>CM029611.1:39369460-39950597 GCA_017311315.1 Dendrocalamus latiflorus
CCATTTGCTTCACACTTTGTAATGAGTAGGTATTTCTTACCATACTCTTCTTCAGTCTCAACATGGAAACCATTGGCATGAATATCCTTGAAACTTAGGAGAGTTCTAGTCGATTCTGGGTACAATAAGGCTTCTTGAATGACCAAAATTGTGCCCATTTAGAGTATAATTGTGGCTCTTTCTGAACCTATTATACATGTATCAATACTAGTGATTGTTGTAAGACTGTCAGCATTCTTGCTAATCGATTGAAAGAATTTTGTCTCTCTCAAGATGGTATTCATTGTGCCGCTATCAGTTAAGCATGCTTCCTCTATAGGGTGCCACACGCGTTCTAATATAAATTATTTTATTAATATGTAGTAGAAGGCAATCAACACATAAATAAAATACTTCAATATTAGAACATATCATGCCATTACAAACTGAATGAATGAATAAATTATTCAATATAATCCAACCATCACGAGAAAATAAAATTGTTTAAGTACCATCCATGCAAATTATAACTTATTCCTTCCACACATAAAATAAATGACAATTAAAGTCTAAATGCATTTTGTGCATTAGACTGAATCTGCTAAGAAACCAGAGACTTCGACTGCTATCTTCTCAGGGGTGATATGCTCTTCCAGACAAATCATGGTGGTGGCAACTACAATGTCAAGAGGGGGTGCTACTGTCGGAGTGGAGTCAACCTCCATCGGCGCAGGTAGCAGCTCAGAACTCTCCCCCTCAACAAAAGCAAAGTGGGTTTCATGCTATCCTTTGCCACCCTTCTTCTTCTTGGCCTAGAAGGCATCGATGACCGGTTGCGGCTCTTTACAGATCCGCAACCAATGCCCCCACTTGCTACACTTGCAGTAGGTTTGGTCTTGCTGACCATAGGGCTTATCATTCTACTTTGGTTTACTGGTCTTATTCTATCTTGCCTTTTTGGGCTGTAGCCTTGTCCTTCCTTCCCCTTTTGTTCATTGTACGCTTTCGCATTTTGTAGCTCCCAGCGTTGGTCTCACGGCTAGCAAAGCTCCTAGGTGGCTGTGTGATAAAGTTCTTGCGGAGAACTTCATCCCGAGCCTCTACAACCTACATAATATCAACCAATTCAGTATACTCCTTGTAACCGTCTTCACGATAGTTACATGCAGGCTGCACTGCATTGGAATGGAAGGTGAATAGGGATTTCTCAATCTTCTGCTCATCTGTGATCTGCTTGCCACAAAGTTGAATATTGGTACAAATTCTGTGCAAAATAGAGTTGTACTCCCCGATCGTTTTGAAATCAGTAAACCTCAGTCGTATCCACTCTTGTTCTGCCTAAGGAAGAATGGTATACTTTAACTTCTCGAACCGCTTCTTAAGTGTAGTCCACAATGCTAGCGTGCTCTTCTCTATCATGTACTCATTCTTGAGAGTGAGACGGAGGTAGTGCCTGACGAAGTGAAGTGCCTGATCATTTTCCTCAGGGGTGGGTTTGGCATCCTGCGGTGCACCAATCCTAATGGTAGCACGGAGCTTCCTGGCTCCAAGTACTATCTTAACATCGGAAGCCCAAGTTAAGTAATTTTGGCCATGCTGAACTAGCTCGTCGAACTCCCGGTTCATGATGCCTATCATCTACATGTACATGAAGGGAATATATAAGTTTACTACTAGTAAACATGTATAAATAAATTTACTATAGGTAACTAATTGGACAATGGTACAAAAGATTCTCGAAATGTTCAAGAATTTTCTATGCATTTTTCTATAAAATTTACTGCTAATTTCAGTTATTAAAAGACAATCTAAATAATTACAATTAATCAAAACAGTAAATAAATATAGAAAACATATAAAGCAATAATGACAATGCTAAACATGCTTCAAATGCTAAAAATAATTCAAAATTTGAATTCCTAAGGCCCTTTTATGTTGGGTTATGAATTTTCAATGAATTCTGTAATTTCCGAGAGTCTATCCGCACATTTTCAATTCTGAGAAAAACTTTCACGTAATTTTCTAATTTCTCAGGGCCTTTTTATGAAAATTTAGGTGCCCCTCGCCCCACGGGCCGGGCCTTCCTTGGCCCATCCTGTGGCCCATGGTCCACCCTGACCGGATTAAAGAAGAGGGGTAGAGGAAACCCTACCCCTGGTGAGTGGTGGCGGTGTGCGTAGGGAGGCCGGCAGCAAGGCGCGTGGTGCTACAGGCGGTCGGGTCGGCGCGGCACTCACGTGCAGTGGCCGTACGAGGCCTACGGTGTGTGATTTTTTTTTCTTCTTTCTTTCTTTCTTTTTTTCAATCTACAGTGCAATCAATATCTACTCCTTCGTGTAATCTACCAATCAACATTGTGCCGGTGACTTTAAGTCTGCTCGTGGTAGATTAGAGCGGATTTGCATTGTAGAAAATAATCTAGAAAGCAAAATCTTTGGAATTTAAAGCGAACTAGATAGACAATTTAATCTATGAGTGCTTCGATGATTACTTTCAATCCACGGAGCAATTCGCGCTGATAACGTGTTGAGGAACCATCGTTGGCGAGTCCAGTCCAATCAATTTCTCCTATGCAAAAGAGATGATCAAATACAGATGATGCAAATAGTAGATTAGAAACACAAAAGGTAGGGGGAAGAATTCATGTCTTTTTCTTTATTACTTTTTCTTTCACATATATATAAAATAGCCATTAAAACTCACTATATATATCCTACTGATAAAATACTTATCATGAACCAAGGTTTCAGACCTAACGTTCCCCACGTACTGAATGCTGACCACACCCGGCTGGCTGGCCGGCCAGTCCTCTCAATCACCACATGCATTCAGGATGCAGCCCCCTTTCTCTTGGAGCCGTCGGGGCACCCCTCTCATCACTTGCTCACTTCTTTTTCAATTGCGTGCCGCCGACTTCTTTAAGGCATTCTTTCCACCTAATTGGCCTTTTCTATTGATTAACTTTATGCCATGTTTATTCAATCCCTCCAGACCATATGATGCAATTTAGTCGACAAAATATTACTACTAACTGTAACCCTTTTGGAGAGTAGGAATCCCACAGGAATTTAATTTGCACGAAACAGTACAAGTTTCGTACGAATGCTACGGATTTTCTTCCCGGATATGCATGGGGCTGAACAGTTGATCCAATTATTTGGAGCTCGAACAGTTTTCTGGTCGCTCTCAATGCCATATAGTTCTTTTCTTTGGAGTGTCTAGCCAGCTGCTACTAGTTGACTTGCAAGGTGATTCATACCGACCGGCAAACGCTCTCCTAGTTTTGTTGACGTATCGTGCAACGGAAAACGTTCCAAAAGATCAGATTGATCAATCTTTTAGTGGTGATCATTTGAGTTTATTTTTTATGACTTATGGCTGAAAAGCACTGTAGCTGACTAAAAAAACACTGCAACTGACAGAGGCTTATTTAACATAATTAAATTTAAAAAAATTAAAAAATATGTTAGCCCATTACGTATAATACAAACAAATACGGGAAAAAAGAATCGGCAAAAAAGCTCAACAAAAAGCTGAAAGTTAAAAAAAAGATGAAATTTATAAATAATAAAAAATAAACCAAAAATTAAAAACTAAAGCCAAAACATCACATCCTACTAAAAAAGCGCATGACTTCTACATCGATGGCATGTGCGTGCCATCATGATTGCATATTTGTTTCCGTCTCCGCTGTTCTCGTTCATCACACTTATGTTGTATGCCTACTTTTAAAAAAAGAAACGTTGCCGTACAACAACAAATACGTATATGCATCTCTATTTCATCACACTTATGTTGTATGCCTACTTTTAAAAAAAGAAACGTTGCCGTACAACAACAAATACGTATATGCATCTCTATTAAAAAAGGAAGAAAAAACATTAGCACCTGTGGGCCAGTTGTATCAAATAAAAAAGGAATAGGGTACTCCCAGTGTAAAAAATTAGAAGCACTGGAGTGGTAAACAAATGCTCCTGATCACGTACCATGTGAAATATAACTATTACGTCGGTACAGCTGGTGGACAGGGTTTAATTACGACTTATTGGCAGGGGCGAATCCATGGGGTAGACTTCATCAGGCTGAAGCCTACCCTCCACTGGTTTGCCGAACCCCCCTCTCCGGCGCCCTCCTGCGGCAACCCTGGCGACGACGCCCATGAGAAGAAAGAGTTGTTCTCCTGTCTGAGCCTCTGAGGAGAAGAAAGAGCACGGAGACAGAAGGCTGAACCGCCGAAGTAAAAATGCAGGCCCACACATCCAGTACATGTTGTCGCTATTCTCGTGCTCCCAAATTTCCCCAAATCCGATTGACCAAAAATCCCCATTGACCATTCCCTTCCCGAGCTCCCGTTCCCCCAAATCCCCAATCAATTGCTCACCCGCGCCGCGTGCCGACGAGTGACGACGAGATCTGCATTCTGGAGCCAAGGCGGGGATGCCAGTCGCCGGATCCGGAGGGGGGACGCCGGGGAAGGGTCGAGGCGGGGTCGCGCCATCGCGGGGACGCCTGGGCGGCTGCCGGCTGGGCCTGAGCGGCGCCGCTGCGGAGGCGCGGAGCCGGGCTGCAGGGGGCGGGGTCGCGCTGTCGCGGCCTCGCGGGGAGCCAGGGAGGCGGGAGGCGGGGAGCTGGGGAGGCAGGACGCGGCGGTGGGGAGCCCGGTCCCCGGGTGCGAGCAGCGGGCGTGCGGCGCCTCTGCATGAGGGACTGAGCGCGGAGACGCCGGACGCGGAGTGACCAAGACACGAGACCGATCGATTTTTCATTTGCCCTGACCGAGACACCGAGTGGGGACTGTGGACTCTGGACTGGAGTGAAAACACTGAAAAAAAGAAGAGGACAAGTGATCAAGCCGGCAGTCCGCAGTCCGCAAGATGCCAAGACCGCAAGAGCCAAGATGCATTACTGGGATCTAAGTCTCTGAGAAGAGGTTTGGTTCTGAATTTGATATTTTTTATTAGGTTTGTAAATTATAATTCAAGCTAGTGTTATAGTTCTTTTATTTGAAATGTTCATGATCATTTAAGTAATTAAGTACAATTTGCTATTGTATTACTAATTTTTTATTTTGATGTACAGATTGTTATCTACCGGAATCATATTTATATGTTTTTGGGATTCACTTGCTATTAGCGAGGTACCTCCGTTGTACCTCTCTTTACTTTGCTTTTATTCATGTATGAAGCTATGAATTTGATTGCACAAAAATACAAAACTATGTTTCTTACAAAGTAGTTTAGTCATTCGAGGTGTAGAACCAACAATTCTAAAAAACTTACGATCTAACATAAGAATGTATAATTTTTCAGCCCACCCTTATTTTTTATTCTGGATTCGCCACTGCTTATTGGGTCTACTTTTCTTTGTTTTAACTTATAATTTTTAGTTACCATTTATGATTTTTAGATTATTTATAAGAGAGATTACAGAGGAATAGAAACTCGCGTATAGTTTTGGTCGATATAAATAAAGTTGATGCAGTGTGTACTATAATCAATTTGTAAACCTCACCTTAAAAAGATACTCCGGTTAAGAGCTAATTACTGTAGAAAAACAAAAGGCAGCTTTTAAAAACTAAAAAGAACAGACCCTGTTTAAGAGATCGTACTTATAAAATCTCCTTTTTCAGCTTAAGATTTATGACTTATGGCTAAAGAATCAAAATAGATCAAACATGATTCGAATAGTGCATCTGTCACATTCATATTCGTAACCTTTTTGTATTTTGTCTGCTCTTGAAGTTAGATAGCAAAATTGATTTGATTGACTTTTGTTAAGAAATTTGTTACGAAAGCAACATCCTTCAAATCTTGAAGCATACTAGTTAATTAGCAAGAAATTTTCTCTTGATTCTTCCTTCTGAGATTCTATCTAAGATATTGGGATTTGCATCCGTTAATTACATGTCTGGGAGCAATTGTCCTAGAAAATTATTAGAGAAGGGCTTTTGGAAAGTGATGGTGTTAGTGTTTGTTTTTTGGCTTTCTTACGTAAGTAGTTATAATCACAATATGTGAGGTTATGCTTCTCATCCTTATTTTCAAATATCTATGTATGTAGATTGACAAAATAGAGGTACCTGACTAGATATCAACGAAGGAGCAACATGTCAACAGGTACAAATGATCAGTTTCATGAACAATATAATCGATAGGTCTGCATGAGTGTACGCAGTTGACTCTGCAGCGATCACAGGTAAGAGGTCTTCACAATCCAGGCTATTGTTGCCCTCCTCTTCCCCCATTTATTCCACTGCAGTCACCATTGAGGTAGCTGTTGTGGTGCGAGGGCATTTTAGGAATTTCCCAATTGAGAAAATAAAAAAGGAGGAACTGTAGGCGGGGCCCACCTGTTGGTGAGCTGCGCGAAGTGATAAGGGAGGAGACGTCCCGAGCACGTCTCGTGCGCGTGCGAGTGCTCAGGCCCGGGCGACCGTTTCGACTTCGCTCAAATCCGGCAATTTTGGTGGCGCGGTGGAGGAGCAGCGAATGGGGGCGGCGACGAAGGCACGAGCTGGCCTGGGTTCCTCGGAGCTGGCCGTTCGCGTCATCTCCCGCAACCTTCCGCCTCCTCTACTTTAGGCCGAGCTCATCCTCTGTGCGGGTGTAGAACTCTAACTTGCTCTCTTGTGTTTTCTTCTTCCTCTTGGTTCTTCGGTCTGTGCGGAGTATTTGGGGCTTCGGCACCATCTTCGATTGAAGCTTTTTGCTTTCGATTTCCCGTAAACCCTATTGTGGTGTGAGGGGAAACTCGAAGGTTGAAGGCTGACCGAGGGAGGACGGAGGCGATGACAGCTCCCTGTTGCTTGTGAGCGCACTTGGCCAGTGCGTTCTTGTGGTCTTGTGCGGCACTACCCCGACCCTCGACTCCGGCGTCGGCTTCCCGAGGTCGGAGAGGGCACTGTATCTCCGCCAACCACATCCTTCTTCTGTGTCGGCAAAGAAGGGTGCTAGGTTTTCTGGGACAGCACTTTCGAGTGTGCCTTGCCCTGGTTTTCTGTTCTTCATCGGCTTGGTATTCATCTGGATGGCTTTGAGTGCCATCTGCACTGTTAGTATATTGATCTTCGTGCATACTTTAGCAGTTGTACTTGTCCTTCAATTTCTGTTTAAGTTCAAGTACTGGAGGCTGCTATGCATGATTGTGGGCTTAGAACTCTTGCTCTGTGATGAACAAATCGAAGACTAAATTTGATCTTGATAACAAAATTAGGTTTGAGGTCTAGAGCATTGGTTTCTATTGATTGTACCGTAGCTAGTGGTATTTCTGTTGTGCAGATTTGTTACTATGCAATTGAAATTGTCGAGTATACAATAGTCTATTTTCAGTTCTGTTCAGATTAGACTATTTCTGTGCAGTGGCCTATTTTGTTCAGTACTGATTCAGGTCAGATTCTTCTCTGCTATGATTAGTTTCTGATTGTTGCTTATCCATCAAAACTCTGTGAGAATACTATCTGTTATTCAATTGCATGTGAACATTTAAAACTGAAATACAAGTTAGCTTTCCTTTGTCTTTGCACGGTTCTGACAGTAGAGACATTTCTAGAGCTCAAATCCTGATTTCTGGTATCAGATTGATAATGAAGAGTTTTGATATTAGCATGAGAAGGCCAAGATCTACGATCTTGTGAAACTCTGTTCTGAGAGCAAATTTGAAGCAATTATTTTGTTATATGCTAGATTTAATTGCTCTTTTGCTTAGAGGACATCATGGGATATTATTCCCAGCAGTCTTGTGGTTATATACTTCAGATATATACATTTGTATAAATGGCATGATGGAATTACATGGTTATATGCAATTGATATCATTTATAATCTGCTGAAAATGTTTTGAATATATGTTTAATTCAGCTGAAATTAAATTAAGAATTATGCTTACACCGCAATATTTTCAACAGTAGCATGGTCTTGCGCTATCCACGGTTCCTTTTAGTCTCTCTTTGATTTTTTTGGTTGTAGGAATTGCAGGGGCACTAGGAGGTAAAATCTCCATTCTGGTTGTTGGTGTGCATGCCTGTTTGTCCTCCCTGTGTGAGTGTGAGTTCTGAAAATGTGCAGTACTAATAAAATAGTTGAGTCCCACAGTTTTCTCACAAAGTATCCTATCTAATCCAGTCACATACAAAGACCCTAAGGCCCATAACCCGACAATAATTTCATTTGGTCTCTCCTTTTTTATTGATGCTCTTGATGATATTAAGATAAATTCATTTTTCAGACATGTTTTAGCACAGAGAAGAGATTTTCTTGACTTAGGGCAATCACAAATTGAGGACTTGGGAAGTAAAATCACAATAATGATTTCAGTTCAAAATTTTCATGGAAGATTACTTATTCTGTTGCAGGAATAGGGGTGAAAATGGGTTGGGTTAATCCCGACCGATCCGGTACCGAATCCGGTCAATACCGGATTCGGAAAGGGAATTGGTATCCGGTCGGATTCAGATTCGGATAATTCATGTCGGATTCGGATTCAGATTCGGGAGAGTTGTTATGCGACCGAATAGTATTGGTATTCGGATACCGGATAATTATCCGGTCGGATATTCGGTCGGATATCCGCTCGGATATTCGGTCGGATATCTAGTAAGAGCTAAGAATTCACCTTTTATTTATTCTAGTATTTATTTTTTGTCATGTTGGTTGATTGAGGTGTGCAGTGTATAGAAAGTTTTCCTGGATCGTGCAAGCTTAAGTTCTTTAAAAGGAATATGACATTCAGTTGTGGCAACTATAAATATATAATACTAAAATAGTGTTTTATTTCTAATTCTGCTGCTTGTGCAATTAGAATCCTAAATTTGCTCATTAAGATCACTCTTCCTAGGTATTGGAATGAAAAGCATGTAATCAGAGTATTATTAAACGATGAACTTTGGCATGCTTTAGTAAATGAACAGGTAAATTTCTCAAAAGTCTATTATCCGCAATTGTCTAATGTCTCTACCTTAATTTAGTAAAATTTCTTTAGCCTAGAAAAAGTAAATGTTGTTCGTCAAGAATCAAGATTCATCTTGAAACGCCACACTTCAATGGGCAATTTTGGGGGAAACGCCACACCATCTTCGACTGATGAATTATAATCACTATTATGTACTTATGTCTAACAGTTTAAGGCTTGAAGTGATGGTGGTATGGTTTAGCATATGTTCTTTTCCGTATGCACGTACTATCCATCTACATTATCCGTTTTCGATCCAAAACCGTCAAGTATCCGTTCCGGCGGCACCGTATTCGAAATTCCGAATATTCCGAATTTGTATTCGTATCCGGTTTTACCGTATCCGACCCCGAATCCGAGAAAAAAAAATATGGGTTAGGATACGGTATGAGCAATATCCGTCCGAATCCGACCCGATTTCACCCCTATGCAGGAAGGAGATTTTGGCTTTGGACTCATTGAGTAACTATTGGATTAATTAGTGAATTATCAACAGGTAAACCTACAATTTGTTATTTTGGTTGACTTATGTGACAAGCAGAATTTATTTTTGTGGCTGAAGCTTACTAGCAAAAGGGAGTGTCTATACAACATTCGACTATTTTTAAGAACAAAAACAGTCAGATTTTGAGCCGTTAGATAGAGATCCAATGCCCCCTAGATCATTTTTTTGGAAGGGGTCATTTTTTTGGAGGGGGGCTTGTATGGGTGGATCTGTTGGATGGAGATCTAACGCCCTACATCAATCTGACTATTTTTGTCCTAAAAACAGTCGAATGTTGTATAGACATTCCTTTCTTTTATTATGGAATGCGAAGGTTGGTTGGGAGAACCGCATCTTCAAGGCAACGGAGAGAATTCTATGATTCTTGAAATTCAGTGGCGCTAATTGTGATATCCATGATTTTTGTTTGTTAGCTACTAATTGAGGACTTAAGAAGTAAAATGACAGTAACGATTCCAATTCCTAATTTTCATTGAAGATTGCTTATTTTGTGGCAGGAAGGATTCCCCATTTGGATATGACCGGATCTCGTCAGAGGTGGGGGCGATGCAAAAATGGTTGTCGCCGGCTGGCAGCAAAAGGAGGCACGAGGATGACGGTTGGAGACACAAGGACATGGTCGGGAGGCTGGCGAGGGTGCTGCAACGGCTTCGAGTGGGTTCAACGATGTCGGCTTATCTGCACTAGATCTGGCTGGATGTCGACCGCGATGGCTCGGGTCCAACCAGTTCTTGGCGGACATGTGGCCTTTTACAGTTCATGCGGAGACACGATTTCCTCTACTGAAGACCTTGTGCCACGAAGGAGTGAGTACCAAGCCGCGTTCAGAATGGTAAAAATTAAATTATTGATTTCATTCAAGTAGGCATACGTTAGGTGATTAGTTTGAGAAGGTTTCATTATATTAGAGCTGTTAATATCTAGATGAGTTAGCTAGAAGGAAAAGTGAAATGCTTTGGTTTCCAAAATTTCTAGTGATCAGTTTTATCATCTACGCTTTGGCAAAAAAATAACCATTGATGGGTACTGTTGCAGTGTTTTCTCATGCATGCTTGCAAGGAAAATCTGTTAATTCAGAAAGTTTGATTGGAATTGTGTACTCAACTTTGTTATTATTCATTTACTCAATTTAGGTACCTTCTGTAGTGATTATACATTTCCATTTTTACTAATCAGCACAATGATCTGAAAATGATAAGAATAGCAAGGACACTGTTAGTATTAGTCTTTACATGGAAATTTAAAGTCATTGATTGTTACAAACAGTCTTATTGAATTATTTGGCTATTGGTTTGGATATGTGATATAACATTGTGTGCACACTACTACAAAAGAGGCTATACTGAACGGCAACATCACAGACGGTTTATACTAACAACCGTTTATGATATTTTCACAGACTGTTATTAACACGAACCGTCTATGATAATTGAGACATCACATACGGCTCATGTTAATAATGTTCACAGATAGTTATTAACACAAACCATCTATAATAATTGAGAAATCACAGACGGTTTATGTTAATAACCGTCTGTGAAAGTTGCTAACATCACAGACAGTTCGTATAAAAAAACTGTCTCTGATATTGTGGACATCACAAATGGTTCTTATAACAATCCGTCCGTGATATTGTGGACATCACAGACGGTTCGTATGAATAACCGTCTGTGAATTATCACATACAGTTATTAATACGAACCATCTGTGATAATGTCGTATCACAGACGGTTTGTGGTTGGAACCATCTGGGATAATCTGCGCTATTAAATAGTGGGCGTACGTGGTCTTGACACAGATCTGTCTTCATTGCGTTGCATCGGTGGGGCGAGGCAGTCAGTTTTGGGGAGTTTGGTGAAAACATATCGCTTATAGATCTATATACGTCTTCTTGGTGATCAAATGTTAGTACTCAATTGTTTCTAATAACTTATATGCCTTGTTATTGAAAGATATCATAGCTAGATTTTTGTTTAGATCTAGCTAGCTAGGTTTAGAAAGATAATGGTACTTTGCTCAATTTCAGAATAGGTAAGTACTCCTAGTTTACTTCAATATATTCTTGCTAAATATTATTGTGTCATAAATACGTGGCTAGCTAGCTACCTAATATAGATATGTGTAATTAAGTATAGCTAGTCTGATTTGCTATAGTAACGCTAATAATCTAATTTGACACCCATTTGTTATATGTGTAGTGTAGATGGACTGAATTTGGATGTACGTTGAAAACCGTGTGAGTGAACAATACATTAATAGCGTGTCTGCTTTTAGAAGAACGGCCGAACTGGATTTGTTGCAGAAGGGGATGAAATATATATACTGTCTATGCATTGATTGTGATAATCTAAAGATGTTTAGCAACTCAGCACAGATCGAAGCTCACTTGATTCGAAAGGGGTACAAATGTTGGACCAGTCACAGTGAAAAAATATTACATAAGAAGGTAGTTATGACATCGTCAAGAGAGACAACGATATGCATGTTGTGGACTGTGGTTTCGATGAGAATAGGTCACAGGATGATAATCTGGATCAAATGCTATGTGATGCAGAAAGGAACTATAGTGAGATAGAGTTTGGTAAATTTAAGGGCTTGATGGAGGACTCGGAGAAACCTTTGTTTTTGAGCTGCAAATCACAATGCACCATATCACAGACGGTTGATAACAAAAACCGTCTGTGATATAGTGCATATAACAGACGATTAATACAAAAAACCGTCTGTGATAGTCGAATATCACAAACTATTTTTCAGAAAAAACTATCTGTGTTATAAGTTATCACAGACGGTATGGAAGCCATCTATGATAACCAGCTATTATCACTGACACATAAACACAGATGGTTTAGAAACCGTCTATGATGACAGTTTTGAACCGTCTATGATAACACTGTCTGTTGTCTGTAGTAGTGTGCATTACATGATGAATGCAAGTACGCAATTCTACTATAGCCTTCTCATGGAGCCCATTTCTATGTTATTTTCCATACTTAGGTTGCCACGACATGTTTTCTGGTGGTTCTGCTTGTTTTATTTGCAGAGTGGAGTTCTTATTCATAGTTTTACAGAAGATTGCCTTTCGACTAATTAGGGTATTTTAAAAGGCACTAATGGATCAAAATTAATGCAGCTGCATACTTGTCATAATTAATCAAGATGGAAAACAGATGGTTATCTAGCTTTGGAAAGTTTCCATTGTCTAGACAATATCTTGCTTAAAAGGGAATTAGTAAACTTGACATTAGTTATCCTAATTTTAGGTATTTTGTATAGTTCGTAAACCGTAACTGGAGTGGTTGTGTTAGATGTTCATCAAAGGAAATCATTTTAAACGGTTATTTGATCTCCTGAATTCTTGTGCAGTAATTCCGAGCACAGTTTAGATGGTGAATACTGAAGAGAGAATCCTGAGATTTGTTCCAAGTTGTTGTGTATGTACTATGTATGAGTCATGTGTATGACTCTTTTTTTTCATAACGAGTTAAATTAGTATGCCCATTTTGTTTGTTTAGAGCAGAATTAAACATACGTATTATGGCTTATAGCAGAATGAGCAAAGCTTAACAGATTGGATGGCTTCCATCTGACATGGTATTATGTGTGAATGCACCGCTGGGGGACATGGTTTGAAACTTCGTTGTCAGTTTCATTTTGCTTTATTCATATAAGTGGTCATTACCAATTATTTAATTGGTGAATGAAAAGAAGAGCAGTACATTTCAATGCTTCATTCCCTCCAGTAATGAAAACGTTATTTGCTATGAAGAATTCTATAGTTTCTAATTTAGAGCCAAGTTGGCTTCATGAATGTCAGCTTACATGCCAATCATTCTTTGAAATTGAATATAGTCTCTGGACTGAACATTTTGGTACTTTACATTCAAACTGTTATTTTCTATTGCAATGTATGGGCATTTGACTCACATGTACATGCCAAACGATGATCGACGACGTGACGGACGCCTGTTTGCACGTCGCGTGGGGATTGCATGTGTGGACGAGAATCTGCCGCGGGTGTTACTTACCTGCAATTGATGCGCGAGACATGTAATCGAACAGAGATTGCATGCTTGGCTAGGCTGCATCTGAGCCCTGCCCCGATTGAATTTGGATCCAGAAGACCAGAACGCAGACACACCAGAGGAAGAAAGTGAGCGCCATAATTCTCCATTAACACTACCTGAACAACATGCTCCAGTAAGGTCGACACCAACGCTAAATGCATACGACGCGCCAGTAAGATTCGCATTTCAGTGTGCAGCGATCCTAGTAAATCCCTGCAACGAGAGGAGGCTAACATGGAGCGCGAGGCCAGGCCACGTCAGCCGCAAAAGGCGCCAAAGCACCGGACATTTTTTAGTTGGCCGGCGAGTGGGCCCGGAAATTATCCACCCACGTGGTGGGCTGTTTGGTGCCTTGGTGGTTTCCGTTTTGGTTTTCCTTTGTGGAACGAGAAAAACCAAGTGGGGGGAACACAAGGAGAAACTAGGGCCCCACGTGCAGTGAGAGCAGAGGGGGGGGGGGGGGGGGGAACGAAAGTGAAGCGGCGTGACGCCACCACGTGCCCCGATGGAAAAGAGAGAACTTTGTACAAATAGATTTTTGTCTATTTTTTTAAAAAAAATAGCCCTCAAACAACCGTTTATACAAATCTAACATTCTTCTTAGACTCCGCTCGTTTCGGCTTGAGCTTCTAGCTTATTTTTCACTATTATAATTTCGTCTTTTTCTAGTTTTTGACTTTTTTGAGCTTTTTTGTCAGTTCTATTTTTCCCCGTATTCGTTTGTACTGTCCGTAATGGGCTAACCTGTTATTTCTATTTTTAATTTTTTTAAATTTAATTATACCAAATAAGCCACCATCAGCTACAGTGTTTTTTTAGCCAGCTACAGTAATTTTCAGCTAAAAACCACTCAAAATAAGCCCTTTTGAGCACGGACCTATCAAGCTCAGCTGATCATCGGACGGCCACATACAATTGGTGTGTATGCTTAATTAATGCTAACCATATTTAATTAATTCTAACCTATTTAATTAGCGCTAATCATGTTGTTGTTGTGGGGGCCTTGATAGCTCCTGCTGCTGAGCTACTAGAGCTCAGCAGGTCCGAGGAATAGGCTAGATTTACAAAAGTAGATATCTGAAGGCCAAATTCAAAAAAAGAAATAGTTACAGTGCCATTTATGTGAATAATCGAAAAGTGACAGATGGGAGAGGGAATGCAAAATAGGGTGAGGCTTACATTTATGGGCATCCCACATGGCTCATGAGGTCGTCAATTTCGCCTCTTTTTTCAACTTATAACTTATGACTTCTCTTGAACAAACAAATAAGACAGTTTCTCCGTCGTCTTTCGAAGCGGTTTATCGATATAGCCTTTTTGAAGCAGCTTATCGGCTTATCGATATTTGGTTTGTTTGCACAAGTGCTCACATTAGAGCTAAAAGCCATCAGTCACAGCCATAAGCTATTATCAGCAGTCACAATGAACCACTCTTCATGCGGGGCCAACTGTGACAATTCGTCATCGTCGTCGTTGTCGTCGTTAGCCGTTACGAGCGACGGCAAAGTAATGAGAGAATCACGGTTGGTCTAATTCAGGATTAGGTCCTGCTTTGGAGCTCTGATTTCAGTTTGAAGTAATCAAAAGTTTTTTTTAAGATGAAATGTGGCTTCTTGATCTTAGAATGGAAGCTCAAACTCCATTTGTATTAAGAAATTGAAGTCATTTTCGCCTCGGAGAAGCCAACTTCCAGAGGGAGTAATAGCCCTCACAAACAATCTTAGGATCTGTTGGTATAAGATAATTGGAAGATTGATGATACCAAGCTGCGTAATCTTAGAATACAGACATCACATATGTAACCAAGAAGACAGGCTTTGAGAATACAGACGTACCACTAACAACCAATCTAGCTACGAGACGAGAAGTTTTCAGCTAAGGCTATACGGCCACGGCGCCAACTCTCTCTCTCTCTTTGTCCAACATTACGAACGGCGGGGAAGAAACAAAAGCAAGCATATCATTATCGATAGACACACCCACCATCTCACAAATGATGATTTGTTGCTTTTCTCCAATAAAAGATCCAACGAGTCTCAACACATCCACGCCGTTGCAGTGCCACCAACAGATGCATGGAAAATAATTACTATGCACTCTGACGACTCGTGTCAATATCATTAGAATATGACACATGTCAACAGATTATTATTAACAATATTGTCTTTATCGAATAATAAGTTATACTGGAGTGTACATCAAAATAATAGCTAGAGACATTACATTATTACAATAACCAGCCACGCAGGACTAAAATCTTTAATAGACTAATTACTACTAACAATATCCATAAAACACTAATATAAAATTTCAATCCTAAGTCCTAATTGTACAAATATTGGATAACAGATGAAGCCGTGAATTATTTATATACCCTGACTCTCCGAGACAGGACACTAAAGGGCGTCTATTCATCCCAACTGCTGAATAGGGTATCCACCGCGCCTTGGTCCTCGAGATGATCACCCTCGTCCCATACGGCATACTTTGCGCCTGTAAATCTCCCGTCTAACCCAAGATAATCTTTGGCAATACTGGGATCCAACAAAAGAGATTAATAGTAAGGATGAGTACTCCGTAAGTATTTTTAGCAACGTATGCAACGTATGACTAACCTCATCATAATCAAGTTTCCTATCCCAATCGATCCTCGATAATAAAATAAGGTGTTAAGTTAGAAGGAAAAACTTGTGTGTTTTAGTATTCTAAATACTACTATTTACTCTGGTGAAGAGAATAACCCCCAATCGGTCCCCATAGTCTCCTGTCTGGGCGACAGGCATAAATTTATGGTTTAGTTAGTACTGCATAGGCTTGCATCATTTTACCCATAGCTACTCTAAACTCATTGCAAATGGGTCATCCACATTTCTTTAGATATGGTGTTGAGTCAGAGTACAAAATGTTCCCCCTAGTTCCTTTATTATCTCACCACCCGACTATAAATAGGCGTTGGTTGGGGGCAGTCTAACACTCACCCAATACTCCACGGCACTAAATATAGACGCCAGGCTCACCACTTCCGAGTTCGTGCTGGTTTTGGGTCCGCCTGTTTGGATCCACCACTTTTAGGTTGCGCCAGTTTTGGTTTCTTCTAAACAACCTATTTATACTACGTACCCTTGTGGAGAATATAACAACGTTGTAGGATAACATTTTTTGTTTGTTGAAATGAGGCAACAACTGATATTAAAATATGGTTCCATACATGAGTGAGAGTTGTTTAGTCATTATATTATAACAATACGTAGGCCTATTTCTAGCTGACCAGGGTACCCTCTACCCTCCTATTATATATAATTTATAGTCTAACTGCTCCTCCAGTTGGGTCTATTCTCCTCTAAGCCCTTTTCTTTTCTCCTCTAACCATCATTTCTTGAAAAAAGTCATTTTGATGCAACAGGTAGTAATACATAATGTAAAAGTAATTTTTGTTAAGTAACATAAACTATTCAAAGTGATCAAAGGTGAGCTTGCCTTGGTACATGCAGTATGCCACTCTCTCAACTGTGGCCTAAAGTTTCCTCCTCTTGTCCTGGTTTGTTCTCTGCATTACAAAGCGTATTTTATAGATCAAGTAATCTGACTCAATGAATAGCTATGTCATATTATAGTGTTGAGTCCTCAGTTAAGGTTTTATCTTTTTTTTGTACTATCGTTGATTGTTTCTGGCAGTTTCATATAGTATTCACGTTATTGGTGTTGGATGTATTTTTCATTTGGGTGCATTTTTATATTTTCATTGTGTCGATATCTACACACACATGTATGTATGTATGTATGTATGTATGTATGTATGTATGTATGTATGTATGTATGTATGTATGTATGTATGTATGTATGTATGTATGTATGTATGTATGTATGTATGTATGTATGTGTGTGTGTGTGTGTGTGTACACGGCTGCACTATTCTGCGCTTGCATGCACTGTGCACGTCGAAAAGTTATTATCATGTGTGAGTGAAGCTACTACAAATACATGTAGAGTTACTGCCAGTTGTGTGGTGTTACAACCGAAAGAAACTCTACATGTATTTGACAATAACTTTCCAGCGCGCATTCTACACCTACGCATAGAATAGTAATTATATATACTCCTAGAATTTATTCATTCTTGGTGTTTTAGTTTGACCTCAAAATAGCCCAAAACCGCCTCGAGTCCACCCTCACGCATAGCACAAATCCCCTCGAACTAGCCCAACACTCCATATATGCATGACTAGCCCGACACACTCACGACTGGCTACACATACATGCATACTACACCCCATGCACACTCTACACACACGCACACTCCCCTCTCCCTTTCTCCTATTCCCTCCTTACCGATGCACCACCGCCAATGCTCACACATCCATCATGGTCCCCATGTCACCTTCTCTCCATCGTCAGCCGCCGATGCCAATGGTAGTGGATCTGGGCACTACTCCACCGGATCAAGTGCATCCCTTCTAGACATTGTCATTTCCACAGCTCCTTTGTGGTTCTCATGCCTCTTCTTATCCGCCTCTAACCAGATCTGGTGCCGGTGCTGGTGGATCTAGGCGTAGCCCCACCGGATCTTCACCTCCCTTTTAGTCCCGAGAAAACCCCGATTCCATCTTTTTGGGGGTTTTTTTGCCTTCTTACAGTTTATTTTTCATTTATGTTTGCACTAGATTGATTTGGTCTAGGGTTTGGAGGTGATGGTGCTATGCCGTGGTTGAGCAAGCCATGACGAGGCTTGGTCTACCTGCGTCAGGGAGCATAATGGAATCCGCCAGGCGTGCCTAGCGATCATCCACTGTTCAACCCTCATTGATGTGAGCTGGCGATGCTACGTGTCACAACTATACCCGGCTAGGGTAAAGAATCCCAACCCCCTTTTCCTTGCTATCTCCTACTTGATTTTCTAGCACCACCTATATGGTGAAATGATTGACTAGAGGATTTGGGGGTGGAAGGGACATAAAAAATGTGGGGTACCCTGTTCGATTTGGTTTCTATTGGATCATGGATAACCGACAAGAGGGGGTGAATAGGAGGTTTTTAAATTCTTTTAGTTAAAACACAATTTTTAAGCAAAAACCAATTAATTGTTTTGAAACATTCAAAGCCTAAGATCTCTATGTCTTGCTATGGCACCACAAATCTAAGTCTAGGCAAGATACAATTCTAGCTAAGTAAGTCAAGAAATTTGATAACTAGAAATGTAAATGCGGAAAGTAAAGAGCAAGAGAGATTAAACCACATGAAGGACACGAGAATTTTTCCTATGGTCTCAAAGATTTACCAGTCTTCCCTAATCCACGTTCAGGGAGCTTGAACTAATCAAGCCAGCTACTTGCGTGACTTGAGTCTTTTCTCAATCCACAATTGGCAGCTCTTTCCCGCTCTAGGAAGTGAGCTCCGACCTTCACAATCACATTGGATCTCTTCATAACCTTCTTGAAGTGCCACAAAGATTAACTAGATGATGCAATGCACTTGAATGCTCTCAACAACCTCAAGAATTGAATTTAAGGCTCTAGAGTTGGAAAGAAGTATACAAGGGCTCAAGAGTATTCGATAGGGTCCAAGAGTGCTTGCTTGCTGCAGGTGAGAGACATTTATAGCCTCCTCCCACCAGAATGACCATTGAGAATGAAATATGCAAAAATTAGGTGAAGCGGTATTACCGCCATTACTTCTGCACCCACTATTCAATGGCTACTTAGGGATCATTAAATGAATAGAAATTAGCTGTTAAAACAAATATCATTAGTATCGCACTCACAACGTCCAGTCATACTGATTTTGCATTAGTACTGTAATTCAACTATGGTAGTACCGATTTTTAGAGGAGAGAAATCTCCCAAAATTGTACCTCTCTGGAAATTAGCTACCGCCAACTAAAATACGATCATACTGGATAGGTAATATGGTCATACTGCTGCAGTACTACCAGTCAAGAACTATGGTAGCACCGTTACAGGTGAAGTACAAAAATGCACCGGTATAACTGCTAACACAATGGCGATGATACCGGTTTTCAAATAAAATTCGCAAAGTGTTCTAAAAAGAATTTCCAAATGCATGCATGTGCTAGATTTGATAATGTGGCACATGATTATCTTCAAGCTACTAGTCGTGACTCATCTTAATAGTACAATATCTAACCTACCAATTTGGTCTTAATCCTCTAAACACCAAGACTGGTAAAAACTATAAAAGAGGTCCTTAGGTTAAATTATACATTTGCCTTGAGCAATGTCTTGAGCCATGTCAACCTTTAGCCATCTTTGCATGCATTTTCCATGATGTCATCAAAATCCATGACTAAACCTTTCAATCATCTTAACAAACACGTCAGTTCTATAAGGATTATCATCATTAATTACCAAAATCAATTTTTAGGAGTCTAGATCATCAACCATAAAGGCATGAAATCATAAATGTCATGAACATAATATGAAGTGAACATAGTAGCATAACATTGCATAACGAAAACAATGAAGCATGACAGTGATTAAGAAGCACACAATAAAAGAATTACAAAGACATCAAGTCTTCTTAACCAACCAAAAGGAGTTCATTACAAAAGAGCCAAAATACTATATAATAGCTGATAATACTAAAGTAAATAATGTTGATTTTGACTTGTCCTTTTCTCTCCCCCTTGGCATCAAGTACCACAAGCTCCATCTAGTTTTGGGGGAGCACTAGAATGGTCACAACGGCAACGACGGTAGTGAAGAGGTGAAGACAGCTACACCAGCTACAAGGATGAAGAAGGGTGCTCAAGTAAGCTCACCCAATGCGTCAATGTTGCCAACTGAGTGTTGGTGTCAAGCTGGGCATCCTGGATCTCTGAAAGGGTCTGATTAATCTGAGAGAGTGCTAGGAGAATGGGATCCGCCACTTGGGGCTAATCTTGAATGTGCTCTTCTTTAGCTTGAGACAAAGGAGGAGTTGCAATCAGTTTTGGAGGGCATTCACGAGGCTTGTAAGGCTTGTGAACTGAAAGTCTAGCCCCTCGATAACCCATCTTCATCATGATAAGAGCCATGATGTATGGAGCATGATAAATACACTTCACTATATCATTCTTGGATGAAGCAATCTCCCTTATGATCAACTCTACTACAATAAATTTTTGCCCTTGCATGATGTAGTTGATTATATTCCAAGAGTGTCCTCGGATTGCATTGAAATTGCCACTCATTAGGAAGAATGTATGGTCTATGATCCTACTAATCATGCTAGGAAGAGGAAGGAGCCCTGCTAGCTTTCCGGGAGTGCACCTCACACTAGAGTCGTAAAATGTACACCATCCTAGAGTTTGAAGAGCTCCACCTTTTCAAACTGGCTTGAGTAAGTTCCCAAAGCTTGCTCAAAAACTACCTTTGACACATCACACCTCTGATTTGCTGTCATCCAAGACAAGTACTCAAAATCATAAGACACATACAGAGTGGCATAGTGTCGGATTCGGGAGAAACACCTCTGTATCCTCTGTGTAAATCGTACTAGTCTAGGATCAGCTAGTACACACAATGGACAATAAAGATAAATATCAACCATAATGATATTTATTAATTAGCTGAATATAGGCCTTAAGGCTAAAGTTTACATCCACGGCCTATGGGACAAATTTTAAATATAAGCAATGGAAGATAAAGCCAAAGTAGAAGAAGCCCAATAAGCTCATCCATAGGCAAAAGACAGTAAGACGCAGCTTACTCATCCTGATCCTCATCATAGTTGAAGTCGTCCTCCTTTGATCAACAAAAGCAAGGTGAGCACATAAAATGTACTCTTGATCACTACATTGGATAATGTCTAGCCTTTCCTAATGACTCTGAGCTAATCTTCTGCATACATGGGTTCGGTGCTGCTGGAGAAAGTTGGGGATGCATCCTCATGAATTCTGATAGTTGAGATTGTGGAGCTTGAGCTGGTGGTGGTGGAGCAAGTTATGCAAGGTTGTTGATGGTTTGCACTAGTAGTTGAATGAGCTAATTTTGGTTGGCCATCATCTAAGCCCAGTTGGGTCCTCCGATAGGTGGTGGTGGAGGGATAGGGGTAGACTGACTTCCTTAGGTTCTAGTGTTATTGTTGCTACTATTGTTGTTGTTGTCATTGCTGGTGTTTGTTGTGTTCACCATCTGGTTAACCCATTCTGGATTGTTTAGAGCATCATCTACATGCTTAGACTCAAGAGAAGAAACAAAAGAGTAATGTTCACAAAACGAAGCTACATGGGATCGAGTTTGAACACCCTTACTCACATCACCCAATGTTTGGTCTATTGGATGATCCTTTGCAATTTCATTATAGATCTTTGGGTAGTGTTGAAGGTTGGTCTTCTTGCATCTTACTTGTTGTGGAAGAGGTGGGAGCTTCAACTTGTTTTGATGAAAGTGATTCACTTGTGTCCTCCTTTGGCTTGATCTCACCAATTTGTATATTCTTCATTGCTTGCCTTAGCCCTTCATCACCTACATCATTCAAATTTTCTTAATCTTTTTTAGAGCCATTAGTCTCATCAAATTGGACATCACAAGTCTATTCAACTAAACCGGAGTTTTTGCTGAAGACACGATAAGCTTTACTATTAGATGAATAACCAAGAAAAAACCTTCATCACATCGACTTTATAATTTAGAGAGCTAAATACTCTTTCTTAAGATATAGTATTTGTAACCAAATATTCGAAAGTAGAAAATGTTCGGTCTTCTCCCAATGAGAAGCCGTAAGAAGTCTTTTTCAAAAGACGATACAAGTAAAGATGATTTATAACATGACAAGCAGTGTTAATAGCTTTCGTCCAAAAGTTATTGAAAGTATTATATTTATTAACCATTATTCTAGTCATCTCAATTAATATTCGATTTTTCCTCTCTACAACTCCATTTTGCTCCGGAGTGTACGTAGTGGAAATCTCATGCTTTATTCCAAGTTCATCACAAAAATCTTTAATTTTAGTGTTTTTGAACTCGAAACCATTGTCACTACAGATTTTCTTTATTTTGAAATCAAATTTATTTTTGCCCTTTTTGCAAAACTTTTAAAAATGCCAGATGCATCGACCTTGTCATGTAAGAAGAATACACATGTATATTTAGAGTAATCATCTACGATGACTAAATAAAAGCTATCCCCCCATGCTCTTGTAGGTTGTTGTTCTAAACAAATCCATATGTAAGAGCTCTAATGCCCTAGAGGTTGACATGATACTTTTGAAAGGATGAGAATTTGCAGCTTGCTTCCCGACTTGGTAAGCGCTACATAATCCATTTTTTTCAAACTTCACATCCTTCAAACCAACCACTAAGTCATGTTTAAAAATGCTTTTGAGTTGAATCATGTCTACATGACCTAGACTTGTCTACCATAACCAACCCAAAGAAGTTTTTGCCATTAAACAGGTTTTTAAATAAGAATCGCTAGAAGATAAATCAACCAAGTAAATATTTCCAAATCTAAAACTTTTGAAAACCAGTTCATTTTCTGTTTCCTTTCAAATGGTTACTCCATCTTTAGAGAATGAACATGCTAATCTAAGATCACAAAATTGCGCAATGGATATCAAATTAGAATTTAATGTTTCTATAAGAGATACATTTAAAATTGAAATGTCATTTGAGGTAGTAATTTTACCCAAACCAAGAACCTTTCCTTCGCTATTATCTCCAAATGTGATATTTTGATTGCTCCTATTCTCAAAGGTGGTGAACATCTTCTGATCACCTGTCATGTGTTGAGTGCAACCACTATCAAGTACCCAATACCTTCCACCGGTCTTGTAGTTCACCTATAAAAGAAAAATCAAGTTCTTTTAGGTACTCAAATTTGTTTGGGTCCTTAGAGGTTAGTTATCAAGGCTTTAGACACCTAAATAGCATTCTTTTTAGCGTCTAAAATTGAAGTGACAATAAATATTACAATAACATTACCATCCTTAATTTTCTTAAGCATATAACATGAATCATATAAATGTACGGATGGAGTCTTACCAATATGATAAGTTTGTTGCAAATGTCCTATTTCCCAACACTTGTAGCAATATTTACCATTTTGTTTAACAAATCTTGTGGTCATATTTACCGATTTCTTAGCCTTCTTGGGCACATACCCAATTCTTTCTTTATTGAATGAACACCTTTGCTTACTCAAAAACTTGTTCAGAGTGGCCTTACCCTTGAAGCATCGTTCCAAGCTTTTGCTTAGCATGGTTACTTACTCCTTTAGCTATTATTTTGAACAACAAGCTTTGCATCAAAAGTCTTAATACTAACATGATTAGAGTCTATTGTAGAACAACTAGCATGGCAAGTAAATCATCACATGAAGTAGGTGCACTAATTCTAGCAATTTCTACACTAGGTATTTTATTAGAAATATCACATATAATCCCAATGTTAGTACAAGAACTACTTGAATTAAGCAAGTCATAAGTTTTCTTTAACTCCTCATAAAAATCTTTAATATAGATATTTTTCTTTAAGATCTTAAAGTTTGACTTTTCTTTTCCAAGATATTCATTCAATTCTTCTAACATATACATGAGCTCATCATATGAAGGTTCATCGTCATCAAAGGATTTTACCATATCTCCTTTTTCCATGATGCGTGTAGGAGACAAGAAGAGTGATGGAGCCTCCTTGATGGCGATGTCAACAAGTCCCTTCTTCTTGGAGGACTTATCCTTATTGGAGTTGAAGTCAGTGTACTCCTCATCGGTGTTCCACTCTCAAATATGAGCTTCATTCTTGCCATCCTTGTGAAGTTTCTTGAAAAGTTTCTTCTTGCTATTGAATTTCTTCATCTTGGATGACACGCCCTTGTCATCGTTCTTTTTAGGGCAATAAGATGCAATGTGCCCCTTCTTATTGTACTCATCGCGATGGATGTTGCTATAGCACTTATTGTCATTGTAGGAGCGCCCCTTCTTGCCTTTTTCATGAATAGTGCTTCGGTATGGGCGCCTTTTCATAAATATCTTCATTCTTCTCATGAGGAGAGCCAATTCCTCCTTGGAATCATCCTCATCATCCTTGGACTCATTACTTGAAATCGCTTTGGCTTTGAAAGCGGAGACCTTCTTACTCTTGGAGGAGGATTGCTCCAAAAGCTCCTCCTTGCCTTTCTTATACAACTCATTGTTTATGAGATTGCCCAAGAGTTATGTTGACGTCATCCTTATCAACTCGAGGGAGTTGAGAAAGAGTGTCACCAAGGTCCCATACTTCTCCAACAAGGCCCTAAGCATTTTCTCATAATATCAACATCGGTTAGTGACATGTCTAGGTCTTTGAGTTCATTTACAACGTTGTTGAGATGAGGATTTATTTCATTTATGTTTTCATGTGACAACATTGTAAATGTCTCGTATTTAATCCAGAGCCCATCCAATTTGGCCTCTTTAACTGTGGATGTTCCCTCATGGATTTCTAATAGAGTAGTCCAAATATCATGAGCAGTTTTCAAATTGCTCACTCTATTGAACTCATCCGTGTTCAAAGCACCAAAGAGAGTATCCATTGCTTGAGCATCTAAATGAACATTACAGCCCTCAAGTTCTATGGGATGTAGTGGATTAAGAGGCATAACATAACCCTCATTTATGATTTTTCACATGCTCGGACTTAGGCCTTTAAATAAATAGATATTCAAATTTTCTAATATGCATAATTTCTGCCATCAAATAGAGGTGCCTTTCCTATAGCAATTTCCTCACTTGCCATCATTTTCTCTCTTAGACGGTTAAGTCTAAATCAATGAGAGACCAAGTTCCGATACCACTTGTAGGATCAAGAATAACCAACTAGAGGGGAGCGAATAGGAGGTTCTAAAAATTCTTGCTTTCTAAAACTAATTTCTACAAATTTAGAGCTAGGCGAGATTTATATTGTAATTCAAGACCTACTCAGTTCTAGTAACAATTCAAGACCTACTCAATTCTAATAAAACTAAGGCACCACAAGATAAGTCTCTACAAATGTATTTCTAGTACAACTAAATATGATAATCTCAATGTGCTAGAAATATAAATATGAAAAGTAGAGGCAAAGAAATAACCAAGAGATGACACGAGATGTTTTGCCGTGGTATCGAAGACTTGCTGGTCTTCACTGGTCCACATTATGGAAAGCCTAACAACTTGGACCGACTCTACGAATTAAGCCTTTCTCCTTGATTCACTAGTGGTTGTTCTTTCTCCGCTCCAGAGACGGCGAACACTGAGCTACTCATAATATGGCACCGAGCATTTTCGCAATCTTCTTAAAGAGATCATCACGCGTACTCCCGCCAAGCCATCTAGGTGCCCGCAAACACCAAGAGTAATGAACCACAATCTTCACTTGACGGTAATCAAGTGCCAATGATCAACCTAGAATGAATGCACTTGAAATTAGCTCAACTATCTCAATTGAAAGCAACAAATGTGTATGAGATGTGCAAGGATGTTAAATGAGGTCTCTTCTCTCTGTTCTTGAGCTGGTGGAGAGGTATTTATACCCTCCACCAACTAAATTCAATCGTTTGGGAGAAGATCATAAAAAAATTAGGACAATCGAAAGTACCGCTATTGAAAGGCTGGTACTACTGCATTGTAATGGCTATTGCAGTCGAATTTAATGCCTCTGAACTAGCCATTGGATTTGCAGCACGGTACTACCGCCGTTGTAAGCACAGTAGTTCCACTATATCGGTAGTTCCGTTTTCTGGTGCGGTACTACCATTTGCCTTGAGGACCTAAAATGGTCCTCTCTGGAAAAAATATACCGCCCGTTCATTTGAAACTTCCAATTATGTGGTAGTGTCATTAGAGATATGCGGTCATACCATGATGTAGTAGTTCTGTCAAATAAACTCCAGTACTACCATTTTCCCGAGGAGCAAACACACCACAAAAGTACCCTTTTGGAAAAAGCGTACTGTCAACTAGGTTTCAATCCGACCAGAGTGCGGAAGTACCGCACCTCTGTCCAATCATACTGCAATGTGGTAGCACCACCATGTAAACTTTGGTACTACTAATTTTTCTGAGAATACACAGTTGACTTTTAACTTAAATTCTAAGTGCATGCATGATCATAAATTGATCCAAATGGCACAAGACCATACTGTCAAGCTACTAGTCATGATTCCTCTTAATAGTACGATATTTAACCTAAAATCCAATCTTCCACCCTTTTCTTCTAAGACCGATAAAATCAAAAAGGAATTCTAGACTACTTATACATTTGTCTTGAACTATATTGATTTTCATGTTGACCTTTAGCATGCATCTCTATTCATCATCAAGACTGAACTTTTCAAATACTCAATAAATATGTTAGTCCCATATTCACATATTGTCATTAATTACCAAAACAATTTTTAGGGGCCTAGATGCTTTCATTTAGTCTGAGTGTCAGTTTGTGGGTGATATGCCGTACTACAATTTAGCTTAGTCCCTAGAGCATTTTGTAGACTCTTCCAAAACCCGATGTGAACACCAAACCCCTATCTAAGGTGATAGTATTTGGTACTCCATGAGGGACGACTATTCTCTCGAGATATAGTTCGGCCAATTTATCGAAAGGGTATTTCTGATTAGTAGCAATGGAGTGGGCCAATTTTTTGAGTCGATCCACAACAATCCAAATAGCATCTTTCTTTTTGAGTATCATGGGCATGATAAAAACCATACATATGTCTTCTCATTTCCATTCTGGAGCTTCAAGTGGTTCTAGCAACCCTGCTGGGCACTGATGTTCAGCTTTTACTTTCTGACATGTGTCACATTTACTAATGTATTTCGCTATTTCTAGGGTGGAAAATCATAGCTGCAATGGTGGCTTCTGAGGTAGTTATTTCTATTTCTATTTTAGCCAGTTCTTGTAGCAGATTTGAGGCATGAGCTTGAAGCGAGATGTGGTTACAATGGGTCTTTTGGCTTAAAGTATCAACGACCACATTGGCTTTTCTAGGACAGTAGTTTATAGTCAGATCATAATATTTTATAAGTTCTAGACACTTTGTTTGCCTCGTATTTAGTTCTTTATAAGTGAAGATATATTCGAGACTTATGATCACTAGACAGGGTGCATTTTGATTCATAGAGATAATACCTCTAAATTTTGAAGGCAAATACTACTACTCCCAATTCCAGATCGTGAGTGGGATAATTTACTTCATGAAGACTTAATTGTATGGATGCACAAGCTATTTCCCTATCGCATCAACACACACCCTAACCCAAACTTCAAGGCCACAATGTTGCTCGATGCCATATACTCGATGCCATCTTCAGGTAGGGCCAGTATTGGTGCAGTAGTTAAATGTTGCTTTAATTCTTGGAAACTCCACGCACATGCTTATGTCCAATTATACTTCTCATCTTTTCTTAATAGTTGGTGAGTGAAGAGGCGATTTGAGATAATCCTTTTGTGAATTGGCGGTAATACCCACAAATCCTAAGAAATTTCCTATTCCTGTTGAATTGGTTTGACACTCCCAAGACGTAATAGCCTCAACCTTAGTGGGGTCTACCTCTATCCCTCTTGCGGACACAATGTGACCCAAAAACGTCACTTGGTCTAGCCAGAATTCATATTTATTAAACTTTGCATATAGCTAATTTTCCCTAAGGGTTTCCAATGCAATTCTCATATGTTGATGGTGTTCTTCGTTACTCTTTTGAGTATATTAGTATGTCGGTAATAAAGACAACAATGATCCAAGTATTCAATGAAGAGTTTGTTCATCAAATTCATGAATATTGTCAATGCATTAGTCAGTCTAAATGGGACTGCGGTGTATTCATGATGTCCATACTAGGAGACGAAAGCAGTTTTCTCGATGCCTGCTGGCTTAACTTTCATTTGATGGTACCCAAATCGTAGATCGATTTTGAAGAACACACAAGCCCGTCTAAGTTGATCAAGCAAGTCCTCTATTCCAGGTAAAGGATATTTATTTTTGAGAACGCACGACCTAGCAATGTAGCAATAGCAATAGCAGCGGCACGCCCCACCTGAATGTGGGTGGCGACGGACCAATCATGCCCATGCCACATCACCACCATTTGTCCCTACCACCCATGCGGACCACGTGCACAACTAGCCTCGGCGCACAAGAAAGGGCGCCAAGCGGACCACAGCTCCCTACGTTCTGGGAGCGTGGGCCCGCTGCTCCATTATGAGCCAGCTCAGCTCACCCATGGCCACGATGGTGCACCAGCGGTCGCCGATCCTATCACATAGTAGAGGGGCAGGCTCGTACTTTACCCCTCCCCGTAATGGGGTGGACCAGTGAATGCAACGCTAGTGAAAATAAAATGCAGCCACTTCCGTTAGAATTGCGCAGCTAAGTGATGTTTTTACTACGTCCGAGGGTCCGATGGGCCCACGGTTCGTGAGTACACTGGCCCTACCAGTGGCCCGTTCATATTAGATTTTGGTTTTAGATTTGACTTTGACTTATAAATAATAACTTGTATAGAAACTTATAGAGAGACACTCACGTACGATTTTGGCCAATATAAATGAAATCACTATAGTGTATACTAATTGATTAATAGACACTGTCTTAAAAACACACTCTATTTGAAAGCCAGGCACTGTAGAAAAGCCATGTACTGTAGAAATGCAACTTTTAGGACCTAATACGAACAGGATCTTTTGGCTTCTACTATAGGTTTTTAGCTGTAATTACCTGTAGCAGATGTTAGCTTTTTCTGAGTGAAAAATATTTAAAAAAATAAAAAACGATGCTATATATTTGGAACAATGCAAAAGAATAAAAAGAAAATAAGAAAAACTAAAAAACAGAAAATAAAAAATTCATATATTTTAAGTGGCTTCTAGCTCTAGAAGTTAGAGGCTCAAGTTATTGGAGCAAGGCCTTGGCGTATACTTCGGCTCCTCGCTTGTTCAGATTGGCCAGGTGTCATTTATTCCCCCACATTGCCACACTTCCCGTTCCATGTTAGTAGTGCCCAGTTCGAAATAAACAGTGGGAGTACACAACTCTAGCCTTGCAGGAACACGAGCCCATGGATAGTTCTACCTTGCATACTTCGTCCTAGTACTGAGTTGATCGCAATATGAGATATTTGGATCGTGTAAACCTCGAGTGTTAAGCTTGGGATCCAGGACACGTCGTTAAAGATTCTCCTATGCCGTGTACCGAGGTGGTACAGAAAACTCATCTATACAGTACACACTAAAGATAGCATTCTAAGAGCAAGTCCAATAATAGAGCCAAGTGCTTGGCTATAAGTCAAGTTATAAGAGCCAAGTTATACAATAGTTTGTCTTCTATTTGTCTACAAAAGTTTTATTATTATTATATGGTACCAAGTCTCACATTCTCTTTCCTACTCCTCCTCACATACATTTATTATCTGGGCCCACCACTGCATAGGCTCCCGTGTGCAGCTTGTTGCTTGCATGAGAGCCAAGCTCTCCTCTCTCTCCTCTCTTCTCTCCTCCACATCAGCAAAAATGCTGACTAGCTTGGCTATAAGACCATTATTGTACTTGCTCTAAGAGCAAGTACAATAGTATAGCCAACTAGTGGCTATAACACTTGTCCATTTCATCTATAGCTTTCAAAAAAATAGTTCATATAATAAGGTAGCTATTACAATAACTATTTGACCCCACGTGTAAGAGAGTGAAATGCATATTTTTACGTGCTATAGCTAGCTGTAATTTAGTAGCCAGCTTCCTTCTCTCTCTTCCTTTCTCTCTCTGCCATGTAAGATTTGGTTAATATTATATTTGCTATAGCCTGCTGACTAAGCCTTATTGTACCTGCTCTAAGAGCAGGTACAATAAGGCTTAGTCAGCAGGCTATAGCAAATATAATATCAACAAAATCTTAAGTGGCAGAGAGAGAAGGAAGCTGGCTACTAAATTACAGCTAGCTATAGCACGTAAAAATATGCATTTCACTCTCTTACACGTGGGGCCAAATAGTTATTGTAATAGTTACCTTATTGTATGAACTATTTTTTTGAAGGCTACAGATGAAATGGACAAGTGTTATAGCCACTAGTTGACTATACTATTGTACTTGCTCTAAAGAACTATCTATAAGGATAGCTATTTGATGCTTACATGCACACACAGAATTTATAGAGGCTGCCTCGTTTAGCGTTATAGACTAGTACTTAAGGAAGAGCTGCCTCGATTTTTTTTTTTTTGCATACTCTCTTTTCCCCACATAAGATATATGCTGATGTGTACATACATATAATTAACTGACTCAGACCATTGGAGATGCCCTAATGTTACACCACACGAGGTTAATCAAGCTTCCATCGACAAAAAGCAAGAACGACATGCATGCACAGCGCGCAGGAAAGAGAAAGAAGTGAACACACACAGAGTACTCGAAGTGATCTGAACATTTCATGATGCATTTATCAGAGAAGCGATCCGAGGAAGAACAAAAGAAACAACCTACAAAAGAATCCAGAGGAGAAAGCGAAGGGAGAAGAGAACAAAACGACTGTGGCCTACTACATTACAGCACGGGTTAATCACCAGAATGCCATCACCATCATCACCACGCTAATCGCTCACCCAGCTTAACGAAAGAACAGGACAAACTAGAGAGCAGAGAGCTCGGGGTTAACTAATCCAGGGGAAAATTAGAGAGAGAGAGGGGGGGTATGAAGCTTGGGTCATGCCGGCGAGGAGGAGCCGCCGGAGGAGGAGGCTGAAGCTGACGAGGAGGAAACGGTGGAGAGGACCTCGGCGAGCGCGGTCATGGCGCGGACCTGCATCTCGAGCGCTGCGATGTAGTCGGAGGCCTCGGCGAGGAGTTCCGGGAATGGAAGTTTGCGGCAGCCCGGCACCAGCCGCCCGAGTACCTTCGCCTTCCTCGCCAGCGGCGGCGTCTTCGCGCCATTCCAAGGCGGCGAGGCGGCGGCGGTTGGGTGGCGCGAGGGTGGGGAGGTTGGGGCGCGGAGGCGCGCGCGGCGGGCGGCCTGGAGGCTTCGGCGGCGGGAGGCGAGGATGGTGCGGCTCCAGCGCGTGCGCCCGCGCGCAGCGACGGCGAGCGCGCGGTCGGCAGCCTCCCGCACGGCCCGGCTGCGCGGCGGGACCGCCGACGCGGCCGGCGACCCGGCGCGGACGAGGCGGAGCGCCTCGAGGAGCTTTGACGAGTAGATCTCGTGCTCCCGCCGCGTCCGCCACTTGGAGGGCTGCGCCTTCGTCTCCGCCATGGAGTCTCCCCCGGTGCTGCGCTTCCGCTTCCGCTCCCTCTCCCTCTCGTCCACCGCCGTCGAGCTCGACGTGGACGCCATTGCACGCGCGCAGCAACAATTCTCGCAAGAACTCGGCGGATTGGACAGAAACCACAACACAAATCGCAGGATTAGGCAGCCTGTGATCTAGTAAAGATTTATTCTCTCTCTTGAGTTGGGCAAATGCTTTTGGCTTGGTGGTGTTTGGGAAGAGAGGGAAGCAGGAGAGGAGAGGGGTGGTGGACTGGTGGTGCGATGGGGAGGTTGGGGGAATATTAATGGGACCGCAGAGGCGAATACCGAGGCTGCTCCCATTAGTCCTGTGATCGTTTTGTATTTTGGGGTTTTCTTTTTCTCCTTTGTGCTCCTGTGTTTTAGTTAAATGTATGTATTTTCTTTTCGAGAAGTGGTTTTATATTTTTTTTCTCTAGCAAGAGTGATGCTAATATCAAAGTACATATGAAGGTAAGCAATATCTATTTATCATTCATTATGTTTTAAAAATATGTACTAAGAAAAATATGAAAACACTTTCTATTCTTTTCTTTTGGTCTACCCATCTTGCATGTGTGACACTGGGAGCAGGCAGCTAATTATCAGGTCCACTGGGTTTCGACTTTTGTGGCTCGGTGTCCAGCGGCTGGGTCAGGGTGGTGGAGGCTGCATTTGCCCTGCTTGCTTGGTGATGATGGAGAGATGGCATGGCGCTGTTTTGGCTGATGGAAAGCGTAGAGATCATCTCTTCCTGTTTTTGTTTTTTGCTAGTGTCAACTTCGAATGGTGATGGTACCATGTTGTTACGATCTGACCGGGGCTAATCGGTGAACAATCAGTCTAGCTAATGTTTCATGTGAATTATCATGCTCAGAATGAAAGTCTCACCTACTACATAATGCTGTATACTACTATGGATGTTGTATGGGTTATTAGTGTGAACTAGCCGATTAGCCCGCGTAATTGCTCGGGTTTGATGTAGTATAGTATAACTTTATGTAATTCCAAATCTCAAAATTTTATATTTTGCAATCTAAATTTGAATTTTGGATATTTTATTTTATATTTATTTAGCAATTTTTTTTTGAGATCGCTTTCCTTATGTGTGAAAGAAAAGATTGAGAGATGGGTCTATCAAGAAAACTTACAACCTTTGAATTAAACATAGTGTTACCAATTCTTTTCAAATTAATCTATTTCTAAACTAACTATTGAATATATTTAAAAGCTCTATCATCGACTTTTAATATGTAATAGTAGATAGATTTTCTACAATATTGTATGGGTTATAGTGTGAATTTTCTACAAATTTGTCGTGCTCCTCTTTGCCGTCTGGTAGATCCTTTTCAAAACACACTCCTATTTTCAGCTCTTTTCTCCGAAATTTCAACCGAAGGTAAGCCAAGAAGAAGGTACAAATCATAGTGGGCCTCTTGCTAGAGCATTTGTTTGAGGAGGCTGATTGATCCAATGCCACCACAGAAAATTTCATCTCTCTCTCTCTCTCTCTCTCTCTGTTAGTAGAGGAAATGACAAGATTTAACAGCAAGATGCGCCGCGCCAGTTTGTCCTGTGAGCTAGCTAGAGATGCACCCAGTGCGGATCCACATCAAGCAAATGGTAGCGGTGCCATGCAGTACTCGTGCTACAACCTAGGCATCGCATTTTCTTGGGGTGTAGGTGAGGTATTCTAATGGGGGCTCCTGCTAGTATTTTGTTAGGCAGCCAGCGAGCGAGTGATCCGATGCTAGTGCTACAGTTGCCATCATTAGGACAGTACACTGGCTCAGGGAGGAGGAGGAAAAAGGGGGGCTTTCGCTATGGACTCGTAGCAGCAGAGTGCAGTAGCATGTTTCCCCATGGGGCACTGACCGACCGAGCCACTAACCCTAACATGGAGCCAGGGGGAAGTCACATGCAAGGACGTTGCTCGGCACAAGCAACCTGCGCTCGACTGGGCTAAATCATTCGTGTCTTGTTCCTCCAATGTTCCCCCATTTTTAAGCCCGTAATTTTCTCCTCTGTTGTTCTGCTCGAGGGAGGATAAGAAATGGATTTTGAAGCTGTATTCGATTCCTACCAAATATACATATAAATGGATGAACAACATTGGGGATTTTATATATATTTATGCTATTAAACGGTTAGTGGGGAAGAACAACAGGGCATTTTTTATACAAATTAACTCACGCTAACTGCGCTCGGTTTGACAGCCATGCGAAACCGCGAAAGTAACCATATCACGTGCGTTCCACCGTACACAAACTTTGCTTAGCCCTGTAAAAGATGTCCGTGGACGGATAGATAAATGACGAACCTGCTCTCGTCCATGCGCCTCTCGTCCCCGCGCAAAGTCAAATGGCCGTCTTGGTAAGCGTAAACTAGTTGAAAGCAAGCCGCTCGTACTTACGTAGCCGTCGTGGTTCGAGCGTTCTGCTCCAGCTAGAGGTGGGAATTGGGCCGTGCCGTGCCGGCACGGTCCAGGTCCATCGTGCTTTGGGCCGCTTCGTGCTGTGTCGGTTCGGCCCAGTCATCCCGTCGTGCCGTGCCGTGCCGGCCCACCTCGTCTTCGGCCAGGCCCAAGCACGGCCCAAAGCCCACCGTGCCGGTGTTCGTGCCGTGCCAGCCCAAGCCCAGCCCAAAGTAACTATACACGACAAAAGCGACAGCGACAATGGTAGCGGTGGCCGCTATCTTCCTTTCTCTTGTATCCGCCTTATTAAAAACCTACTTAAAATTCAATTCTATTGTCTCATGCCATTTCACCTTCGAACTTGGTCATCTAGTCTAATGGAATGCATATCTTGGTGCAAATTAGACTATGGCGTACGTGGACATCGCCCAACAATCTAGCATAGGCCTACCCAACTAGTCAAATAGAAAAACTCAAGGAGAGTCATGAGTATAATTTACTATAGTTAAGAAATCAATTTTAAATAGTTTCTAGCCAACCGTGCTCTTCGTGCCGTGCCGGCCCGAGCACGGCCCGATCTGTCGTGCCGTGCCGCCCACCGTGCCGGATTTTGAAGCCCAGCCCGGCCCACCGTTCGTGCCGTGCCGGCACGGCCCGCCACGTGTCGGGCCGGGCCGTGCTTGGGCCGGGCCGTGCCGGCCGTGCTTCGGGCTGGCCCAAAGAAGCCCGGCCCAAGTCCCACCTCTAGCTCCAGCTGGCCGAAGCTTTCAGTTGGGCATCGGCTTTCAGCTGAAATTAGATCTGGTGATGGCTTTAGCTAAAATTAGACCGTAATGATTATTAATTTTGTTACTTAATTGAAAATAAACCAAAATAAGAAAATATATAATTATATCTTTACGAATAATACAAAAAATAAGATAAAAAACAAAAAGTAAAAATAATAAAATAAAAGGTTAGCGTGTTTTAAATAGTTAGAAGCCAGAAGGTAGAAGCCAAAGCCACTTAGAGCACCCCGTCTGCATGCTCTGCAGGGCGTATTTAAATTTGCAAAGCCTATCTGCTTAGACTGCATGCTTTGCTTGTTTGCTTCCTTAAGTAGCTGCTAAACTCCACCAACTCAACTGTACCGTACTCTGTATTGTATTCTCTACTGTGCATTTGGAACTTGAAACAGGGATCAGGGAACATTTCCAAAGCACACGAGAAAACTTAAGAAACGTTGTGCTTTCTACATGAATTCCATAAAATTCCCACTTTCTCAACGACGCTGACACTGTTTTTTGTCCCTGTTGAAAGCTGGTGCCCAGAAAATAAGGTGGAATGCAAAATACGTCTAGAACGATTGAATTCACAAAAGTACAAAGCGCATCCATCAAATCAGTTCGAAGGTCATATATACACCTACTACTACTCTCCATCCGAAGATAAAGTATTGGCATGGAGTATGCAGAAGTTTAACAACACGTTGATTATGCCCTCGATAGTTCTGGACCAATCGTCTGCATTGTTTTCCCCACAATGGGTGTCACTGCCGCTGCTACACCTTTCTTTACTCCGTTCTTACACTGAACCGTGGAGCTAGAGGCTGCCTGACAGCCTGAATTTGCATGGGGTGCTGAACGCGTCCGGGTTGTCTGATCATCTAATCGACGGTCCAGATCAAATCCAAACTACCAATATTCAGAAGACAAAGAAAAACCACCATGTCCCTTTTCCTATGATTTTTCAATCCAGACAATCGATGGATGACTGCATGTGCTTGCAGTTGTTACTGGTTGACTGCAGCCGATTCACGCGCGTGCTCCCTGCTTAGTGCCAAGAAAACAGAGTAGGTAAACTAGGGTCTGTTTGGCAAAGTTCCACCACTGAAAAAAAATGAATCAAGAGCAGCAGATCCACCAAAAACAACTCCACCGTGAATCTGGAATCCCACCATGGAGCTAGACAAAACTGTTTGGCTTGCACAGCAGCTCCAGATCCACGAAACTGAGTTTTTGGTGGGAATGACCTGTTTTGCCCATGGGTTTTATGGTGGTATGGGATGAGGTGTGTAACCAGTGGCAAAAGGTGGGTAATTACCACCCAACTCCACGAGTAGGTACGAAACAAGGTTTCGTGGAGCACCCCTTGAGGTGCTCCATGGATTTCATGAATCTGGAGCTAGATTCAGTATTTTGGTGGATCCAGATTTCGTGGAGCTGGAGCGTTTGGGTAAATATTCGTGGAGTGGAGCTGTTTTTGATGGATCTGGAGTTGGTGGAGCTCTGCCAAACAGGCCCTAAGGCCCGTTTGGCACGACTCCACTTCACAAGTGGAACTATTTTTTTGGCTTCAGCTCCACGAACAGCTCCACCGGTGGAGCTGGAGCTGTTTTGGTAGACTGTTTGGCAAAACAGCTCCACCTGTTTTATCATGCATGGTTGAGAGATGTCAATTGTCCAATATACCCCTGTCTATTTGGCTTGTAGTAACATCAAGAGCTGTATATTTCTACATGATTTTTCATCCGAGTAAATTTGAATTCAAAAAAAATTAAAATTTAAAATAACACAAAGTATTAGCAACCAATATTTAATGGCGGCGGCACTCCCTTCACGGTCGAAGACGAGAAGACCGAACAGAGGAACGGGAACGGGAGAATAGAAGAGCCGGTGGCAGATCGCGTAAATTCACGAAAGTACAAGGGCAGTAGCATGCGGGTCTGCGGATGGAGCCGGGTGGAGCTATTTTTTTCAGCTCCATCTCGTACATATTTTTTGTCTCAGCATGTTTTAAGGGACTCCTTGGGTGGAGCTATTTTGTTTTACCCCGTTTGGCACAAAACGGCTCCAAACAGCTCCAGGAGTCGGTGGTGGAGCTGTGCCAAACGGGGCCTAAGCGTGGATGATGCATGCACTACTCATGCACCAACAGTTGAACAGTCGACATGCATGCATGCACCGTGCGCACATGCAGATGGTATCCCTCCAAATGTGCATGCAAGGAGGAAAGGATACGAACGGCTAACAACAAGGCACTCGATTAACTGGATCAGAACGCAGGTACATGAGACCAGACGTCCTCAACGTCGCCATGATAACGATGACACAGTAAGTAATAATTCATCATCGCCGATATATGCAGCATGCAGAAACACATGAATCAAGTGAAGGCGAGGCACGCACAGCATACATGGCTCCCACCACGGCACTGTTCGCCCCAGCTTCAGAGAGAGAGAGAGAGAGCACTTCTGTTTCAGATGCATGCTTGCCAATGCGATTGAGAGCGAGAGAGAGACAGACCGGCACTTCACTTAATTTGTGTATGTTTGCGCGCGAGCGCCAACAATAACGAGGCAGGGGAAGTGATGCCTGTACGGGCATTTACGCGCGGCCCAGGGATTGAGCTGAGCAGCTCACCAGCGCGCGTAGCGTAATGAGATCATGTGAGGCTGGCGAGGATGGACGCGCGCGCGGCTGTGAGCGATCGATGGAGCCGAGCGTTCAATACATGCAATGCATGTGGAATATATAGTATACCGGCAGGGCGGGCAGGGCGGTGATCCGGTAGCTGCGCTCGAGCCATGCATGGATGGATCACCTGCGACTGTGCATGCGCGCGACAGGCAGGGCACCCAGCCTGGTAGAGCGTACTTTTGTTGGCTGGTATGGTATCTATCTTGTTGCTCACTGTCACAGCGTCACAGGCTCACAGCCAGTGGAGTGGAGTGGAGAGGTGGTGTCCTGGTGTGGTACGTGGTGTCATGTAGAGCTCAAATCGTAGTAGGGTTGGCTGAGAATAGTGGTGTACTTTTGTATATCAGTTATGATTGAGTGGTAGTGCTGTGCGTACGGATATGCCCTTTTGTTTGCCCTGAATTTCGCGGGTAAGATATGTTGGAACATGAACCATATTTTAATTTTAGATTTTACTAGGAGATAAATATTATAAATAATAAGTAATATATAAATCAATATTAATAGCAGATAATACATTATACTTTAAATATACGTAAGAACAAAATTATATCAGAGTCAATCGGTTGCATAAACGACTTACAATGAGATCTGATAAAAAAAACAAGAAGCAGTGCAGGCTCGATGCAGTGCAGAACGTAGACGTAGTAGTGAAGCGAGCGGTCACGCAGGTATGCACTGTATGGAAACTTTATTGCCACCCCTCGTGCAAGTCTTCACGACTGCAATGGCTTAGAGATACCGCCCCCTTCTTTACGATGCACATCAGGAAGAAGAGTCTATGAGATTCAGACAGCGAAATACAATAGCACAGGATTGCAGAGGAAGTAGGGGCAGAACTAAGTTATTGGGATCAGCACCTCTAGTCCATATGTGAACCCCCGAGCCTAAACTTAGTGCACCCGACTTTTTCCTTGAAGCCCAACAAAAGGAGCACTAGCGACCCAAATTTTCAATAGCTAATAGTAGTCCACAAGGAGCCTCTACTTCTCTCAGCCCAAAGGAGTAACCAAGTTATTAGGCCCAGTGTCATAGGACACCGAGTTCAAAAGTTTTTTAGCAGGGATCGACACCTTTAGCCCATGTCTGAACCCCAGCCTAAACTCAATGTGTCTAGTTTTTTCCTTGAAGCCCAATGAAGAGAGCACTAACAGCCCAAATTCCTAATAGCTAGCAGCAGTCCATGATAAGCCTCCACTTCCCTCAGCCCATAAGACAACTATAGCAAGTCAAGCTAGCCCTCGAGCTAGCCTAAGAGAGAGGACCACAATAGACCATGATGTCCATTTGATCAATCCCGAAACATGTCACCTCACAGTAGCCCTCAATGTTTGTTTGTCTCGTATGGTCGGTCAGGAGATGTGCACTACGTCCGCCGCACAGCTGCACCCAATTAGGCAACGATCAATCACTAGAGAATGGGATAAATCAGTGCCACCGACTGCCCTCGCTTGCCATCTCACCGCGCGTCGCCTAGTCTATGTCGCCTCGCGCCCTCGTTGATCGAAGAAAACTTAGGTTCACCCAATACTTTGCTTTACATTTCTCTCAATTCTTCCTATTTATTTCAAGAACATGGGCTAAATTTTGAGCAAGAGTTTTAATGTGATGATTGTTGATTATTTTTTGTCGAATTGTAGGGTTAAAACTTAGAGTTTCAATTTTGATTTTTGGAATACCGGCTTAGATCATTGCAAATCGGAGATAAAATTGTAGTATTTGATTACAATGTCAAGTAAGTAAGCCACTAGACGAATTTTTTATTATATTATTCTTGAATTGTTGAACATACAAATGTTATTATCGAGTTTCTTTATTTTGGTAAGCATTTCAATCGCTATTTTTTTTTATCATCATACACTACCATTGGTTATGATGAAGTATTGATACTAAAAATTGCCAAACATATTATTATTTAGCATAATACTATTTAAAAATTATATATGTTGTTATATATATAGTGAAGTGGTGAACCACAGTCATTTTCATTCTAGTTTTGCCCCTAGGAGGAAGGAAAATAAATTGAGGAGATAGTAATTCAGGGCTCTCTGCTCTGGACATCTCCAGGCATATATATATAAGGTTCTATTTTTGAAGAAAACAAGGTTGGAAGCCTACTGGGGTGGTCTGCCCACTGTGGCCTACAGCGGCAGCAGAGGGCATCCGTGGTGATGGTGGCTCAGCCGTGCTCCTCTATAGGCCCTGTTCTTTTCAGCTTCTAAAAGCTAATTTTTGGCTTTTCTACAGTAACTAGCTTTTAAACGGAGTATTTTTTCAAGATAGGATATACTAGTTAATTGTAGTACATACTTTACTGACTTCATTTATATCGGCAAAAACCGCACGTGAGTTTCTGTTACTCTGTAATCTCTCATACAAACAGCCCAAAAGTCACAAGCCGCAACCAAAAGCCACAAGCTGCAGCCAAAAAGAACATGCCCTATAATTGATCAAGGGGTTGTGATTAGGGTTTCATAAGGATTCTGATGAAGAGAGGGATCGAGAAATGGTTCATCGTAGTGGCTCTTTGCTTCAGCGGGAGTGCGACCGTGGCTAGGGAATAATAAGCTGTGGCGCAGCCGTAATGCCGCATGGCACGAGGAGGAAAGTGTGGGAGGTGTTAGGAGTGATTTTCAAGTCTTGAGTGTCCCAGCGTGGCCTTATATAGGTGGGGAGCTGAGAGCTTTTGCAGGCAAGAGATTATCTAGGATGAGGATAAAATAAGGACAGAGGGGCACACGATCGTGGGAAGAATATAACAGCGACCGCTTGCAGGGAAGAAGATCGTGGGAGCAGTTGCCATGTTATGAGATGCTCTGATTTTTTTTAGGGTTTTGTTAAACATCATCTAGATGTTTTTTCCTAACTATCATCCAGATTTTGGACTGTTGGATTAGAGATTCAATTGCCATAAATTCCTCCCTCCCTCTTGAATTCTATCTCCTCCCCCTTAAAAAAATCTTCCCCTTCAAAAACAAAGGGCCACTTGATCTCTAATCCAAGGGTCACAAATTTTGATGATAGTTAGGAAAAAACATCTGGGTGATACCTAAACACTCCCTTTTAGTGAGACTAGTGGGAAGAGGGTCATTGGATTTCTTTACATGAAGATTGAGCAGAATGAGGGTGTGACCATCGATCAAGCGAGGTACTGGGTGGACGGACAAACTCCCGTGTTATATTAGTAATTATATTAATATAGATGGAGATTATAGACATACATACATATATATACACATACATATATGCAGACATACATATATGCATACATATACATACATACATACATACATATACATACACACATACATATAGTCTGACCATGCAAAATTTTTTCCTATGACCAAATTAAAGAGATCTACGTACTTGACAAGAATGATTAATTTACCGACAACACATCAACATGAACATGAATATATAAAAAAGAATATTACCGAATTTTCTTCTAATCTTATTATTAACACAAAAGGGAGGAATTGATTAAACACCACATAATTAATTACCATGGCTCTCCATCTATTGGTGTAGTTCCCGACCATACATGCATACGTGTACCACCCACCTTTGCACGATCACAAAGCCAAGACTCCAGCCACCGCCGTCGTGAAGATCGCCACGTGCCACGCCACGCCGCAGCCTGGCCCGACGTTCAGCCTAAACCCAGGGTCCTGCGGGTAAAGCGTCCCCAACGGGGTGAGGTACGACGGCGTTGGATTGTACCTCGGCGTCAGCTCGTAGCTCCCTTCATCGTCGTACAGAGGTAGCGGGCAGTTAGTCGACGCCGTCTCTAGCGGGTAGACCACCAACGGCGAAGGCTAGTACAGGGCGACGGCGGCGGGCAGCGGGCATATATGTTGCTAGAACACCTGCATGAACAAATTTTAAAAAATAACAACTTTAAATTCCAAATTAAAGTCTCATAAGAGGCAAAACAAAAGTTACTTGGTTACCATGAATACTTTTTAGTTCTTTCCAATTAGTTGCGTTCAAGTAAAGAGGGCCTTAAAGCTTCATTGACCCCTTGTTTCAAAACGACAAGGATACAGAAACAGACGACATGCATGTCTTCTAAGGCAATTACATGGAACTAATTCAGTAGATAATAGCAGTACAGGAACAACCTCATAATCTAGGCATAGAAGCTATCAGTACATAGGTAAGCATGGCACAAGTAGCAGGATCTCTGTGAGTACAAAATAAATCATGTGCCACCACAACAGCAACAAGTCGAAAAGGGGAACAACCATGCACTTGAGCACCTAACTAATCAACTGACTGGCACTGGTAAACAAACAGAGTTTGTTATTGTACGCAATAGCATGAAATACACACAAGTGGCGAGCAAATATAATAGAAGCCAAGAACACTGAAGGATATCTTCTTTCTTAATGTTCTGTTTTCTTTGGCAACAAAACCTTTCTTTGTAGAGCTAGCTGATGAGGCACCTTTTCTAGCTGCAAGCTCACTTCCTCTGTGTCGAAGACCATTTTCATAAATGCATAAAATGAATACTGGACATGAATTAGGAGGTGGAACACACTAAATATAAGTGTCACAATAACAGCTAACCTCACAGCTGTAGTTGCAACTAAAACCAAATCAGGAGTAGGCTGAATCTACAGTTCAGACAAATAATTGACGGAGTAAGGGCTATAGAGGCATAAAACAGGGAAACAAGATTTGTAAGAGGCAAAACAGAGGTAGCATGGTAGGCACTCACCAAATCGGGATGAACTCCTGCAAAGGTTGAATCTGTCATCATGTACGCTGCAGCTGGCACGTGCTTAATTAAAACTTACAGGATAGAGTATCAAGGTTCAGGTATTTGTATTGAATCCATAACAACTTTAGCTCGTACTTTATTCAAGCCATTCATACATGTGAAACCGAAAACACTTGGTAGACATAAAAATTGCATAAAAAGCTTTAACATGGTACTTTATCTACATAGGCTTTTCAGATCCAATAGAAGAATAAGCATGTTGTGATTTCATTTAGCCTAAAATGGCTGCAGCCATGAGTTCATCCTGAGAAGCCACTGACATGTAAAAGAGGATATAAGAGCCCAAGGTGAGGGAATAAGACACAAATGGAAAACTTCAGTACAAAGGCTACCTTGGAGTTATACAATAGCCACTCTGCACACAGTATTCAGCCATCATTTAGACTATAAGCTATATATAACCATTTCTATAAGAGATATTAAACACCTTTCACATATAAAGAAGCATCTTTTGAGCCATAACACTTAAACCATCGCAAAACAGGAGAGTGTGCAAAGTTTAATCAATCAAATTCATCTGGGATTACAAATGGTGCAATCCATTTGCATGACCTACCTAATAGACAAAGGTCTAGATCATTCAACTCAACTGACAGACCACAGATGTGAACCTAAACCATTTGGAAACTTGAGAAGAAATCTATGCGGACATCTTATCATAATTGTATTAACGGTAGTCATGCATATGGTGAGGGTCATGCATTGGCCGAAGATGTGGTGCAAGATCTCTCATGCGCCTGTCCAGCAAAAGTATCCAGTTCTTGTGAAAGACCAAAAGATATACCTATTTTTTTCTATACATCATCTTTACATTTGGGTGTACATGATGATCCCTGAAAAGAGAAGAGACCAATTTTCATTAAACATTTTCAACAAAACATGGATATGGCAGTGGAATATATGCATCGAGTGATATCGTAGCCGCACACCAAATGGTATGATATCGTATCATCTAGGTTGGTGCCAATCAATCATCCACGGAATCAATATTCCTAGAAAATCGATAAAACTGAAAGTTGTGCTTTAGCTCCAACTCAAGAACAAGTGTACAGCAGCCTTGCCTTGAAGGCTAGAACACCAGATTGTACAACTCCAAAATTTTAAGGATGGCACTATGAACAACACCATTTTCCTCAACGGAGAACTTTCCACCGTAAGAAACAACCAAATTACACGCAACCAATTCAATGTACTGTAAGACAAATGGGGCAATTGCAAATAGCCGATTAACATGTGTGAATGTAAACAACTAAAAGTTCATTTAGAGGAGGTAACATCGAAAATAACACTGAATTGCATGGTTATTAAGGCGGTAAGGCGAGGTAAGGCGACCGACCCCCCCTCACACCTTTTAAGCGGTAAGGCGTAAGGCGAGGCGACGCCTTACACACTTCATAAAGCGAAGAAAACGGAGTTCTAGAGGACTAAATCAGAATAAATCTAAGAGGATAAAGGACCTAGAAGGACCTAATTATAATTTCGTAAAACTCTAAAGACTAAATTGTAATAATACCAAAATACACCCCATCCATTTAATCTTAGCCGGCCGCCCCAGATCTGATTTAACCCTAGCCAGGCGTCCTATCTCACAGCCGCGCCTCTCTCCCCTCACTGCTCCCCCGACTTTCATCGCCGCCTCCCGTGCTCTCCCTCCAAAGAGACGCCGCCGCCGCCGCTTCTCTCCCCTCTTCCCCTACCTGCTCCCCCAACTGTCGCCGCCGCATCCCCTGCTCTCCCAAGAGACGTCACCGCCACCGCCGCCTCCCCTGCTCCCCAAAAGATGCCGCCGTTGCCACCCCTGCTCCCCCAAGAGTCGCTGTCGCCTCCTCTTCCGTCGTCGCCCCTGCTCCTGCCTCCCCTGCTCCCCAAGAGGATGATTCGTCGGCGAGGCCTACAGATCTAGTGGCTGTCCCGGTGGATTTAGCCCTAGGGTTCCAGGCGCCGCCGCCTAGACGGGAGCGACGAGATGGAGACGCCGCCATCTAGGGTTCCAGGTGAGTCTTCGCCCCTTCTCTCTGGTTTAGCCACCGCCTTAGTCATATTTCGCAAGGCGAGGCGACGCCTTGCCACCTCGGGAGCGCCTTACCGCTTAGGCGACGCCTTAATAACCATGCTGAATTGAACGATGGAACACTTAATCACTGCCCATATTAATCTGCTCTAAATTAAAGAATAGATATCTTAATCTGTTGTAAAACAAAGAATAGATGTCTTGAGCTTCTGGCCTGGCAGGGAAATAGGTGCATCCTACCAGAAAATTGGCATCAAACTATACATTTGATAAGATTGGGATCACGACTAAGGAATAGCAAACTAATAGGGAGCGTGGAACACAGAAAACAACTACATAACAGCAGCTGTCACCCTGCATGCATGCTTTCAAACTCAGCACTATGTATAGGAAGAGATGCAATAGATCCTAAATATATCATCTACATATTCATGGAGAAATCTGGTCATCATTGTCCACTGCCGACACATTTTGCTTTGCTTGTCACCTCATAGAACTAAACAGGGCGGATCCAGCGGTGGGGGGGGGGGGGGCTCGAGCCCCCCTTACCGCTACCGGACCCTTGGAGCCCCCCCATAAATTTTTAGCATGGATGTATAATGCAGCAGGGGCTGAGGTCGAGCTGAAGGTACTTCAGCCTCTCCAAAAAATTTTCCTGGATCCGCCACTGGAACTAAACGGTGACATAAAGCAACTTATCGTCCATAGATTTTTGATCAAGGATATATGAGTACGGAACTTGCCTATTTTGTTCTGTAACAAACATAAGCAAGAGACAACATCTTTTTCTATCAAAGATAAATGCATTGCAAAGTTTATTCAGGGGTGCCTATTTGGTCGAGGAAAAAGATGGCCAAATAACAATGTTTTATTGACAGGCATCAACTAATACTCAGAAAAGTGTTATCAGCAACAATTAATAGCACTAAAATGGATAATGTTACAACTAAATACATAACTGGCGGTTTACTGTAACCATCGCCAAGCCACACGTAGAGCCAATCTGCAGTACCTGGATGGAGCACGCACCAAGCAACAAAACCAAGCAAACTGCTCCACAAAATAATGTGCAATCACACTGCAACCTGCAGCCATGAGATCTAGAATAGTGGAGCAAAAGGGGGAAGGGAGAGTAGGGAGGGCACAACAATCACCTTGATCAGACCAACGGGAAGCTGAAGAGTAGGCTGCAGAAACTAAAAGGTCGATATTCTCTGAGCCTATAGATTGTACACATGGGTCCTGGTCATTCGCCACCTCATGGAGCCCAACGTGCAGACCAATCTGCAACTGGAACAATCGAAGTCCTACATAAGAACACGAATTAGAGAAAATCCAAGTTAATTGCCAACCAAAAATCCATTAAAATTCATGCTCAAATGTAAAAATGGAATTCGAGTGAACCTACTTGAGAAAAATTTAGTAGTGCTTGTCATGCTTCATGCAGAACCAATTTTAGCTCTCTTCTCTCTACTATTTATGCTTCTTCCTCACCATCAAGCTGTGATATGGAGAAACAAATTCACTGTTTACCCTAATCATGTACTCAGGACTTACTTTCAAAGAGGTAAACAACCCTTGGTGGAATTAAATCATCAGATGAGAAAAACATAGAAGGGATGATCGATACCAGGCCACAAACAAATCAGGAGAAAATTGATCATTTGCCACTTTGAAGAGTGGACTTCGCAAATTTGCCACTTTCAAAATTGACTTCGCAAAAATGTCATGCAGTACATGTACATCTTGATTACCATGCCATTTGAGCCATTTAGCTCATTTAATATTTGTTTTGCTAATTTCAGGGGCTGGAAAAGACAATTCTACCCTTGCACTGCATGGGCTTTGGATCGGGAGATGAAACGTCGCCCGAAGCAACATCTGCACTGCATCTCCTGCATCCCCGCGCGGCCTCCCGGCGCTGCATCCCCGGCCGGCCTCCCCGCGCCGCCCTCCGCGCACGGCGGCCTCCCCGCGCCTGCCTCCCCGCCGGCCGGCCTCCCCGCGCCGCCCTCCGCGCACGGCGGCCTCCCCGCGCCTGCCTCACCGCCAGCCGGCCTCCCCGCGCCGCCCTCCGCGCACGGTGGCCTCCCCGCGCCTGCCTCCCCGCCGGCCGGCCTCCCCGCGCTGCATCCCCGACCGGTCTCCCCGTCGCCGGCCGGCCTCCCCGCGCCGCCCTCCGCGCACGGCGGCCTCCCCGCGCCTGCCTCCCCGCCGGCCGGCCTCCCCGCGCCGCCCTCCGCGCACGGTGGCCTCCCCGCGCTTGCCTCCCCGCGCTGCATCCCCGACCGGTCTCCCCGTCGCCGGCCGGCCTCCCCGCGCCGCCTCCCCGCCGGCTGGCCTCCCCGCGCCGCCCTCCTCCCCGCGCCTGCCTCCCCGCGCAGATAAAGCAGAGGAGAGGAGTGTAAGTTTCCTGACGAAGATAAAGCAGAGGAGGCTTGTTTTGTTGATGCATACTGGTCAAAAGGGTATAATTGTCTTTTCCAGCCTCTGAAATTAGCAAAAAAATTAAATGAGCTAAATGGCTCAAATGGCATGGTAATCAAGATGTACATGTACTGCATGGCATTTTTACGAAGTCAATTTTGAAAGTGGCAAATTTGCGAAGCCCACTCTTCAAAGTGGCAAATGATCAATTTTCCCTTGTCCTCTCACCATCAGATGGATGTCAGTGAGAGAGGCGGCGACAGCAAGGGCTTGTGTGAGCGCCTGACCTCGGTGGGATTGCCCTGTGTAATGAATGAGCAACAGCACAAATGTTAGCAAAGTAATCATCAATCGGGTTAAATAGCATATGCTTGCTCCTTGTTAGGTGGAACATAAAATCTTTCTGTTAGCAATTCCTACGCTGGTCAAACAACCAAAAAAAACAAAAGGAAGAAAGCTTACTCAAATAGTGCGGCGGTGCTTGGCCCTCTCGATCCAGATCCGAGTCATTTGTCTCGCGCCACCACCCGCTCCCACTCCTGGGCCCAGCAGCGTCTACTACGACTTTCGCCTCCGGTCAAGATTTCCTACCCATAAATAGCATACGCGACGCGAGAGATAGAAATAATCGAGGCATAAAATCCATCGGTGATGTCATACTAAGACTCTGTTTATTTCCACTTAAGATTATTATAATCTAACTTATAAATCATAAGTGGAAACAAACAGCCCAGATTATAACGTAACTTATTATAATCTAATAGCCCAGATTATTGTAATCTAATAAGCTCAAAAAATGAGCTTATTTCAGCTTATAGATCCACCTTTTATCTTAATGACCATAAAACTTTAGAAATATTACCCACCTTTGCCATTCATCCAACCCCTAACTCCCGTGCCTCTCTCTCCCAGGGCATTGTAGTCTTTAACATTCGAATACAATAATCCATAACTCTGATAATCCAGGCCGCCAAACACCTGACAGCTTATTTCCCACCAGCTTATTATAAGCTAGCTTATATAATCCTTACCTATAAGTTAGATTATAATAACCTTAAGTGAAAACACACAGGGCCTAAATCAGAAACCAAAACACCGGATGAGTCAACGCCCGATCTTCACCGTCAATCCACGATCAGGCGGCTTAGGATCCCCCAACCATCAGACCCCATGCCACTAACCTCCCACACAATGGGAATGATCAGACCCAGATTCGAGCCTATCAGATCCACCACATCTAAGCCTGCCAGACGCTAGATCTAAGCCGAATGGGTCCAAGCGATTAATCATGGAGGAACTAATTACGATTACCTTGCCGACGAAGGCGGAGGAGCCGCCGAGCTTTGAGACGGCGCAAGCGACGTTCGCGGGCGTGCCACCGCGGGCCTTGACGAAGCGGCTGGACTCGGCCAGCGAGACGTCGGCCACATCCGGCACAAAGTCGATGAGCATCTCACCAAACGAGACCACCAGGTTGGGCGACGCCGCCGACGCAACAGCTCCTTCTCTGAGAGGCGCCATCTCACAAACACGAGAATCTAAAAAGCGAAGCGGAACCTAAATGGCGACGGCGCGCAAAAACAATCGATGGGGAGCAATGGATAGAGCTGGGAGTCCGTACTTCATGCCGCTTCGTACCGATTCTGTCCGGTCATCTCACTGTACCGTATCGTGTTGAATCGTCTCATCTTCGGCCAGGCTAAGTACAGCCTAAAGCCTACCGTACCGATGTTCTTAGCGTGTCAGCCTAAATTCAGCTCGAAGAAACTATACATGGTAAAGGCGGCGGCAACGATGGTGGCAGAGATCGCCATCTTTCTTTTTCTTGTACCCATTTCGTTAAAAACTAGTTAAAATTGAATTAGTTGTATAAAAATATGGGCACACAATGACGTAAATATTTCGAGAAAAAGTGAAATTTCCTTGATATTTTAAAAATATAATGTTGCTGTCTTATTAAAAATCTTACACTCTAGAGTAGGGTTCCCCGAGTAAAGAAAATAGCACAGTAACAATATATATAGCACAGTAACAATATATCTACATACTAATAATAACAACATGCGTATATAATATCTACTCATCAATGCCTAAGTCGTTAATGCGTTTGAGGTTAGCGTACGCCTGTACAATTTCAGGATTCTCTAGTTGATGATGTTGCCTCTCTTTGGCTAATTCTCAGTCTTTGGCGCATGTGATTGCCTCTACCATTCTGGACGTAAGGGATAATCTCTTTTCTTCGATTATTCTCTGTAAAGTGCTGAACGTCGCTTCTGAAGAAACGATAAACATCGGCACTAGGAGAACATCCTGTGCAAAATGTAACAGCACAGAAAATATCCGCTTGTTGTTCTTTCACCACTCGCGCAAGTTTATCTTGCCTACACCAGTAAGATCAGAATCAATATTTGCAAAATCATACTCCAAATAGTCGTTCCGCTCCGAGATAGAATTTTACTTGGAGCCGCCTGAGACTGAGAGGGCAAAGAAGTAGACTTACACTTTAACTTCTTCCATAAGTGTCATATCAAGCTTATCTTTCCTTGTTGCGTCTGCTGTGAGGCCTACAATCTTCCGCTGCTGCCAAACTTATTATGATACATACAGAAAAAACAAAAAAGCTCCTCTTTGACATGTGCGAAAGCTTTCGAATAATCAAAGCCAATGCATTCATCTATTCTCTTTATGCCAATCTGTAAACCTGCCAACTTTTTGTAGGATCAAAAATGATAGCAAAGCAATACAAGTGTGAAATAGAACCAAACTATTTAATAAAATTTTCCTCTATTGCTACGACGGTATGGCTTAAAAGGGGATTCTCCCTAGATTTGACAATTTTATCTGTAATTAACCAAATAAATTTATAAGCATTGCTCTTCTAAACGTTACTCTCCCGAAGACCTGACCGTTGCGTGCATCTTTCCACTCCACACTCTCTCATAATCTTTCATCTCATCAGTCTAACTCTCATCTCTCCTCCCTCTCTCACGCGCTCTCTCCGTCGGCTCCCTCTCTCACACGCAGACACGCTCTCTCCGTCCACTCCACTCTCTCTCACACACAATCTCTCCGCTCTCCCCGTCACCACCCGCCCTTCCATCCCAACCCCACCCCGGTGCCCCCTCCCCCTCGGCCCCTCCCTCTCCACCCTGGTGCCCCCCTCCTCCCCCGGCCTCCCTCCCCCACCCAACGCCTCCTGCCTCATCCCACAGCCGCCTCCCTCCCCTCCCACTGGTCCCCTCCTCCCCCGGCCGCCTCCCTCCCCCCTCCCTGACGCCCCCTCCTCCCTCAGCCGCCTCCCTCCCCGCCGCCACCCCACCCCTCGGCCCTCCCCCCTCCCGTGTGGTGGAGTACTTGAGTGGGTGGAGTGACCGGGGGAAAAGTGGGAGCCTCACCCTACGGCTCCACTCCTGTCTCCTGCTGTAACACCCCAGCCATACAATGCCCTGGAATGCTACCTAACTAAGTAAAGTAACAAAGATAAACTACATTCACCTCACAAAATTTCGGCAGAACCTCCTTTGTGTACTTATCTATGTCGGAGGTTTCAACAAACAATTCTATTAAATAAAGATAAACCAAATGGTAATGCAATCAATATGTGACACCCCAGCCCATGATGGCTCATATGTGTGCGTGCACATGAGGGTGTGGGTTAGTCCCACCTTGCTAGCTTATCTTGAGAAACACTTACATATAAGCCTAGGAGTTCCAATGGTAGCACCCCCGGTTAACCATTTTGCGTAAAGCGAGAACGAAAGTACAAGCGGGTTGCTATGTGTGCGTGGCCTATCCAGAGTGGGGTTAGGTCGAAACCGGTTTGGACCCTAGGGCATTACAAATGGTATCAGAGCCAACTCTCGCGGTTACATGGGCACATGCGGGTCAGGGGCGCGGGCATATGGCGCATGGCACGTGTGGGTCCAGAGTGGACATACGGCATGGCATATGTGCTGGCACTGAACGCACGGATATGTGCCAAGAGGGAAGATCCTTATCATTTGCCCCAATGTAGGCATGTTGGTCCGACGAGGACGTCGGGTCCTTTGAGGGGGGTGTATGTGACACCCCGGCCCATGATGGCTCATATGTGTGTGTGCACATGAGGGTATGGGTTAGTCCCACCTTACTAGTTTAGCTTGAGAAGCACTTACGTATAAGCCTAGGAGTTCCAATGGTAGCACCCCTGGTTAACCGTTTTACGCGAAGCGAGGACGAAAGTACAAGCGGGTTGCTACGTGTGCGTGGCCTATTCAAAGTGGGGTTAGGTCTAAAGCGTTACACCTGCGACTCCAGCGCTACTGTGACCTCGACGACACCGCCTACCGCAACTCCTTCGATGCTTGCCTCTACGAGGTCAAGAACTTCGCAACTGAGATGCTCACGCTCGACGACTCTGGCCTGGTGAAAGCATCTAGGCCACTAAAAATGGTTTTGGTAATTAATGAATTTATGTGAATATGAGACTGACATGTTTATTAAGTGTTTAAAAGCCTTGTGAGTCCATAAAAAATCCTGTCAGTCGGCCGACTGCTTTGCTAGCCACGGTCTATCCTCTCAGATAAGTATGGTCCTCTTCTTCCTTTTGCATAGCCGCAGCCGCCGCTCTTCTCTTTGAGTCACTGCACCGCTATGCTTCTATCTCCCTCTGCGGCTTAATTTGACAGTTTTCTCTACTTGTGTCACCTTCCTCATCCTCTTCGTCGTGTTACTGTGGTCGACTTTGTTCCCGCTTACCTCTACCTTCCCGGTTTTTGCACTTTGTGATTTATGGGCTACCACACAATTTCGGATGGGAGGCAATCTTTCCGACACAATTTTCCCAGAGCTACATGCTATGACGACATCGTCAAGACTTAGACTTTGGATTTTCCCTATTTTTAGTGTCAACCCTTTTCAAATGTAATGCTATTGCATATGCCTTACATTTGAAGGGGTGTTAAGGGTATTTAGATCATTTCCTATTGTCTAGGGTTTGGGTTCTTGTATATATCTCATGTACTATATAAGCCCCATGGGCTATTACGATATACTCAAGCTTCCTTCATATCAACAATTTGTAGTTCTTACCCTAACCATGCCTGTATGTTTAGATGCCAAGAAACCAATGCAGATTAGAGCTGTAGCTTTTTCAACATTTTCACTTGTTAGCCTATTTTCTAAGTAGTGATTCGCAATTAGTGAGTGGGTTTGATGGCCATAATATGCAGAACAGCTAGGCCTTGAGTGCTGTAGTGAGCGCACTGATCTCAGCATTCAACAATTTGGCAGCCAATCTATCACTCGTTCCATTATTTTCTAACCTTAAACTTAGTGGCATCTTCTACTGACGCGTAGAAGTTGCTCTTTTCTTCAAAATAACTCTGTGAATTTCATTTGTCTAGGCGCTCTGTCATTTTCCTAGCTAATGCAAGGATGTGTAAGATCCTCTTTAACTGCACATCCGCCCGTGTGCCTCGCCTTTGGTGAGTTCTTCAATCTCGTCCTCCATGTTCATGTCTGTACTCTACTCTCCCAGCTCCCTGGACCCCTCCCTTCGGCGAGACTACACACAGCTGCTTGATGCATTGTAAACCACGTCGACAAGGGCGGAGCCACACCTCAGATAAGATAGGCTTCAACATGTGGTATAGAAAAATATCTAGTGTACAGCCTGGGTAAATTTAGTTCAGTCTGGGTAATATTTTTATGGTCCAACCCAGATAGTCTAGATTATTCAACCACTGAATCCAGAGTATAACCAAATCCTGGCTTCGCCACTGCACGTCGACGTTCACAAGCAAAACAAAAATTATATGCAACCATGTGGACTTCACAAAACAAGTGGTCTTAAGAACTTCGTGCAACTTCCTGCTGCAGCAGATTTTTCTAACCTGTACTATACTTATTAGTCGCTTTCCTGTTAATCCATTCGGATTGTAATTTTTTTGTTTAGTGTGGTGTTCGTTGCTGCAGAAAGCAATTCCAAAAGGACAATATTAATATGCAACGTTCAATGTCACCGATCATGATGGGAATCTTATTTTTGATGAGCCAACCATCTTGTTCATTAAAATGGCAATTGACAATTGTTGATCATGAGAGAATTTACAACACCCAGTGAAAATGGCCAGGTGGTGGACATCCAAGCATTGGCGTTGCTACTGCCTACAAGGTGCTCGACAAAATGCCTAAGACAGCAAGTTTTAAGAGCAGACCGAGGCTCTTTGCCATGTTTAGGTTGCATTGGTGCCTTCAAAACTCAGTTGGATTGATGTTCTTTCTCGAGGAATCCACTTGATACTTTGGTAAGCTCGTATAGTGCCTTCACGCCAAAAAAAAAATATAGTAGAAAGCACATCCATATTCTGATTGGCCAGCTTATAGATGAACTGGATTATATAAATGATTGTTTTGATGATTTTTTTTTAATATGTAATTTTGTCCAAATAATATTTTTTTTATTGAATTGGACATTGATTTGAACCGATGCTGACATTGATTTCAACCTGTGCCTTTCCTTTGTTTGAGATGAAAATGACTCCAAATGGGTGGCTTGAATTGATTCTATTTACGATGGAACAATTGTGTTGCTCTAGCATAGATATTTGTTTGTAATGGATTTTTTTATGTTAGCACTTAGCAGCATTGTATGGATTTCAACTATAACTTAAAGACATGAATGCTTCTACCAATCTTTACATCATTGTGAGGGTAATGCCTGCATAACTTTGAATTTGTGACAAGTGGGTGTACCTACTAATTCTACAATCACACTTGGATAGGCGATTATCCACTGATATAGTGTAATGCTAATACAACAAGGTGAATGATAAATTAACTATGGTAAAGAGCATTGTGCAGGATGAGCAAATGAAGTTAAGATTATGGATCATTGGACAAAAATGATCTTATTATTTTGGAAGAATTGTGAAAGAGAAGAGTTGTTTTCTCGTGGGTTCCTTTTATGCAATCATTGCCTCATTAGTTTTAATGTGATTTTCTGTGTGGGTGTGGCTATTATTTAGGAGGTTTTGACTTGATTCACACCAGGATGTATTTATCTTGATTTTGGGGCTCTTGCCTATAAGAAGCTTGAGTTAATGTCTAAATTAGGTGTATTAAGCATTGTCCTTGAATTGCCAATCATGTGCTTGGTAAAATGCCTAGAAAATCAATTTGCTTTGCATGTGCATAGTACAAGCATGCTTATGTGTGCTCCGCCATGGCTTATGAGTTCCATGAATCCTAATTCCTGTTCCTGCCACTAGCGTGGGCGCATGGCTACCCATCCTCCTCCTTATCCTATCAATTTTTCTTTTCCAATTGATACTAACAAACAAGTTTATGGCAAACCCTGCTGCCGCTGTTGGACGTTCTCCTCATTATCGTCGAGGCCAGTGGCGGAACCAGGCCTCGGGCTACTTGGGCTGTTGCCCGAGACCTGACAACCAAAGCCCATATAAAATTCGTGAAAAATCAGAAAAAAAAAAAGTTAGAACAAGAGTTGCCCAAGAGCAGCTGGCTCAACCTGGAGCTTAGGCTTAGGTTGGTTTCACCCCTGGTCGAGGCCAGCTCTCCCCATACCGGCAAGGCGCTGACGTAGGTGAGACCTAGATGTAGGTTGTGCATGGTGACAAGGCCAAGGGAATATCAGCATGGCGGTGGAGGTGTGACAATAGCCACCGTGGAGCAGTTGTGTGGCGGAGGCATCATGCAGGTGAGGGCGGAGCTCGGCTCAGCATAATGGCAGAGCTATTGGTGTGGCGGAGGCACAATGGAGATAAGGGCGGAGCTTGCTCAGGGTAAGGACAAAGCTTGCTCTTGGCGTAGGCTGAGCTTGACTATAGTGGCACAACATGCTGGGTTAATATATTTTTTAGGGAAAATCTGTTGAGTAGCACTGAAAATACACCGTTTCCGGAAAATACCACTAAAAGAATCGGGCTCCGGATATTACCACCAAAAACTTCAATTTTCTTCGGAATCTAGCATTCTGGACAAAAATGTCCCTCCCCCTCCCCTCCCTCACCTTCTCTCCTCCTGCGCCACCCCGTCCGCCTCCCCGCCCCCGCCTCGTCCTCACCGCCGGCCTCCCCGCCTCCTCCCTCCTCACGCCGTCGCCTACCTCCGCCTCCTCCTCGCCCCCGCCTCCCCGCTCCTCTCCCCGCGGCGCCCCGAGCGGCAGCGTCCTCCTCGCCCCCGCCTCCCCGCTCCTCTCCCCGCGGCGCCCCGTGCCGTCTGCCCCCTCTTCCCCCACCTCTTCGCCGCCGGCCTCCCCGCCTCCTCCCTCCTCACGCCGCCCCGTCTGCCTCCGCTCCACCGCACACCGGTTGCCTCCGCTCGCCCGCGCAGCCGAGCCGCACGCCGGCCACCATCGCCGCGCCTCGGCCCGCAGCCGACCGTGCCGCGGCGTGAGGAAGGAGAAGGCGGGGAGGCCGGCGGCGAAGAGGTGGGGGAAGAGGGGGCGGACGGCGCGGGGTGCCGCGGGGAGAGGAGCGGGGAGGCGGGGGCGAGGAGGACGCTGCCGCTCGGGGCGCCGCGGGGAGAGGAGCGGGGAGGCGTGGGCGAGGAGGAGGCGGAGGTAGGCGACGGCGTGAGGAGGGAGGAGGCGGGGAGGCCGGCGGCGAGGACGAGGCGGGGGCGGGGAGGCGGACGGGGTGGCGCAGGAGGAGAGAAGGTGAGGGAGGGGAGGGGGAGGGGCATTTTTGTCCAGAATGCTAGATTCCGAAGAAAATTGAAGTTTTTGGTGGTAATATCCGGAGCCCGATTCTTTTAGTGGTATTTTCCGGAAACGGTGTATTTTCAGTGCTACTCAACAGATTTTCCCTATTTTTTATTCGTAGCAATGCATGTGCATTGAACTAGTTTATGTATAAATTTAGATCTGAATTGGGCAAGTCCCATTGTATATTACCATAACATTACACAAGACCAAATCTTGTCCACAAATAATATGGATCTTTAGTTTTCAGTTATCAACTTGTTACCTATGGCATCAGTTTGTATCTCAGGAAGTATCAAGAAGTTGTGCATTATCTTCCGACCCCTTTATCTTTTTCTTTAGTGACTTCGAACTCACGAAGGTGTAACAATCCTACTATTATCCGTATTACGCTATGAGGATTACTATAAAGTTCTAGGGGCATCTTTAATATACCGAATTGACATTGGTTCAAACAAGGCCATGGAAGCATGCATGGAAGCCTTCATTTTTTGCTCGAAATAAAAAAAAACATCCAAACTGTGTGTTATCTCTCTCTCTCTCTCTCTCTCTCTCTCTCTCTCCATTATCGTTCTTCCTCAACTTCGATCAGACCTACGTAAACAGGCAGCTTGGTATGGCCTGGCACAAACCCCTTTAGGCATGCTCCATTTAGACATGATCTAGCTGGTTCGGCTAACTAAATGGGCCATGTTGTGTTGGCCCATGGACTCAACCGTGAATCCAAGCACAATCCATGGGCTCAACTGCGGACACATGCATAGACCAAGGAGGTCATGGGCTGTGCTGTGTTGACCTGGGCATGTTTTGCTTGATGGGTCATGGTTGGTCCGTGTAGCCCATCGCGGCAGAGTAGCAACATCGAACGGTGAGGAGGCCACTGGCAGTGCTGGGCTCGAAGGCGGAGATGGGCTAGCAAGAGGGAGAGAGGGCAAGGCATGAAGGCAGACAAGAGGCACCTACCATTGTGGCTATCGTCACTGCCTACGTGGAGAGGGGCTGGATCTTAACACTGGTTGGCGGAGGATGGCACGCTATCACCAAAGCCACCTATCAGGAGGCCGAGGATGACGTGTCATCTTCAGATGCGGTCATCGATGAGTGGAGCAAGGGAGGACAGCAACGGTGGGTGGCACAAAGGAGGGGGCGGCGACAATGACGGCGGGTAGAATAGAGGAAGGTGGTCGTAACAAGTGGCACAGAGGAGGCAATGATGGCGACGGCTGTGGAGCAAGGGAGGGCAATGACGGTGGCAGGTGTAGTAGAAGATGGGGACGACAATGACATATTGAGCGAGAGAGGAAGGAGAGAGGTCATGTTGTGTAGGTCGTGCTGGCCCGGCCTACCAAACCAAGGTGCTGGCCCAAACACGACACGACTGGTTTGTTAGGCCAGCACAACACATTTAGTCGTAGAGTGTGCCGTGCCTGGGCTGAGCCAACAGTACCATATTTTTGGTCGGCATGGTTGGCCGCCCCATTTGGCCAGCTCTAACTCCGATCTCATCCTCCCTCCCATACCTACCATCGCCTCTACCCACATCGGTGACACAACCTACCTCACCCCCTCTTGCCTACGGCGCCGCCTGTTCACACCATCGCCCACCCCCACACCGTCACCATGTAGAAGAGGCGGTGGGATTTGATGTGAGATCCAAGCGGAGTTGACAAATCGATGGCCAGAGGTGGAGAGGGACAGCTTTGGTGATTGGGGACCGGTGGATTTGTAGGAGGCAGCTTTGGAGTCGACGTCTTCCATGGCTGGTAGCAGACATAACAGCTAGAGGCGATAGTGACCCCTCCACGCGTCTTTGAAGCAACCCGACAATGATAGCGACAACCCCAGATGCACATCTACCATGCGGGCCACACTATTTGTTTAATGCTTTGAATCGATGCAGGATTTGGGTTGGGTTCCAGAATTTTTTTCATTGGATTCGATAGCTTGAACGAATTGAATAAATGTGTCTTATCTCTTATATGTCAAACCGGCTTAAATGCAGCATTGCGGATGGCCTAATCAAGCGGAGGCCCGGAAACGTCAAAGTAAGAATAAGCTCATCGACAAATAGGAAAAGAAGGGGAATCAGCTCATCATTAGGCGTTAAGCAATGACTGACACACGCATTCGCTTCCCAACACCATAGGAAGTGACAGAGGTAACCGGAACAGTATGGCGACGATGGGAACAAACCAGTACCACTACAAAAGTCTCAGCGAGATATGTACGTGGGATGATTGATACTTAACGAGAGATTGCTTTACTTTTGGCTGGCCGTGGTTACTGAGTAGTCAATTTTCTTGTAAGCTTCAAACGGTGGTTAGAGAGGGGCAAAACCTACTGGAGTAGTATGTAAGTTGTTGAAACAGAAAAAAGGCCCAAGTTCTACTTTGATTAATAGAGTTCAGTCGACACGCTCCGTTCCTTTCCGATCTGTCGCCCCAATTTTCTCGCAAAATCGAAATGTATCATAACGAGCAGCTGAACTCGAGTTATAAATACAGCTGGAAAGGCGTCATTCAGACCAAAAAAAGTAGTCGTACAAGTGGGGTTCATCTTGTGCGAGAGAAGCTTTCACAAATTTCTCCGTTTGATAAAGCGCCTCATTATTTTGAAAACCCCGCCCCCACCTCAAATCAAATTGACTAGAGCCGCTACAATACAAACTTTCAATCTTCTTCATTTTTTTCCGGAGCAGGCGAGCAGCTACAGGACAAACAATCTCACGGCCCTCGAGAAACACACAACAATCACATCACACCAGGCTTGCTCAGTGCCCACCAACCAAATTTTGGGGGGGAAAAATCCCAAAAATTTAAGTCTAGTACTCTCCAATTAATTCAGTTTCAGAAGATGCCTTCCAAGTCGACGGCCAGCACCCTGGCGAGCGCCTCGAGCCCCACGCCGCCGTCGCCGCCGCCGCCGGCCAAGCGTATCATGGCGCGGATCTCGTCCTCGGCCGCCGGCATCCCGGCCCACCCGAGGTACGACTTGAGGTCCTCGAACCCCACCTTGCCGTCCCCGTCGCGGTCCATCAGACGGAACGCGTCCTCCATCGCGGACCGGCACCCGCACCCTGCCCCGGCACCCGCCGCGGTGGCGCGGCCCAGGAGGCCCTCGAACTCGTCGTATTGCACGAAGCCGTCGCTGTCGGAGTCGGCAGCGGCGATCATGGCCGCGATGTCGTCGTCGTCGAAGCGCTCGTTGGTGGCGGCCTTGGAGTAGAACGACTTGAGGTCCTCGCGGCTGATGCGGCCGTCGCGGTCCGCGTCCAGCACGTCAAACGCCGGCCGCAGGTCGCCGGCCGGGAGGTCGAGGCGCGCGTACCTGCCGCCGGGGCACATGCTTGTGGTCGGCTTGTGGAAATGGAAACCCCTCTGGAACAGTCTAGATCGGAACGTGGATCTCTGGTTTTGCGGAGGTCGCGGCTAATTGCGGCTTTGTGTTCTATTCCTGGCGAAGGAGAGGCCGTTATTTATAGAGCAGGGAACGGATTCGGTGGCCCAAGGGGACATTATTCGTGGACCTGGTCTAGGAACCGGTGTGCGGCCATATCACGCTGACAGTATGGCCCACGGGTCCCTTTTGATCCAGTTAGGGATACGGGTGTTTTGTGCGGGTGGTGCGCGGGGTTTGTGGAAGGTTGACGTGTGAACGCCTGAGATTTACTAGTATTAATTGGTTTGATTTGAGATTTGAGGGGAGAGGAAGCTTGCAGAGCAAGAAGCATGCGTTGGGCGAAAGGTCGTACTAGGTTGGACCGGTCCAAACGGGAAGACGTGCTGGGTGACGTCAATGTTCAGCCAGTGGGCGCTGGCCGCTGGGCGTCTCTTTCCTGCTGGTCAATTTGGTGGTCACAGTGATTTACGATTTTTTTATTACAGTTGATTTATTTTTACTGTAGTCACGATTATTTATGATTTTTTATATAGTTAATTTGTTTTTTACTGTAGTTAATAATGATTTACCTGATGTAATTAAATTTTTAAAAAATTAAAAATGGAAAAATATGTTAACCTATTAGGCTATTACGAACAATCCGAAGGAATACGGAAAAAAAGAAAAGAAAAAACCCAAAAAAGTAGAAAGCTAGAAAAAGACAAAATAAAAAAAATAGTAAATTAAAAAAAGAAGGTAAAACGGAAAGGAGCGGGGTGGCGTGACAGGGCCGGTCCTAGGATTTTAGGGGCCCGGGGCGAAACTAGAAATAGAGGCCCTAGCATAAATATCTAAATATAAATCTACATACATATACGCGTGCGCGCGCGCGCGCACACACACACACACACACACACACACACACACACACACACACACACACATATATATATATATATATATATATATATATATCTCAAAGATCTCCATAGCAGACATTGGTTTATCTGATAAAGTCAAATGCATAACACTTAACTCAGAAATTAGATCATTTAACTCAACATCAGACGAACCATCTAGAGAGAAAGTTTCTGCGAATTTTATACAACATTCTTTTAATTCAGTTCGATCCAATGACTTTAATGTTGTTGAACTCATTAAAAATTCAAATATACTTCCAAATGTTTGGAGCTCTTGAAATCTACTTTTCAATCAATTGATTGTCATATCAACCATAACAAAAATAATAATTCGTATGTGGACCAACTACGGTGGCTAAAAGGTCCAAGATAAATCTTCAAAGCATGTATATACTTTACATAGTATATGGGGGCCCCCTGGATTTTGGGGGCCCGGGGCGGCCGCCCCTCTCGCCCCCCTCTAGGGCCGGCCCTGGTGGCGTCAGCCGAGGATTCCTCCCGTCGTGCAATTTCTGAGCCCGTGTACTGTGGTGTGGTGGTGGCAATGAGTGCATGTTTTTTTACTATGACTTATGTCTTTTGGATTGTTTATGGGAGAAAATATGGAGTAACAAAAGCTCGCATGCGATTTTAATCGATATAAATGAAGTTATTATAGTGTGTACTACAATTAATTTATAAACCTCGTCTTAAAAACACCTTATTTAATAATTAGTTACCGTAGAAAACTGAAAAACAATTTTTTAAATTGATATAAATAAATCCGAGTTTGCAGCTTTCGTAAAAGGGTGACGATCTAACAGCATGCACGTAGCTGTTTTTTGAGAATAAAAGTTGCAGTGCCACATGACCACATCTTCACAAAAGGAAAAACACGAGAGACCATTTCTTGTTTTGTTTTATGTAAATTAAGGTGTCATTTCTGTTTACGATCCTCTGCCTTTATGACTCAGTTCTCCGTGGTTCGTATCTACCCTACTCTATAATACACCAAAATTTTCTTTACTAACTCCACCCCCTCAACCACCCACACAGTCATGCCTAATCTAAGTCCACTCAGATTTGTGTACCAAGTAATCTAACTTCATACAAATGAATGGCCTGGATCTCCTCAAACTTTCTTCTCTTACTCATTGAAGATCCTAAGGCCAAAATCATCTGGATCATGCACATCATTGAACAGACCCCCGCCCACGCACGTTCTCCACCGTCTCCTGCGCCATCGCCCGCTCTCTCTGATCCCCCTACCTCGCGAAAGTTCCCCCCGATACGCTGCTCACCCCGCCCCCAACCCCCCACACCGCGCCGCCGCCTCCCACCTCCCACTCCTCCGCTGCACTCCGCCCTCGCTCCTCCTCCCCCGCTCCGCCGCCGTCTCCTCCTCCCCCCACCCGTCCGCTCCGCCGCCTCCTCCCCTCCCTCCCACCCCGCGCCGCCTCCCACCTCCGTTATATTCCAGGCGCTGTACCTCAACAGCCTCTGCCTACGCGTTCTACTCCCCAAATTTCCTCGCGACATCAATTTTTTCTTCTTCTCGCGAATCAGCAGCCGAGGGAAGCGGCGGCCGGCGGCGGCGAGGTGAGGGCGAAGATGTCGTACCTGCTGCCGCACCTGCACTCGGGGTGGGCGGTGGACCAGGCCATCCTCGCCGAGGAGGAGCGCCTCGTCATCATCCGCTTCGGGCACGACTGGGACGAGACCTTCATGCAGGTACTTACTGGCCTCCTAAGAAACCCTTGCCTTTAGTAATTCTTGGCATGTGCGATCCTCTTGCGTGTGGTTGCGGTTCCTGCTTGTGGATGATGACTTGCGGTATCCTTTTGGGTGAATTGTCGATTTGGGGTCGATGGGGTGCGTGGATGTTGGATTTGTGGCAGGGATCATGAATTCGTGAAATTGGGTTAGGATTTGGTGTAGAGGAAGCACAGATAGGTTAGGCGAGGTTTAGGGATCTTGGGGGCAAGAACTCTCACTGATTTGTATGAGAACCCTAGCAATTTTGTTAATTTAGCCTCTGTAATATGTCCGTTCTTATGTTAATTAGTAAGCTCGAGTAAGGATTAGTTACAATATAATGTCGTAATACAAATATCTGATCTGGGGTTTAGGGATCTCAGTGCAGCGCTGCTACTTAGCTGATTAATATGAGAACAAACTGCTATTGTTTGACATTGTTTCTACTTAGCAGTTGTGCTACTCCCTGGGTATTATCCATGCATCCTACGGTAATTTTGCCTTCAGCCTTTCTATTGTCATAGCCTCAGAGCATAGTTGGTTAGTTTGAAGTTGGAGCAGAAGTGGGGGGAATTTAGGATGTCTCCTTTTTTTTTTCTGGAAATAAAGCTTTTAATTTCATATTGAGAGTTAGATGGCCACTTGTATTTTGTATTTTTCTTGTCACAAATTTGAAGTATTGCACAAGTTATTCGATAAAATTGAAGTAAAAGTAGCCATTATGCCCTGTATCTTACCACACAATTCTGAGGAAGTTGAGCGATGGATGCTTTTATTTTTTGATTCACAGGCAACTTCTTTCAATGCTTTGTGCTAAAATTTCCATGTCTTAAGCCGTTTTATGCTATTGGTTGCAGTTTGACAGTGTGATGCTTTGGTTCTACGTCAATCTAGCACTATTGTATGTTGTTAACTTTATTCTGACTCCCTACTTGTTCCATGTTTAGATGGATGAGGTGCTATCATCAGTAGCTGAGACCATAAAGAACTTCGCGGTAATCTACCTTGTGGACATCACCGAGGTTCCTGACTTGAACGCCATGTACGAGCTATATGATCCGTCGACAGTGATGTTCTTCTTCCGGAACAAGTACATGACGATTGATCTTGGGACAGGAAACAACAACAAGATCAACTGGGCCTTGAAGGACAAGCAAGAGTTCGTTGACATTGTGGAGACTGTCTATAGAGGTGCTCGGAAGGGCCGTGGTCTGGTGATTGCTCCAAAGGACTACTCCACCAAATACCGTTACTGAGGCACTTGTGTCCACTCACCGGTTGTTCTTGTGCATTTTCGAACCTACGCTGTTCGGTAAAATGCCAGTACCCAGGCAAGTGGCCCTGAATGCAAAGTCTGTTAATTTGCAGAGTGTTCTTTTTCCTTGAATGGTTGATTGTTAGACGTGCTGAACATAAAACTTCTAAGTTCTAATCCGGTTTCTCTATTGGTTGGCATAATGTGTTTGCCAAGCTAAACCTAAGGTTAGTTATATAATTTTAATGAAATATGTATAAATTCTTCAACCCCTTCCATTTTCGACAATTTTCTTTTCTTTAATATGGGCCAAAGTTTCTTATATGGTCAGATATAATGTTGCCTTAGCAGAACTAATAAGTAGTAAGCACCTATTTAGTAGGCAAAGTTGGTTATGAACTTAAGCATTTCGGAGTTATACCAAATTCACAGTTTCAATCTGAGCAAATATTCTAGATTAACTGGTCATGGCTGTCGACTCAATCAGTAAGTTCTGTCTTGGTTGATTTTAAATGGCTTTTCTTATCTGTTGGTTCTAGCACCGACACAAACTGAATTGTTGGGAGGGAAGAAGTCATATCTTAGATATTCAGTTCATCACGCCATTATCTATCCTGTTGTATGAGTAGCGTTAGCACGGGCACACTACTAGTCACGCTTAAGATATCTTGGCAAAAAAGGTGCTTTAGTTTTATGCTTCGTTCAAAGCGAACGGACTAGAGAGTAGTAGTTGCTTTGGATGGACAAGTGCAAGACGTGGCGCGCTCAGTTTCACTATATGTTATAGTTATTTTATTGTAACAGATAGCAGTTTATTTGATGTAATTAAATTTAAAAATAAAATAAAAAATAGATTAGCGTATTACAGATAATGTTAAGGCATACGAGAAAAAAAAGATAAAAACTCAAAAAACTAAAAACTAGAAAAAGATGAAATAAAAAAATAGTGAATTAAAAGTCAGAAGTTGAAACTGAAACAAGCAGGGCTAAATTAAGGCTCATTTCTTTTACACTTATGTCTTATACTACAGTAACTAGTTTTCAAACGGTGTATTTTTTAATGTGGAATCAACAAGAAGATTATAGTAAAAAGTGTGTCGAGTTCAGCTATATTGGCTAAAATCGTAATGATTATTTTTCTTTACGTACTGTTTCTTATAAATAGCCAAAATTTTAAAAAAATAAAGTTATAAGTCATACCACATATTAAAAAAAATCACCTAAAGTCTTTGTTAGAGCATCTCCAATAGTGACTTATGAGCTAGCTCTAAGCATATTATTTCATATTTTAATAGAAGAGAGAGAAAATCTATCTCTTGATCAAGAGCTAGTCTCATACACACATTCCAAGATTATGTGAGAGTGTCATGTGAGGCTATTTATGTTATGAGCTATGTGATAGAAGTTAGTACTATTGGAGAAGTTGTCTTAGAGCTAGTAACTAGCTCATACTGTTGGAGATGCTCTAAGGTCAGTCTCAGTGGGGGTTTCATGGAGTTTCATGGGCATTAAATATGCTGACATGGCACTGTATTGATGAAGAGAGAGATGATAAAAGTTTCATGAGAGTAGAGAGAGTTTCATGGGGATGAAACTCTTCTGCACTGTTTCCAAACTATGGGTGTGTTGGAAACTGGGACATGAAACCTCCACTGAGACTGATCTAAGCGCATGACATAACGCAGTTACTCTCACATCGGTATTGAGTTGTTGCTATGGTTAAACCATCCACAGTGTCATACAAAACCGAAGGTAACTTTTGTTTTTTTGTTCTCGGCTTCCACGCTAGTCATTGCCTAGCTCTTTTTCTAACCATTTTTGCTCAAGGGAAAAAAAATACGGCCCAACTTGTTAAGTGACATGGGAGGGAGAGAATGGGGTCGGAGGAAAAGCTGTGATAGTTTATTTAATTGTGGGTCCTGTTTGAGAGAGAGAGGTTGCACTCCCGGGGTGGTTTTCAAAGTTCAAGTTTTTAGCCTATATAATACTATTTGATCTGTATTTATAAAATTATAGTACACAGATTATATTGATAAAAATAACATTTTTATCATCTAGTGGCTAGATGGCAACACCGCAAAGTTGACACGTGGGTCTGCCACCCAGTCTACTGTCATGTCAGCAGACGGCATGCAACCTACCCCTGCCGCCAGACAGTAGGCCTACTGCCCCACCACCTAGCCCACTTTGGTGGCCTGCTATCCCATGACCAGACGGCGGTAATTAAGTAGGCTAATTAGTCGGCTTAATTACATGCTCTAATTTTTTATATTATTTATTTTAATTTTTTCAATATAGTAAATAGGCTTTAAAAAGTACGAAATTTTATGTGTAGTCTTTTGACATAACGTACTTGACTATGTATTTTTTTGGTAATTTTATGCACTGTGAATAATGCTTAAAAATTTATACAATTTTGATATTTGTAGAAGTTATTACATATAGCAAACGAGTCTTGTCCACCATTTGTGGGGTGACCGGGCAAAAGGCCGCCACCGTGCAACATGTCACCTGCCGTCCGATAACGGGACGACAAGTGATTAGCCCTCAATTTAGCCCTAATGATTGGTTTAGTTACACATCATGAAAAATTATAAAATTTATGGGGGAGCTTTCCAAGGAAGTGTGCTATATTGTGTATTTTTCTGTAATTTTTCACTCCCATTTGCTACTTATAAAAATTCTTGGATTAGCGCGCAATTAAATAGGAGATTAAGCACTAATGGCTGGGGCTAATGGCCTACCACCTGGCCACTGTGTGGTAGGCCTGGTGCTGCACAGTGGCCGAGCAGTAGGCTATTAGCCCATGGCCATTATTGCTTAATCACCTGTTTAATTGTACGTAACTCAAATAATTTTTAGAGGTATCAAAGTGGTGCAAAAAAGTACGCAAAAATTATACAACATATCATGCTACATCAGCAAGCTCCACAAAAACTTTTGTAGTTTTTCATAACCATTTGCTAGCTCTGAAAATTCTTGGAGCGACACATAATTGCTTAATCGCCTGATTAATTATGTGTCACTCTAAGAATTTTTAGAGGTAGTAAATGGCTACAACAAATAACAAAACAATTACACAACATACCAAGACGCCTCGGTAATCTTCACTAAAAATTTGGTAATTTTTTAAGCTCATTTACTCTATTTACAAATTCGAATATATATGATATATAATTAAGCTGGCTAATTAGTCGGCTTAATCACCTACCATTTTGTAGGAAGACGACAGGCCACCGTTAATGGGCAGTAGGTGCCTACCGTCTGCTGGATGGATGGCAGGCGCCACATGTCGACTGTCGAGCGCTGCTACCTAGTGACCGGACATTAGAAGCGCTATTGTTGTTAATACCGCTCGCATATGGCTTATTTCTATAAATACGTGTTGAAAAAGCACTATATATGGCATAAATTCGACCTTCTGATACACTACCGTAGGGCATCTTTATACAGACTGTGTAGGGTGAATGTGAATTTGTGTGACGCTATCATTGCCGTGAAAAAAGGGGAATTGGCTACAGGACACTGTAAATTATCATCATTTGTCAACGGACATCTAAAAAACATAATTACATCAGAACACACTATAAAAATGTGTAATTTTGTTGTAGGACACCGAGGGCAATATTATTCATTTTCGGGCTAGAGGGAAGAGGGAAAGCATACAAATTTTCAAATTTTCCCTGGAAGAGAGAAAGCAAAACTTTGAACTATCATTCCCATTCCCCATTTCTTCATGGTTCTTCTTCTATCCCCATTTCCTTTCTCTATTCGTTCTTTCCTTCGTTACTTTTTTTCTCTTGATGTTATTGCTCCTTGCTGAAACTCCCTCATGGTGCCTCCTGTTGCCTCTTGGCTTCCTCTCTTCCTTCCCATTGCTTCATTTCTTCCTCATTCTTCTTTTCTTTCCCCCTACCTCCATTCTTAAGCTTTGCTCCCTGGTGATTTCAGCCAAAGCTTGCGCCATAGACACTGATGCGGAATTATGATTTTCTCCAAACAATAGCTTTGTATATTCTCCTTGAATTGCTGACTTGGGCATTGTCAAAGAATCTCCAGAAGACATTGTAGTTCTCAAGGTTGGAGTTATACCTCTAGCATTAATATTTATGCCAAATGAGTCCTGTGGTCAAAACAAAGGATGTTATACTTTCTGAACAAAATGCAGAACACACAGAACAGAAGAAAAATTTTATAAATTAGGCAATGAAAGTTTCCCACTTGATTAAGGCCGTGAACTGCAAACCGCCTCATACAATATTTGAAAATTGCAAAAAAGAAGAAGAAAACCTGATTTGAAAATTAAATAAGTACCATCTGCCTCATACCATCTTGCATCAGAGTACAACTGTTACCACTAACTTGATTGAAAAATGAACATATACATTCCAATCACACATATTAATTTTTATGTTACTAGTACTACGCCGCCGCCCAAGCAGCAGCCCAACGTCGAATTCGTTGACAACATCGACCTGTTGCGGCTGGCATGGTGAACGACATGACCATGCCGCTCTCGCTGTCCCCGGCCGCAGGAGGAGGGGGAGGTGGTGAAGTCTATTGTCGCAGAGGCGAGCGAGGGCGCCGAGGCGAGAAGTGGGCTTTTGGTGGCAGAGCCTAGCGTCGCGGAGGCGAGCAAGGGCGCTAGGGCGGAGGTGGTCTCCCCCTGAGACGGCGACCAGAGATTGGGGTCTGCAGGTGTGTGAGATGCGTCGTTGGAGGCGAGTGAGCGAGGAGCACCCAAGTCTTTTTTTTATAAATTTTTTCTTTCCCTTCGGCCCAAAAATGATATAGTAGTGCATTTGGTGTCTTAGGGTAAAATTACACCTTTTTACAGTGTGCTTTGGTGTAAGTATGTTTTTTAGATATACGTTGTTAAATGGTGACAATTTATAACCCCGATCGTTTCGGCTTCGGCTTCTGGCTTGTTTATCACTATTCCTAAAATTCGTCTTTTTCTGATTTTTTTTATTTTTTGAGTTTTTTTACTGGTTCTTTTTTTTTCCTGTATTCGTTTGTATTACATGTGATGGGCTAGCCTATTTTTTCTATTTTTAAAATTTTTAAATTTAATTATACCAAATAAGTCACTTTCAGCTACAGTGTAATTTCAATCAGCTACAGTGTAATTTCAATCAGCTACAGTAAAATAAGTCATAAGCCATAGTCCAACCGATCACCAACATAGAGTAGCCAATTTCTCTAAAGAAGAAAGAGATCAATGGTGAGACGCCAAGACTTGAACTCACGCGGAGATGATTTCATTCTAGCCACTCGATCAGGAGACGCCATCATTGGTGTTGACAGCGGTATGTACGCTAGCGTGCGGAACACAAGCTTCCGATTCCAGTTTGTGTGGAGGTGGAATCTCATTCTGATGCCTCCGCAAGCCGACGGTAAAATAGCAGCTTTCACGATGGGGGGAACCCGGCAAGTGCTTGACGGCGATGATGAGAGAGAATCAAGGCACATGTGTGCTCTGTGCTACCCACGAAGAGGGTCGAAACATCGCTGGCCATCGCGGGCACCCGGGGCGCGTATGCCTGGCGGAGAACGACGCGACGTGGCATCGGGCTCACCTGAGACTCGAGTGATCACGCTTCGCCGTGCATTTCACTACCGGCCGACCGTGAGATCGAGCCAAACCGACGCACCCTGCTTTGGGGCCCGTGGGAGAACCACACGATTGGTGAAGACTGAAAGGCTCGAGGCTAAGATTACAATCAAGGCACGACACAACGGAATTCGGCAAAGACCGGCCCTACAACGAACAAGGTCATATTCTAACCCCAGTATGGCCCACGAATCAATGACTTACAAATTTGGGCCTAACAGGTCTTTTCGTCCATTGCTGCCTCCAAACAAGCCCAGGCAGATCACATGGCCCATTAACAAAGCGACCAAAATAAAACCCTAGCCGTTGTACCTAAATAAAACCCTAGCCGTTGTTTTCGGCTGCCTATAAATGCAGACACACGAACGGACGAGTTCCACACCGCAGCGCCGCCATGGGTAAGACTCAATCAATCCGCGCAAAATTCTACCTGTTCTTCTGGTTTTTTTTTGAACTGTTTTTTGGTGTGTGATTCTGCGAGGTAACCTTACGTGACTCGAGCCCCTTGATGAGTCGGTCCCTCAGTTTTTTTTCTCTCTCCGGGGCTCGAATTTTCCAAAGGGGCGAGATTTTCCGCAGATCTTGAGTCGCTTCGCCTGCTTGCTTGCTGTGAGGCGCAGCGAATAACCTTCTCCAAAATTACCCTGCGAATAATCTCTTCGAGCTGTTTCTTAGTATGGTTTTTTTGGGTTTGGTTTAATTTATTTGGTCCAGTTCTGTGAGTCCCGTGATGGCATGGAATCTTTGAGACCTGATAATTTCCTTCCTTGATGAAAATCACAAGCATGATCTCTGAGGGCCACAGATTCGATCACTGTTCTTTCTTTTTCGTCGATTGATTGCTTAATTGTGTGTGACAGCTCTCTTTTTTCTGATGGCATGGATGATGAAATGCACTGGGCTCCGAGCAGTGAAATTCGCTGCGATTTGACGGAAATGCGTTTGCCTAGAAAGCATTGTCTGGCAACTCACCTATGCCATATCAACTCCATGCCCATGCAAGAACATCAGAAGTTTCTTCTAGGCCAACTCTTTTTTTATCCGTATTGACTGAAACCATGAGCAACAGGGCTGCATTGTACCAAGATTACGGTTCTGATATTTGTACCCTCGTCTTGAATTGCCAGATTCGGCTGTAGCCAAACCAACACGGAAGAAAAACTGGTCGGCCTGCCCACTTTCTCCATGGGCAACTCGCTTACCGATCTTCCCATATCTCTTTCAATGTTCTGATCTCGAATGCTTGAGATTTCTGTCAATTTGGTCTGTCAATTTGGTGGCTTTCAGATTTAAGAACATGCGAGGTGGATAGCGGATGGGAATGGTGCATGTGGCAGCCGTTCTTAGCAGGCCCACTCGAACAGTAAGATCCTGCCATTGTCTTCCTCCCCTTTTGTCATCGCAGGCTGCGCCATTGATGCTACACTGCTGGTTGTCTGCAGTTCTTAAGCCTCATCTGCAAAGTGCGTAGTGTGCTCCATTCATCTCAATCTACCAAAGTGAAACGTAGCAATTGGTTGTATGCATGACAGAACTACAATGGAATTTGAACATCCCTGAAATTGAACTTACAATCGTAATACTAACCTGAATAAGATTAAATCCTGGGCGGGTGGTTCGTCATCTGGGCAGCTGGATGCCATCGTAGCAGGGAGGGGGTGCAAACAAAGCACATACGGATGGATATTGCTTATCCCATATTCTTTTTTATCGAATTCGGATATGGATAGTGCCGGATATAAATATGAATGCGGATATTTTTGGTCACGAGTATGGAGTGAATACATATTGCTCCGAATATGATAAGTCTTAGTCATGAATATTTAGTTGGATAATACCAAAAACAACTATATATATGGCATGAATAAGAATCAATCAACCATATTGCATATTACATGTCCATAATGTAGTTAATGAAACTACATTAGTAGCTTAACAAGCAAATTTAACTATATAACAAATATCCAAATCAAAAACAGGAATTGCATACAATCTGTATTTCAGGAGAAAGGTTGTGACAATGGATATATCTATTGCTAACCCCTCATTTGGTGCTCCTAAGCATTAGCTAATAGCAGAGGTATTCCTCAATATGATCAGCCATGTTTATTGTAAACAGGTATAATTATTTTTCTAAGCATTAGCTACCCAAAATGCCATAACTGATTATTAAAAACAAACCTTGTGATTTCTCTATAACAACTTCCACAGAATCAGGCACTTGCTTTGTTGCACATGGAGAAAAGAAAGGTATGCGAGTCTTAGTAGAGGGCAGGCAAACATTTCATTAGTTCTATCTAATACCATCAACTAAAGTTCATAATACGAACTATTTTAGAGGAAAAGGTAGAGGTGCAGAATAGCAAATTATTAAATGGAATAGGGCTCTAAGGGGAAAATGATAGCAAATTATTAAATGGAATAGGGCTCTTAAGGGGGGAAATGTGGCCAAAACAAAATTATCAATCGCGATTATATGAAAATAATTTTCAAGGTGCACCCTAAATGGAAAACTGACAATAGAAGGGTTCAGTCCCTTACACTGTCGCAAGTACATATGTGGAGCCAATATTATGAACTGGCATATCGTTTTATTTAAGATTTGACTACCTCAACTGATCTCCTTTTATTGCATCTTTTATATTCTATTATTAAATTGTGATATTACTGATCCATCTATCTTTTACAATTAACAGGTTGTTTCTTCTACGACTCATCGATAACTGTGGACTAAGCTTTATTAGTGAGGTAGCTACCGAAGGGAGAAAGCCAATGTGCATGTTCTCCTGGCGAGTAGCTACCGAAGCTGATGGGTTCTGTTCCAACAGTTGGTATCAAGGCCTCAAGGTTCGAGGGGCTGAGGCGAAATGCTTTCGCAACTAAGCGTTCATTGGTCGAATGCGAGAGGCCAAGGCAAGAGGCAACCGCAGCTGATCGTGTGTCGGCCCGATGGTGACGTGCGTTTGGATCGGCGTGATGGCGCATGTAGCAACGTGCATTGGGAGGAGGTGCACAGGGCGACGGCAACGAGCCGGCTGCAGCACCAAGCACCCAGGAACACGACGATGGGGCTTTGGGCGGCCAAGACGAGATCAATTGTGTATCAGCATCACATGCAACGTGCGTAGTGGCAATGTCAGCGGTGAAGGGCAACGAACAGTGCCAATGCGGACAAGCCATGAGGAGTTGGCAAGAACGCTGCTACGTGTGGCAAGAAGAGAAGATGTTGCTGCATGTGACAAGAAGATGCAAATGCCTACCATAGCCACCGCCTACCAGCGCCCTCCAGAGCCGCCGCTCGCCCACTCGTCTTAGCCTTGCGGCATTTGCGTCACATGCATCTCAGTCGGTTTCTTAAATAGACTGGCTGATCAAGTAAAAAAAGAAAAAAGAGAGAGAAAAAGGAAAAAAAAGAAAAAAATACCATCTTCTTTAGGCATCATTTCTGTTCCTCGCTGTCCGATGATCTTCGATAGTCTCAATTATCGGGACTTGTTTCAGCACATGCGCCTCCACATGCGTAGTTAGTACCTTTGGGGTTTCTCACTGGCGAGCTGTCTTGTTCACCTTGCCCTACTCTACCTGCTGAGTCTGTACTCCCAAAAGATGCTTTTGAAGATGTTTGTACAAAGGCAATCAAGGATTTTGAGGATGCCATGGAGATTTTCAGACTTAGTATGCTGCCTACAAGATATGGATCGATGAGGATGCTCATGCTTCTACTATTCTAGTTGTCAGCATGGAGGTAAATCTCACTAGTAATGTGGTTGGCTTAGCTTCCGCACAAGTGATGTGGGTGCATTTGCACCACCGCTAAAGCCATCTGGTGATTCCTTGTACCTTGCTGTTGTGCATCAGGAGCAGTCACTACTAGGGATGGCAATCGGGCGCGACGAGTACGGGTAGTGCTCGCCCATACCCGTACCCATGACCCCAATGGTATACCCGCGAATGATGACGGGCGAAAAACCTCGCCCATACCAGTCGCCCGTGGGTATACCTGTTTACCCGTGAACTAAGAGTCACCATCTGAGAGTTGAACTAATGACAGGTACATATAAATAACAACTGTTGCTAGGAAATATAGTAGCTATAAAAAAAGTTTATAACAATCAATAGCAATTAGAGATATGAAAAAGTTTATAACAATCAATAGTAATTAAAGATATTGTTATGACTGTGCCACCTGTCAATCTATATCGCGGGTAAACAGGCGAGGCGGGTACGGGTGGAGCTTACCTATACCCGTGCCCGTTTACTCGACGGGTAGAGTGTTTCCCCATTTTCATACCCGTGGGTAAAGAAAATATCTCATACCCGGCTCTATTAGGGTATTTACCCACGGGTATACGGATAAACGGGTACAATTGCCATCCCTAGTCACTATAGCAGGGAGATGCCACTGTGGACGTGTTCTATGCTTAGCTGTCTGCAGTATGGCATCAGATTGACTCTTTGGGACCAGATATTTGCCACATTTGTTAGAGTTGTCAACGTCAGAAGTCTCACCTGGAGCTTCGTCACATCTATGATTTCTTGACATGTCTTTGGCTTGAGTTTGAGCATACTCATGCTTAGTTGTTAGCTCGCCATCCCTGTGTAATTCTATTGGAGGATCTCGCAACTGTTTGCACTGAGGAGATTTGTCACCGTCATTTCCTTCGGTGTTGGCAGCTCCTTCAGCTTCTACATATGTTGCACCCCCAGTTACTCCTTCATCAGCAATGTCTCCACCAGTGATAGCTGCTGTTGGTAGGGGACTCCACTGCATCTATTGCAATAAGGATGGACATGTGGAACAGTTCTGCTATAGGAAGAAGAAGCATTTTCGTCGTGGTGGCTATCCTCCAAAGGGCACTGGACGTTCCTCCTCTCAGTGGAGCTCTAGTGCCTCTGACACTCAGGAGCTACTCACACTACTGCATCGCATGGCTGCCTTTGCACTGTCCGGTTTTACTACCCAATCTTCTAGTGAGAGACCACCTTCTCCTTCCTCAGGTATAGCACATTGGATTCTTAATTCTGGTGCTTCCTTTTATATGACATCTGATTCTACCAGTCTTACTTCCATTAGTCTCTTAGCTGTTCCTATTACTGTTCAAACAGCAGATAATACCTCTCTTTCTATTGTAGGACGAGACACTCTTTCTAATTCGTCTTTTCGTGTCCTTGCTGTTTCTCATGTTCTAAAACTAACCATGTAGGTCATATCTGCCGGTCAGCTCACTGATCATGGTTTTCATGTTATTCTCAATTTTGATTCTTGTTGTGTTCAAGATTGTTGCACGGGGACTCTGGTTGGACTGGTCCTCACCGCCGTGACTCACAAAGGCTCTGGGAGTTTGGATAGCTTCATCTTTCTTCCACTGCCCTTGTCAGTCTTGTTGGCTCCATCACCACATCCGCATCTGCTGCATCCTCCACCGTGTCTTTTGCTCAGTAGCATCATCATTTAGGACATCTTTGTGGGTCACACCTGTTTTCTTTAGTTTGTTGTGGTCTTTTAGGGTCTGTATCTGGTGGTTTTTCTTTACATTATTAGGCTTGTAAGCTTAACAAACAGATTCAACTCCTCTATGCTTCTAGTGAGTCAGTGTCTCAACATTCTTTTGATTTTGTTCATTCTGATATATGGGGGCCAGTTCCTTTCATTTCAAAAGGAGGTCATCGATATCATATAATTTTTATTGATGATTTTTCTTAGTATACATGGATTTACTTTATGTCATCTCGTAGTGAGGTTCTATTCATCTACAAGACTTTTTCCATCATGGTCCATACTCAGTTTGACTCCTATTCATGATTTTCGTGCTGGTTCCATAGGGGAGTACTTATCGGGAGTCTTTTGTGGCTTTCTTGCTGAGCAGAGAACTCTCATAGTTTTCTTGTCTCGATGCTCATGTCTAGAATGGTGTGGCTAAATGAAAGCATTGTCATCTTCTTGAGACAGTCCGTGCTCTCATGATTGCTTCTGATGTTCCATCACATTTCTAGTTGAGGCTATTTCTACTGCCACCTTTCTAACCGTCTTCTGCTCTTCAGGATGGGATTCTAGTTGAGCACGTCTGTGGCAAGACTCCTAATTATTCTAGTCTTTACCTCTTTGGGTGTGTGTGCTATGTCCTCCTTGCACCCCATGAGCGAACCAAGCTAACTACTCAGTTTGTAGAGTGTGTTTTTCTGGGTTATAGCGCTGAGCGCAAGGGATATCGTTGTGTGGATCTTGTTGGCTGATGGATACAGATTTCTCGAGATGTTTATTTTGACGAGTCTTATCCTTTTTATCCTCATCCTTCTCCTTCCTCCACTTCAGCATCTCTTGTCAAGCCACTTTTTTCCCTAACTTTTCCTTCTACCCCCATAGTCATTACTCCACCACAACCTTTGGTCTATCTGGTGTCTCCTTCAAAGGTGGCGCCTTCTTTACCATCGACACCCTCTCCAGAGGTTTCTCCTGGCCTTGTTCCATATTATCCTCTCTACTATACTCATTCGTGAGTTGCGAATTCTTTTGATGTGCCATCTCCTTCTGATGGGCCATCTCCTTCTGATGGGCTATCCTCTTTGTCCTCTCCTCACTATGCTCTTCATAATCACCAGTCTATTCGGCCTTCTGAGCATTTTGGCTTTGCTGCTGCTGTTCTTGCCGAACCAACTTCTTATCATGATGTTGCTATTCATCAGGAGTGGCAGCATGCGATGGCAGAGGAGATCACTACCCTTGAGCGACTAGCATGTAGGATCTTGTTCCTCTTCCTGCGCGTGTTACGCCTGTCATGTGCAAGTGGATCTATAAGGTTAAGATCCGCTCTGATGGTTCTCTTGAGAGCTACAAAACTCATCTTGTAGCACATGGTTTTTAGCAGGAGCATGGTCGTAATTATGATAAGACTTTTGCTCCTGTGGTTCACATGACCACTATTCGCACTCTTCTAGTTGTGGCGTCTGTTCGGGCATGGTCCATCTCTCAGTTTGATGTCAATAATATCTTTCTCAATGGTGAGCTGCGTGAGGAGGTTTATATACAACCATCACTGGGGTATTATGTTTATGAGGGCATGGTTTGTTGCCTTCGCCCTTCTCTTTATGGCCTCAAGCAGGCTCCTCGTGCCTGGTTTGATTGTTTATCTTTTGTTGTCACTGCAGCTGGTTTCTCTGCTAGTGCTCATGATCCTACTCTATTCATTCATACTTCGCCTTATGGTCGGACGCTTCTTCTTTTATATGTTGATGATATGATTATTACTGGAGATGATTCTCAATATATCACTTTTATCAAGGAGCATCTTAGTGAGCAGTTTCTCATGTCTGATCTAGGTCCTCTTCGCTAATTTCTTGGGATTGAGGTTATTTCTACACTTGAAAGCTTCTATCTGTCCCAAGAAAAATATATCCAAGATCTTCTTAATCGTGCTTCTCTTACTGATCAGCGCATAGCTTAGACTCCCATAGAGCTTCATGTTCATCTTCGGCCCACTAATGGTGAGCCTCTTACCGATCCTACTTGCTATCGTTACCTTGTTGGGAGTCTCATTTATCTTGGTGTCACTTGTCCTAACATTTCGTACCCTATGTATATTTTGAGTCAGTTTGTTTTTGCTCCTACTCAGCTCCATTATAGTCATCTTCTTCTTCATCTTCTCTGTTTCGATTTCTACAACTATTGAATTAGGAAAATTTTCAATGTGTTTCAATATTTAGTTTAGCGCGTTCTAACTTTCAACAATTGACATCCCCCCACGGTAGGTAGTCCGTAGTCATGGAGCGATTTCTAAACAGAAACACATAAAGTTCAAGTGTAAATACTACGAATACAGAAAGTCTAGAAATCGATTGGGAAGAGAAGATTCAGTTTGATCCAAGAAAAAGGAAAATGATAGACGACTTTCCCCAATCCAAAAGATGTGGTAAGAAGAAAGTAGTTGGATAATGGGCCTTGCCAACCTCGCACATAAGATTTTTCATATACAATATTTGGGAAGAAAAAGAGAAGATTTAACAATATATGGTTTGATCAGTATGGCAATTGGCTTGACTATAACGAGTCCAAAGATATAAAATTTAAAATGTATTACTCTTTACTACATTATTGATGAATGCGGTCATAACTATACATATGAAGCATGAGACCCCGTATTATATTTGTTCTAAATCCGCCATTGGCTGTGAGGTCCACGTAGGAGCAGAATGTGCGGCCGCACCCCACGAGCACCACCGTCGCCACGCCGTGGTCAGCGTCTAGCTGCTGGAACGCTGCGGCTAGGGAGATCATCATCGGCTGCATTTGCGCGCCAGCGCCGTCCGGTGGTTGATGGTCACCACAACGCTCAGGGATCTTGGCTTCGCCGGCTCGACCAGGATGAGGTCGTCGGAGTTAGGTTCGGTGTACCAGTGAGATGTGAATGGGTAGCTTGCGAAGTTTGCATTTGTGCAAGCGGCCTTTTCTTCTCCATTACAGACCCACACGCATACCACATGCGCGCACAGATAGAGGTACATGTCTAAACAGACGGAGGTGGGAATAAATACAATTCTCTTAAAATTTCTAGCAAAATGTCCTCACATATGTATAACTAGCCTCATAGGCGCGGCGACACGCCGCGCCAGTCACCGTGTATACCGAAGTAAAAGAGGCGATAATGCGTGAGGAGTTTTTTAAAAAAAATCGAGGGCACATACGTATTTTCGAGAAAGCTAAAGGGCTTTTTTTGTAAAAAATCAAGGACTTGTAAGGACCTGTACGTAAGTAAATAAGGACCTATACGTAATTTTGGGAACCTGCGGGGCGCTATCCAAAATTTTTTTTTATAAAAAAACTTGCAGGACCTTTTCGTGAGGAAAAAGGATCTTTACGTAATTTCCGAAAAACTGGAGGAAATGGCCTCCCCTGGTCGTACAGAAATCCCCCCGCCACGCGCCGGCCGGACGCGCGGGCGGGGCGACGTGGCCGAGCGAGCGCCGGGGCATCCCCCGGCTATATGGCTGTTATTATATAGAGATAATAAAATTTAAACCCGATAAATGGAATGATACACTAATAGGGCAGGTTCGGCATGTCTTAAAAGCCGGCTTATACTCGTACTGTCTACAGTAACTAGCTTTTAAACGGTACGTTTTTCAAGACGGGGTCAATAGAAAGATTGTAGTAAAAAGTGTACTGAGTTCAGATGTATTGGTCAAAATTAAATATAACTATTTTTCTATACATAGTACTTCTCACAAACAGACATAATTCAAATATTTAAACCATAAATCATAAGCCATCAACCAAAAACTCCACCCTATACCTTTGCCACCTCATAGATGTTCTGACGGCCTTTTGACTTGTAGACGAGTATTCCGCTCACGTGGTGCCCACCATGTGCCGCACCGAACGAAGGATCAAGGTCGTGCCGATAATATTCTCTTTTAAGGAAGAAAAGGCCACGTTGGTAAGGTTGGTGACGTGTCAAGAGTCAGTTCTGTGGCGAGTCAAACGGAATCGGGGCATCTCAGAGGGAAGGAAATCAAGGAAGCATGTATTATGCGTATCAAGGAAGCATGCATTATGCGTGGTTTTTCTTCTGGAAGAGTAAGAAAGGCACGGCTGATTCATGTGTAGCAACTGTTACTGATAGAAGCACAGCCGAGACCGAAACATCGTACGACGTGGCTGGAAACGCCGCGGAGCTTTCGTCTCAAAAAATAATAATTCCGCGGAACCTAACAACAACAGCAAATCATGGGAAATGGATCGTCTGCATTGGGAGCCGATCGTACAACTGTCGATCGAAAATGAAAGATCTGAATCAATTGTTACAGTACCATCACTATAGGTAGAGGTGGGAGATGGGCCCAAAACTCATTCTTTGTATCAGATCCATGAAACAACACCTCAAATCCACCAGAAGTACATACCGATTTTAGATCGGCGGCGGAAACCGAGAGAGGGTGAACATCTAGGGCAAGTCCAGAATACCAGCGGCACCGAGAGGAGAGGGAAGCCGGGGGGGAGGCGAGACCCAGCTAGGGGCGGCGCGGAGAGGCCTCCAGTCGGCGGCGCCATGGCCGACAAGACCGAGCCGGCGGAGTTGCCACAGGAGAAGTCGAGAAGATTCGGGAAACATCCGAGAGAGAGGAGGGGCGAGTAGGCGTCGAGGCGATGCGTCGGCCGGGTCATATTGACCGCAGTGCCGACTGGGCCAGGCGGGCCTGCTCGGGCCGGGAGGCCGAGTGGGCCAGATTTAAATAAATATATTTCAAAAGAAGTTTATCACAGAAATAAACAGTAAAGAAAATAAATAAACAACAAGGCAAAATACATACGTATGTGTACCAATTTAAAATGTATAAGAAAATCATTAACAAAACATACTCTGTGAATAATACTCACAAATATAAATCCTAAAGATTTAAAAGACCAAAGTCTTAAATATATTCAACAAGGGTTATTGCTTCAACTGAACACATATAATTAGAACTTAAAAATAGGATTTTCTATCTTAAATTAATGCAGGAGGGAATTTGGTTCTAGAGGAGGAGGTTGTCCAAACAGACACTGAGATCACTACATCTCAGTCAGGCAAGTAAAGTAGGCTGTCAAGCTTGCTGTGGATCATGAAATGTTTTGTTATTTCTAAATTTTGGATGCTGCATTAAAAGTAATTTCTAAAAGAAAAGAAAAGTAATACGCTTATATTAGCATATGTGGAATGTCGAGTATCCAGAACCGCTCGACCAATAGCTTTATAGTCGGATGGAGATATAGTACTAAGAGTCGAGAAAACATTCTGTATTCTGAATTTGGGGTTGTATCAAAGGAAATACGAATGACCAGTGTCCATAAGTATTTATAACAATTATGGGTAAAGTGATACAAGTCTGCACAATACTAAAAATCATGAATTCATGCCAGTTTCTTGGATAAGAGTCTACAGGAAAACACTGGGTTTTCTCTTGGATAAGATCTCAGATGATGATGAGGTGGACGGCGTATCTGACGGCTGGGAGGAGTAGACAGTCTCTAGATTGTCATACTGGGACATACTGTTACTATATTATAAGCAAATATGTATCTCCCCCTGATGTAGCACTCAGTTGTATAATGAACAAGAAATATGGTAATAGTACGGAACAATCCACCGTCTCTTCAGAAGTGACGTTCAACACGGTAGGGAGAATAATTGAAGAGAAGATCATCCCTTACACCCAAGATGGTAGAGGCAATCATATGTGTAGCACCTCAAAAAAAAAAATCTAACCCTAACCGTAACCTCTCTCCCCCCATTATCTCTCTCTCTCTCTCTCTCTCTCTCTCTCTCTCTCTCTCTTCTGTTATATCTCTATCTATCTATCCCATTCGCATTCCTTCCTCTCTCCATCTTCATCTATCTATCCCTCTCTCTCTTTTTCCCTCCCGTGCACACAGTAGGCCTTGGCGGCATCAACCCAGAGGTCAGAGGCGGCGTCCGGCGTGGCAGTGGCCCGGCGCGGTGCCATGGCGGCGTCACCTCACAAGGCCGGGGAAGGCGATTGGCGGTAGGGCGCGGCTCGGCGCAAGCGGGCGGCGCAACGTGAGGCCGAGCGGCGCGGTCGGCAGAGCTGCGTGGGCAACGGGCAAGACCGAGCGGCTCAACCGGTCATGGTGGCCGTGGCGACGCGATGGTGGCACCGATAGGGGCGACCGGCGGCGTGCGACGTGGCGGCCTGCGGCGGCGGGAGGCGCGCGGCGCGGCAGCAGCGAGGCACAGAGTCGGCAGGGCATACGACGCATGTGCATAGGTGCGTTGTGGTGTCGGTGGTCGGCTATGGCAGCTCGTGTTCGGGTGCGGCCATGAAGCCAGAGATGAGGAAGGTGATGCGGTCGAGCGCACGGTAGCGACGGAACTGAGGTGGCTACGTCGCTTCACGTGTGGAGACGAAGCAACGGTGTTTGGGTGCCAACGCGTGGTGGAGGGCTTCGCCTGCTGGCCGGCTTGATCTTGATATGTGATGGGAACGGCAGCGTGCTGGCCGGCAGTGGGAGTAGAGGCGAGCTTGTAGGCATGGTTCGCATGTGCAGGGGCGGAGCCAGGATTTGAGTATAGGGGGGGCAATGAACAAAGCAAAGTAGAACTGATAGCCATGCCAGTTGGTTTTAGTCACATATAATAGTAGCATGTTTCACAAGTCTTAACCAAAACAAAATTACATATCTATCAGCTTAAATTTAGCTCTATGACTAGAAGCAAGATCATAGGCTTTAATAATATAATCAGTACTAATTGATGCAGCCAATTCCTTCTCAATATAAATTACCAAATAATCTCGCAGAAATCCATCTCCCATTGTACATCTAAGACGTGTCTATGCAAGTTTCATAGCTTAAAAGCATCTTTCGGTGGTTGCAGTTGATACTGTAAATTTAGATAAGGATTATTGATTAGATAAGATGACAAGGGAGTAGCACCTTACCTCCTGTGCGATGCAGAGTGCTGATAACTGATCTGATTAATAATCAATAGACGACAATCGGTAGGTCGGCTGCGGCGGCGTCGCCGTCTCGCGTACACGCGTAGTCGCGTCCGCCGTCCGGCAATCTCCTGTCTGGCCGTCTCCGGGCGAGTGGACAGAGCAGAGGCGTGGAGCCGCGGAGGGCGAAGCCAAAAGTCGAAGAAGACGAACAGACGAGCGAGACGAGCAGGGCACAACGACGCTTCACGCTTGGCATTCCCTTCGTGAGACCTGAAGCAGCCGAACAGACAGGAAAGGGCTAAATCTAAATGGGCTGTACGTACTAGCCAACTGGGCCTCAAATACAGTCAATACTTGATTGCTTGGGCTGGATTAGGAGGGGCTAAATACCTATTGAATACATATATTAAGTATCTAATAGAGGGACTAGTAGAGCATTAGGGGGTGCCAGGCCCCCCCAGCCCCCCTCCCTCCGCCTCTGCGCACGTGGCTTTTGAGGCAAGCGACCAGCTGCGCACCGCAGATCCTTCGTGCAGTGTGTCCGTCGAGCGTGCTCAAGGCAAGTACCTCGCGGCCGTAACCCCTGCATTTCACATTTTACATCTCCCATGATTGCTTGTTACTGTTGCTATTGAGTACTATTACCATATCGCTAAAGCTGGTCTGTCTATTATCATATCACCCAACGCTCACCTATTCACTATCATGTCACTAAAGCGTACCTGTTTACGATCATATCACCAAAACTTACCGGGTTTTTATCATATCACTAAAGTTACTTGGCTAATACCATACCATGAAAGTTACCTGCTTGTTATCATATTACTAACGCTTACCCGATTGTTATCATATGTTAATGCTTGCCAGTTATGTACTTTTAATATTGTATTCATACCATGAGGTTCTAGGTTATCTTGTTTTCCATACTTTATGTTAATTAATACGTTAGACTCTTAGATGTATTAAAATGCTATGGTGAATGTCTAAGTTGCAAGCTTTAATTATTAATTATAATTGTTGTTTAAATTGTGGTTGGGGTAGTATAGGAGTGACTTCAACATAAGGTTAACCACTAGTAATTTTTAGCTTTAGAATGATATATTTAATTACTGGTTCCCTGATTCATTACTTGTATGTTATTGCTTGATTGGTTCCGATGGAATTATGTATGATATTGTTAACCTGACTAATAACAACTTATCACGTAATAAAGTCTAGTTGTTTAACAACACCTTGGTGTGAGTTAAGTTGTAATGCTGGATTAGAATCATTCATGGATCTCTACCATCATCGTATTATCCTTCTTCATCTCCTATATGATCTTATCTCCTGTCCTCAACCTTAGCAATCCTTTTCACTCCTTGTAATCGTGCATGAACTTATCTCCAATTATTTTAATTTCACATTTCATATCTTTCATGATTACTCGTTACCATTGTCATTGAGTACAATTATCGTATCACTGAATTACCGGGTTGTTATCATATCAACGAATTACCTGGTTATTTTCATATCACTGAATTTACCTGGCTAATACCATGTCACTAAAAAAATTACATGGCTAATATCATGTCACCAAAGTTATCCGGTTATTATCATCTCTCTAGTGCTTGCCTGGCTATTATCATATCATTCATATTTGCCTGGTTATAAGACTTTTAATATTGTATTCATGTCATGATGTTTTAGGTTATTTTATTTACCTGCTTTTATGTTAATTAGGATGCTCAGTTAAATGTTCTAGGGTTCATGCCTTTAATTAGTATTTTTAAAATCTATGCTTAAATTGTTAATGGGGGTTAATTTAGGTTTAGTGATTTAGGTCATTTCATATGAGCATGTTTTAATTTAGGTTTAAGTTATTGACACTCTTTGATATGAGGGCGGATATGTTTTAGGTTCTTAATATAATGTTTCAATAATTGTATGATGTTGTATTTGAGCCATGAATATTGTATGTATTCAACCTGTTAATCGGACTAATAATCACTTAGCACATAATAAAACTTGGTTGATTGATAACCTTGCGTGAGCTATATTATAATACCTCTTTAGGATAATTCTTATGTCACTACCATCTTATCATTATTCCACATAGCTATCATATCAGAAACTATGACTCTCCATTTGCAACCCTAGCACATCTTTTCACTTCTCATAATGTTATCATAGCCTTATCCTCGCCATCTCTTAGTTTCCTCAAATTCATACTTTATGATCTGTCTATGATGTATCAGTTACCTTATCACCAATCCCATTTTCCGATCTCATTGTATTAAAGCATTACCCTCATAACTTTACCTTAAATCATTCATGACTCCCTAACTATATCTTGGATAATTCGCTAAATAAAGAACTAAGGGTTATCACGCCGAGACTACCCACATATAGGGAAGATTTCCACCATACCTGGTAACGTACGGGGGACTGTACATTCTCGTTACACAAGATATTACACCCCGTCTGTGGTTATACAGTCGAGGACAAGGTTGTGTCTGGCTATTCTCGTATAACCGGGTATGTGGGATGAGGTCGCCGGCATCCTTGCTATAACTTGCTTTAACTTGTCACATAACAACTATCTTTAACACACAGTCTCCATGATATCCATCTCCCATTTATGACAGTATCTCCGGTATCAGTTGTTCGTTGCTTTCATCTTGTAACCGTTGTTTACTTGTGATGCTTGTCTTTTATTTCACGTGGTTACATTACTTGTCTTTACTCTTGTATTGCGACCGTTGTTGGGTACTTGTTGAGATTTTCAAATCTCACGCTTGCTCTTTTCAGTCTCAGGTAAAAGGCCAGTGGAGTGATAGCATCATGCATGGGTGGGAGCACTCGAGTTTTCAACACCATGGTTTGTCGCTGTTTTGTTGTTTCATTCGTTCTTTATTTGGTTAGAAGTGGACCGGTCCCATGTTTTAAATATCTATTCCAGCTTCCGTTGGTTCTCTATTAAAGTGTTAATAAAGTTTTAAACTTTTCGTGATTTCTTTTGCTATTTTTATTTATTCTTCACTTTGGCGATGACGTTACATAGTAGTATCCCATATGGTTATGTGGGGTGCTACAACATGCATCAAAGAATGGGAATAAGCCAAAGCGCGGCAACAACATCAACTGAAGGATCCTGAAATCGTACAACTGTATGCTGACCTCGAACGCATGAATGACCTATACACTGATGAGTGGATACTATGTACACATGTTGTTATAGTTAGTATGTACATATATTGTTACTCGGGGAACCCCACTCTGGGGTGTAAAGTTTTTAACGAGGCAGTAACATTATATTTTTAAAATATCAAAGAAATTCTACTTTTTCTCAAATATTTACGTCATTGTGTGCTCATGTTTTTATACAACTAATTCAATTTCAACTAGTTTTTAACGAGCCGAGTACGAAAGAAAGGAAGATGACAACCATCGCCACCATGTCGCCGCTGCCTTTATCGTATATAGTTACTTCGGGTTGGGCTTGGGCTGCCACGGCACGAAAGCTGGCACAACAGGCTTTGGGACGTGCTTGGGCCTGGCCAAAGATGAGATGGGCCAGTACGGCACAACACGGTGAGATGACTGGACCGAGCTGGCACGGTACAAGGCGGCACGAAGCACGGTGGGCCTAGCTCTAACTATAGGGGAAAGAGGACAAGTCCTAAAACTGTAGCAGACTCATGTTACTGTTGCTACGTTGTTCCTCTATGTTACTGCAGAGGATTCAGATCCCAAATCATGACACTATCTTTTTGTCTCACTCGATCATCCGATGTGTTCGATCATAAATAAACTTGTTTCTAACCACCAAACACTTCACAAATTCACATAGCAAGACGTGCCCAACGAGAGCGAGAATGGAGTAAAAATTAGCAGCGAATGAAACGAAGTTTATCCTAGTCCGTGGATTAATCAAACAAGAGAGAAGGCCAAATAGTCCCGGTTAATATGTAAGAATAAAATCTGACAAGCATCGACGATCAGTCAGCTCGCGACCAGCTGGCGCACGTTGATCGGGGAGATGTCCGCGGGGTCGCCGTCGAGGATCCGGCGAGCTATGAGCTCGTTGGTGGCGTCGCTGGGGTGGTAGGGGTCCCAGAACACGTACTTGGACCTGTCCGCGCAGAACAGCGACGTCGGCCCGCACGGCACCAGCCCGCCGAACCGTCCGCCGACGAAGCAGCACGCCGAGTCCACCACCTCAAATCCTACAAAAACACAACAAATTGCCAAGGAATAGCCACGATTCACCAAGTATATATGCACCGACCATGTCTAATCAAGTTGTACGGATCGTTAACGCGTGCATGTGTGTACGTGTGGTTACCGTAGGATCTGTAGTTGGTGATGATGTCGGAGACGATGCGGTAGACGTCGGCGTAGAGGAAGCGCGAGCCCGTGAGGTTGGCGCCGAGCTCGTCCACCAGGACCCGCAGCTTGCGGTTGAAGGACCGGGCCAGCTGGTTGGGGAACTCGGCGCACGCCGTGCCGGCCGACGGGTTCGTTTCCCTCTGGTACGGGATGCAGCCGATCGGCCCCACGTTCACCACCACGATCTTACGGGCATCCAGAAGGTACAGCCTCTGCCAATTGCACACCACAAATTAGCATGTTTTAGTGTAGGTGTCAGCGTTATCTTACATTTCGCCACGTTTACTTAGGCGCGCCGCGGCAAAGTTGGTCAACAATGACAAATTGAGTTACTTGTCATAGAGTTGGGTAATCGAACGGATATGTTAAGAAAGTGTGCTACGTCAAATTTTTTTTTTAAAGTTATGGCTTTGAACCAGGCATAACCATAATTTTTTTAAGAGTAAGTCCATATAGCATTATAAACATTGTTTGAAAGTCCATTCAGCATCCCAAAGAAGGTTCTATGGGTCTCACCTATAATTTACCTAAATTTGATCAGCGTGTCATCCTATATTGTAAAACCATTCACTCACCGCATCGTACATGTAATACCGTAATCTGAAACTGGGTCAGAGTGTTATTTAAATTAGGGTGTGTCTAGGCATCACTCGGATGTTTTCTTCATAATAATCATCCAGATGACCGTTGAATTAGAGATCCAACGGCCCCTTTTTTTAGAGGAGGGGGAGATTTTTTTGTGGGGTGGGGGGGGGGGGGGAGAATTTATGGCCGTTAGATCTCTAATTCAATAGTCACAAATCTAGATAATAGTTAGAAAGAAAATATCCGGGTGATATTTATCAACCCCTTAAATTAGATTGCAAAGTTCGGATGATCAATGTCCAATTTTATAGTTTGAGGTGATAGCGGACTTTTGAACAAAATTCAGAATATTATATAATCTTTTTCCTAATTTTTACACACTCCAGTGCAGATCTAAAACTCACAAGCTATTGCAAGATCATGTCACACGGCTGTCCAGGCACTTACTATGAGCTGTTCCCGGTACTTGGCTAGCATGCTGTCGATGAAGGCCTCCGGCGGCGTGACGGCGCGCTCCGGCACGGAGAGGATGGGGACGAGGTAGTTGTTGATGAAGTCGTTGGAGCCCATCGTGACCGAGAAGAGCGCGCCCCTGAGCCGGCTCACCGCCGCCACCTCCCCGCGCCGCGTGATCATGTCTTGCCGGTTGTTGGCGTAGTTGTCGATCTGGGCATCCAAGTTTATACGCCCACCCTATCAGAAACAATTCAGACAGAGATATGAATACGATCATCAGCAACTACATTATCAGTCGATAACAAAACCTTACTAATTAGTAATTACCAAAGCTTATGGGATTAACGCTCACGAGAAAGTTTATCTTAACACACAGTTAAACTGCGGCAACTGAAATTTTACACTCACGCAAAAGGGAAGCTGTTGGAGTACTGCCTCACGCAGAAGCAGTGATTTCCTCGCTCTCAACTTACGCGGGAACAAGTATTGAAAAGAACAAATAAAGATTTCACACAAAAATGACGTGTTCAGTGTACTGACGAAGATACTCCCGGTGTGGTTCAGGATGCCTCCGCCGCCGGACGCGTAGTTGACGCCTCTGAACACGGCGTCACCGGTGGTCTCCGGGGACATGTAGGGCGGCACATACCCTTGCAGCCCCATTTCTTGTCCTGAAACATCGAAGTTTATGAACACAAACATGGCTATTCTGCACTGAATAGGCATATGCACGGAAATCTTCAGGCCTTCAGGGGGTATTAGAGGCAATGTAACAGTAAAGTTCAGGTAAGAAAACAAATGTGCCTGTCACCTAGTATGTCGATGATGGTCCGGCCGTTGGTGTACCGGCCGGTGGGTTGGCCGCCGTCAAAATCGATGCCGTTCGGGGGGTAATTGGCCTTCGACAGGGAGGCGATGTAATTGTTGTTGCCGGCGTCGACCAGCGAGTCACCGAAGATGAAGGTTGCCGGCAGATCAGCGCCAGCAACGCAAGCACAGGCAAACACGGCAAGACACGCCGGTAGAGTAAAACGAGGTGCCATTTTGGATTACCACTCGTGTGTAGGGCTCGTTGATGAGAGGTGACAATGTCGCGCGGAAATATCAAGCGAGATGAGAAGAAATCTTGTGCCCAACAGATCACTGCGTGTGATGGGGAGGCAATGCTGCAAGTTCCCGAGAGCAGTTTGTAGTAGTACTGTAGTAGAGAAGAAGGATGATGGTGAGGGAAGAGAAGCGTTGCCTACTTATATAACATGAGAAAACGGAATATAAGGGACTACAGAAAAATAATGTACGAATATGACATAATGGAGAGTTGGAGACAAAGCATGAAACATCGAAAAGGGGTTCATTAAACAAGCCGACTTCATTTATTAAAACCGAAAAAACTGGTAGAAGTCTTACAACTCACGCCACACCGGAAAAGTAGCTTGAATGCTGGCTTGAAATGTCAATTAGCTCACTAGGCTGTGATCGTTTTGGTTTCAACTTTTAGCTTTCGGTTTATTTTTCACTATTCATAAATTTCATCTTTTTCTGAACTTTTGGCTTTTTGTTGAGCTTTTTTGCCGGTTCTTTTTTCCTGTATTTGTTTGTATTATATGTAATGGGCTAACATATTTTTTATATTTTTTAATTTTTTAAAATTTAATTATGCTAAATAAGTCTCTTTCAACTACAGTGTTTTTTCAGCCAACTACAGTGCTTTTCAGCCATAAGCCACAAAGAAAAGCCCAAATGAGCACCACCTAAGGCCCTACTCAGTTGGGCTTACGGCTGAAAGTTTTTGGCTTATTTTTTACTGTAGCAGCTGAAAAAAGCATTGTAGTAGCTGAAGAAAGCACTGTAGCGGCTGAAGGTGCACTAAGGCTGAAACGACGGAACAAACAATGCGCAATTGGTAATAATGTTCGAAATGGAAACTATGACACCCGTTGGCAACTACGTTCATTTGTTGGAAAGGTCGTATACATGGCTTTTATTACACGTGACAAATAACATCACATCACGTACAACAACGTGTGCACGGTGTTTACATGTGCACGAAACATACGAGTGACACATGTAGCTCTATGCCACAAACGACGCTACTATCCAGTCGCGTGTCATGTCCATCAATATAGTATCCGTGCCCTGCGGCAGGCCGGGTGGGACGAATGTGGGCGGTGCGAAAGGTCCTGCGGCCTGGGCTGGCTGGTCGCGGGCCTCCATTGCAGCCAACTTGCTGTCAATGATAAAGTTGTGCAACGCCATGCAAGCTATAATGATGGCGCTTTGCTTGCGACCCTTATACTTAAGAATCTTGTTGAGAATGCGCCATTTGCCGTTGTACATGCTAAACGCGCGCTCGACGGCATTTCATGGTTGTGAGTGCCGGTAGTTGAAGAGCTCCCGCATCCCCTCCGGGATCCTCCCATTGTCGAACGTGGACAGATGGTACCGCGTGTTGCGATATGGAGCTAGGTAACCCAACCGGTTGGGATACCCGGAGTCGACAAGATAGAACTTGCCTACAACGAAAAATATCGGTTAGTATAAGAGTCGCAATGCATGGCATAATGCAAATTTAAAGCGGCCGTATTACTTTGGGGGGATGTGGGAAGTGGTCACCGTATTTCGCAATGGTCTGTTGTAGGATCCGAGTGTCATGCACCGAGCACGACCACCTGACGCACACAAATGTGAACTGGCAATCGATGTCGCAAATGGTGAGGACGTTCTAGCTAGTGTAGCCATGCCTATTGAAATGACGCGCCCTCTTGTCGTTAGAAACAACGACTTCTACGTGCGTGCCATCAATAGCCCCTATGCAATTGTTAAAGTGGGGATAGAATCTCTGCTGGATGAGCCTCAGATGCAATGTCTGGTACGTCGGATCTGAAGGTGCAATTATGTCACCAGCAAGGGCCACTACACTCCAAGCACATCATTCAACCTCTTGCAAATGGTATTTGCAGAGTGTTCAAAGTGGCTCATTCCTTGCATTTGCAATTGGGGTGCTTCGCAGGTCCACAAAAAAGGCCAATGCTTCCTTCGAGTAAACTTTCCTACATGACTGTAGGCCATAATTCGCAGTAAGCCTATCGTGCAGCGCCTTTAAAACAGTGGGCTGCATCCCGAATATGTTGCGGCAACTCTCCTCATCAACAAGTTGTTGTGAAATCCACTGCCACCCAGTCAGCACCGGCCCTCTTAGGATAGGAAAGGTCTCGTTGTCGCCGTCATCATCGTCGGAGTACCCCACAGCAAGGGCACAACTGCAATGAACACCGGCATGAATGCGCACTCGCTCGTGGTGGTGGTGTTGTTGAACACGACTTCCAGCAGGTCCTCATCTTGAGCAACTACGACCCTGAACTTTCGCATCTCGGACTTTTCCTGTAATGCACGATGTCACATCAAACCCTCATTGCAGGTTTCTGCACGGCGGAAGTAATGCAAATAGCACTGCACTTGAGAATCCTAACTTACTCCACCGGCAGCTGCCCACCAGTCATCGCTTATGTCGATGCAGCCTATGGTAGGGTCGATGCCAAGCCCCTTTGCACGAAGTTTCAATGCCTTCCATTTGTTGTAATCATGACTTAGTTGCTCCCATTTGTTCTTCATCTGCTTGCTCATGTATGCTAAGCCAGTTCGTTCTGCAAATTTGCGGAGTAGGTTTTGCTTGCTCCGCGTGTGCCTCCACCTCCTCAGCGTATACTTGCAGGAACACATGTGTATTCTCATCGCTCTAGGTCGCCGGGGCCATCTGCAACCATCGCGGCCAAGTGCGGTAGCCAAGGTTGTGACATGCCAGAGCAAACACGGCAGGTAAGCGTACCCGTCTCTCCAAACACCCGGAGGTAAGACATACATGCAAGGGTTGGTAAGGGAGAGGGCCATACCTGGATGTGGGCGGGCGGTCACCGGGAGGAGGTTGGCGCTGGTTGCTAGGCAGATCCGAGGGGGACCTCGGCCGAAGCTGTGATGGAAACAGATGGCTGGGTTGCGTAGGTCCCTGGAGACATGGCGTCTTGCGACCGACGGAGTCCCATCGTCGGCCCAGCCGGAGATTGTGGATCTGTCGCAGGACTCCCCGGCCCCTGATCTGCGAGTGACCCAAGGCGAGGCCGTTGTGGACGGGCACGGGGACGAAGGTCCACCGGCTGGGGGAGGGTCCAACAGGCCGCCGCAGCTACGGTCGCCACGGCCGGCAGCGAGGGGCGGAGAGGGCGCAATCGCAGGAGGAGGGCTGCGGGGAGGGGCATTCGAGGGTGGGGAACGAATAAGAAAGCGCAGCGGTGGGTGGGCTAAGGTAAATGAGGCTTCCGGGCTTCGGATGGCTTGGGCGCCACGACATGGCTCCGGCTCCTAATACTGTAGTGGCTTCAAATTGGCCCGCAGCCGAAAGCCTGCAATTGCAGTCCAACTAAGCGGAGCGCAAATCCTACTAATGATGTTTAAAACAGAGAAGAAGCTAGCTAGGCAAAACAAAGCGCGCGGCCAAGAACCAAGACTAACGAGGAGAAAAGATTGTGTGATCTGTGAAGGTTGTTGCGGCAATATATAAAAAACTCACATGTCATTGATTTTACATGAACCTATTATACACCTTTGCATTTGGCATTGAATGGCTGCTCATTCTTCGAAGCCTTCATCAACTACCCGTGAGCTTTTGGCACTAGAAAGGTGGCAGAATTTCTCGTTAAAGATGGATCCGTGCCACTCACTGTCCTATATTTGGGCAGAAAATTAGCACATATAGTGCCATAGAATTAGATCATATTCTTACAATGGAGTGCCTTCAATTGTATGGCCATTTATTCTTCTAAGGACACTGGAAGCACACCGTGCACGAAACGTCACCTGCAGTCGATTCAAAGTTATGTCATAAGTATTTTAGGAACCTAGCCTATTTTTTTTCCAATGTATTGAACTGATTTATACTAATAACCGGGACCAATGTTACATTAAAAAACCATAAAATAATAATATCATCTCTCAACCGCACTCTCTTTAATGCTCATATAAATTGCTTAATACTTTGAATCGACTTAATATCTTCTCTCTCTTTATTTGAACTCTCTAATGTATTGAATCGATTTAATATCTTCTCTCTCTTTATTTGAACTGACTAAAATACAACATTGGAGATGGTACAAAGAAACAGTTGGCTATATGAGTCTCGCACAGATCTGCAGGATGCAATTCTATTTACTTCTTCCCTTGGAAATCAAACATGTATGCACTTGTCAAGAGGACTGAATCTTGGAGAGATGCCATTTACTACTCACGGTATTTATTGCGTCACGGCATAATGCTCTATTGGTCTCATGATGGACCCAAGTTGAGTTGCACCATGGTCCGTGATACGTCGATGCGTATTACTGCAAGCTAAGGTAAGTAGGTAAAAGAAAATGGAAATCATCTGCTGTTGACCAAGCAGCAACGGGCGAGTCAAAGTGCACGCATGCCCATCGAAGGTAGATTTGCATTCATTGCAGGCGATTCAATTCTGAGGACAGTGGGTTGCAGACTTGCAGCGGATTCACACTTTGTTTTTGCTATGGTTGCTTTGAACCTTCTTTCTTTCCCTGACCAGTTCGTGTATTGCAATTGAGTCTTAAAAAAAATAAATATATCATTAAACGTGATCCAAACAGTACAATGAATATTAAAATTTTCTCACACATCAAATAAAACATATTTATACAAATAATTATTTAATAGTTTACGTTATTTCTTATCTGAATGAACATACATTATGGGTCTAAATCAACTTCAATTAGTTATGTGTTCTCTATAAGAGATTGTGACAATCACATCCTATCCACGAGCACTGTCTAGATGACAACCATTCAGCTTACGATGGCAACAACATTCCAGGAAAACAGAGGACACACACAAGCATGCTTACACGAACATATATGCCATGTTAGATTGTTATGGTCAAATAGTCAAACAAGAAAACCCCGTTGTATCACCTTCTGAACCTTACAAATTGGCATGCATAGTTAACGATCAAATTATTCACTAAAACTAAATAATATAAATTAAGTGAAAAGATCAAAATTTGAACTATATATCTACAGAGGTGCACTCACAGCAGGGTCAGATATCTCAACCGCCATGTTACAATTTTGATCTAGGAGAAAATGCATACATCGCAAAAAAACTGAGAGAACACGGAAGAAATTTCCGAATTTCTTTATTCTCTTATTTGCTCCCCCTCTTTTTGATTTTCTCTTGCTTTTCTTGCTTACAAAATTGGGTACAAGCCTCCCCAATATATAGGGATAATACTTTCCTACTCATATTCCGATCCGGACTTCAAGTTGGTCTCAACTTCAACTCGAGTTATACTCGGAGACAGACTCTACTACGTCTAGGACTCGAAGTCAAGATTATTTCTAACAATCTCCACCTTAATCTTAACTTGACTCTAAAACATTGAGGTAGTCGGACTCAACTACGAATTACTAAACTCATACTTGACACAGAACGGTGATACATCTCCTCGACGTCCTGACTCAACTCTTTATTAGAGCACTGTTGATTCATCATCTCTGAGCGCTTCAGCAACAAATACTTTCTTCATCTTCAGTTTGGGCCATTCTGAAGCAAAGTGTCCATAATCGTTACAATTATAATACTCACTTTTGACTTATCAAACTTCCGATTCTGACGGCCTTGACCACCACACCTGAAAGTGTTCTTGCCTTCACGCTTCGATGATCGGATCTCCCGCTCAGCACGGGTCAACAAGAGCTGTCTGTCACCTTTGTTACTATTGTCGTGGATGCGTTCCTCATACGCCTTAAGACGACCGATGACCTCCTCCATGGTCATTGTCCTTAGGTCTCCAATTGCTCTATACCCGAAGCAATTGGGAGAAACTGTGAGGGAACAGCACGAAAGAATTTCTTCACTACGTACAACTCTTTCACCTTCTTGCCAAGGGCCCGTATCTTGTTGACGAAGACCGTCAACCGGACGGTGAAGTCATTGATCGATTCCATTTTCTTCATACGCAGCACCTCGAACTCGGTCTTGATAGTTGTACATTTGCTTCCTTCACACGATCTGCACCAATATGCATCGTCTTCAATGCCTCTCACGCGGCTTTGGCCGTCTTCTTTTTTCTCGATCGCATCCCACACTCCTTAAGCTTTCATGTACACCTTCATCTTGATTGCTCATACTACATAACTGTTCATCGTGAGCATTGGATAATGCAACGAGACAGCGGAATTCTCCTTCGCCATCATACTAGATGATGCCTCGTCACCGGTGACACCACTTCCCGGAGAACGCGACATAATCTTGAGCACAGATCAAGAACTTGGGCTACTTTGAAGATGCTCTTGGACTGAGAAAACACAAGAGAAAAAATTGCACTTTTTTCTTGCTTGGATTTGCTCTCTATTGCTTGTCTCTGCGATCTCTGTTTCTGAATTTTTCTTCGCGTGCGGATGGAAGAAACGGATCTGCTGCTGCTTGATTTTTTGTAAACTTTTCTCTTGCCGCTAGAGACAAGTGAGGGCTGTACCAGAAGTAAAAAAAAATGTTCTCTCTCCTTGCACAAGAAAAGTCTCCTTTTTCTGGTCTGCCGTGACTCTAATATCGCATGTCTTTTCTTGTCTTGTGCTGATGCTTCTTCGCCTCTCTCTTGCCGGGTTGAGCCAGAGCGTGTGGTCGTGGTGGGTGACGTCGAGGGCGTGCTTGTAGACGGAGCGGGGCGGGCGAAGTCCTGCTGCTGCTCCTCCCAGCGCGCATACTTACCCGGTTGGTGACGCTCCAGCGGACACGGCGGATGTCGGGCTCCTGGCGCTGGCGGAGAATCTGCTCGACGGTGATCTTGACAGGCGTGGGAGTCTTGTATTTGGACAGATGGCGACGCTTGCCTCGGGAGTTGGTGTGCGAGACGAGCGCAAAACAGAATCGTCGAGACTATTTTTTTACCGACTCACTTTTCATCTAGGCTCTGATACCATTTGTTACAACTTTGATCCAGAAGAAAATACACACTTCGCAAATAAACTAAGAGAACACAGAAGAAATTTCTGAATTTCTTTATTCTTTTATTTGTTCCCCCTCTTTCTTGATTTTCTCTTGCTTTTCTTGCTTACAAAACAGGGTACAAGACTCCATAATATATAGGGATAATACTCTCCTACTCATATTCCGATTTGAACTTCAAGTTAGTCTTAACTTCAACTTGAGTTATACTTGGAGACAGACTCTACTACGTTTAGGACTCAAGTTAAAATTATTTCTAACATGCCATTCCACGGACCTATGCTCCAAAAAAGGAAAAAAGAAATTTAGAATTCAGCTCCTCCTCCAGTCGCCAAGCTGCAGGCACACATATATGAAAGGAAAGGAGAAGAATTAAAATTACATAACCATGGAAATTAAGGGAAAAAACATAAGGAATCTAGCACAAGGCGAGTTTTGTACCCTCCAAACCAAAGACGACGCACTGTGGCACAGGATATAGCACGTGCAGTCGAGCAATACCCTGAATGGCAAGGTTGCATCAAGACTTCATAGATTAGACCCTTAACCTACTACTGATCATAGCATTTCAAAACGAAAAACCTCTTTTTTAAACAGTAAACTGTAAGGACTTACAAAACATATTTTTATCATCTCTTACCATAAAACTGTATAATTTTCACGAATTATATTATCATAATTAATTAGAAGGAGAGCATCAAATTGTTTAAACCCACGTCAATGTCACAATTGAATATGTAACCATTGGTTGTTAACAGAGAGATTATTCACAGAGAGAACTAAGAAGCGATACCCAACTGCCCTTCCCTGCACTTTCACAGCTCTAAAAAAATAATACTGTTGAGTTTCCTGCTCCATGAACTAGTGGCTTCTTCACTATCTGCCGCAAATAATTCATTGAACATGCAGAGTCAATAAAAACTGCTAACAATTTCTCAAACATGCACATTCAACAATTTAGGAGTAAGCAAATTGAGGCAGAAAATGGAGATAGGAGTTGGAGTAAGAGATAGCTGCCTGTTATGCCAAACACAAGCTAAACTTGGCGTCAATTACTGGATAACCAACAAGAAGACAACATGTTCAGTTTAGGAGCTACATACATTCAGACCTTCAATCTCATGTCGCTGCCCAACCATAACTTGGGGTGGGTAGAATCCATATCACATCAAGCATATACGCCTCACCGAGGTTGCCAACCAGCATATTAGTAAGAACGCACGTACAATTCAAATCATGATATTTATATTAAATTGAGGTACCGATATTTGCAGGTTAATGCTAATTCAAAAAAATAAGCAGTAGCTAGCTCAACATTAGTTTTCTAGATTTATATACATGACAAAAAAGATAAGTAACCCCAACAAACCAAAGCATAAACATGAAGACCAAAACTAAAATTTTATCGTAGAAGAGCAGAAAAAGTGCACTTCGAATATAGATTCAAGGGTTCCTAGTTCTAGAAGTAGATTCGATTGTTTGTAGAACAAGAAGTAGATCGAGAACTCTACTAATTAATAAGAAAACCAAATACATTCGATGCACCTCCAGATGGAGAATTCCCATATTCTCTAGTGATATTCTGAACAAGCATAGGTAATTCTAGAATATACTATTCTTAGCTATACCTATCCAAACTAATAAATGGTGTCAACTTTGCATATCAGAAAGTGGAATGGTAATTTGCAATTGTCAATAATGAGACCATTAGCTCAATCGAAGGCCAAATTGTTTCCTGATCTGCAAACCTGAAATACAAGAACAAAGCCAAGATTCACAATATAATGATGGAATTGGTCTTAACTACTCAAAAGTACTTTAACTAAAAGATTTAAAAGGTATCATAACAAACAAACAAAAAAAAAACAATACCGAAGCACATAATGTAACACCCCGCTCATCCTCTAGGCCTAGAGTGCTACCATCATTGCATAATAGTACCAATTTTATTAAAAACAACTACTGAACATTTTAAACAAACTCCACTTTATTCATGAAGCAGCGACCTCTTATACTATACCGTTTTTAAGCGGCTATTCTAGCTTACTAGAGAAGTTAAACATACTAACAAATACTAATACGTGAAGTGCTGCAAGTACGTGAAGTTATTCATCTGCCACACCCGCCCAAGCATGATGTCCTCAACGATCACCTAAAAACAACAACAGAGTAAGGTGAGTCTAACGACTCAGCAAGTACATAATAGAACGATAAACACATTCTAAACATGTAAGCAAATTATCTAACCATAACATTCACCACATACATCATCCGGTTCATATTTTCATTTCATGTTCCTTCATTGTCATACCATTAGTGCATTGTAGCACTACTCTACATGCTCATTTGCTCATCTCATTGCATATACTGGTATTGCCAAGTGAATACCCGTCGATGTTCACCTAAAATCTTGGGCCCGCCCATATCGGCGCGGGGGTCTCTCCACTCCCGTGGAGGCCTACCGAAGTAGGACTTGCAGGATCCACCCAAGCGGATCCCAGTTCTCATTTCATGAATGCACATGATGCGAATGCATATATCCATTGTCAATGTCATTGCCATTGCCATTGTCATCAATAACATCACTTAGTAGGGTGGCATCGCTACTCACCCCGCTCCATTACCATTGCCATCATTAATTAAACATCATCATGTCATGAAAACATTGCAATTCCATATAAGCATTATCATATCATGTAAACATCGCATATTTCATAAACCCCACGGTCTACTGCTTTACCATGCACTTGCCTGTTAACAAAGCGGAGCAAAGCGACGTGCAGACAGCGTCGACTCAGGACCTCCACCTGAACAAGCAATTAATCCGACTTAACGCATAATAACGAAACCAGAGCTTAAGTGAGTAGTGACAACTCTACGCGCATAACCTGATTTTGGCATAAAAACGCACGGGGTTAAGGACCTGACACGCAGGTACCAAACCCCCCATTTTCCTTTTCTTTTTCTTTCCTTTTTCTTTTCTTTCCCCTTTTTTCTTTTCTCTTCTTCTCCTTTCTTTCCTTTTTCTTTTCTTTCTTTTCCTTTCTTTCTTACCTGGTCTCTCTCTCTTCTCTCTCTCTTTTTTCCTTTCGGCCGAACGGCCTTATCCCCTTCATCTAATGTGGCCAAACCGCCCTCCTCATTTTTCTCCCTCTCCACTACGCGTACTCGGCCGAACGGCCGGACCCTCCCAAGCGATGCGGCAGCGCACGGGTGCGCCGGCCCCCTTCGCCGCCGGCCTCTCCTCCTCAATGGCTCCCCCTCACTCTCTCTCTCTTGGGTGGCTTGCAGCGTGGAGGTGTCTTGGCCCGTGGATCTGGAGCGCGCCGCCGACAGCTCCTCCCCAAACCGGCCGATTGGGGCCAGATCTGGCCGCCCTCTAACGTCGGTGGCTTCCCCTCTGGTCACTCCGCCCCTCCCTGCGCTCTTCACCTCGGATTCGGCCGGCCAAGACCGGATCCGTCGCCTCCCCTTGCGCCTGCCCGAGTCCAGCCCTGACTGACACCGCTAGTCGTCGGCGTCGGCCACCCTGGCTCCCCTCGGTTGGGGCCTCTCCTCGGACTCACTGGCCGCGGCTCATAGCCGGCCAGTGCCATGCCTCCCTTTCGACCCCTCCATCGGGCTCACCGTCCAGGTTTTGCAGCTCCGGCCGACCATGGCCATGACCATGGCTGCCGAGCGCCGCTTCGACTCTCTCTCTCTCTCTATGTGTTTGTCCCTTTTTAGTTACTATTTAAGCCTGGTGTCCTTCTACCATGCATGGGTTTTAGGTGGTGTATGCAGTGGTGGTGTGCAGCAAGGTGTGCTCATGGTGGAGCTTGAGGCCTTCTCGTGCACTAGAGGGCATGGAACGGCTATCGGGAGCACCTAGCTCACCAGTGACGGCACACCATTCCACAGCGCCTGTACCTTCGGTAAACTCTTTCCCTCACTTCCCCCTTCCGGCCCTATGTGCATGATTGCGATGCTTGGTGAGGGATGCATGTGCAGTGTTCCACCGATTGAAAGCTCACCTTGTACTTATCTTGTGCCGGCTGAAAGGTGTGGCTATGTGGTGGCTGGTTCAGTGGGGGAGAAGAAGAGGGGAAGAGAAATGGGAATGGGCTTTGTGTGGGGCTGGCTTTTAAGAGCAAGGTTGGGGCAGCCTCTGCATTTGTGAAATGACCGGAACACCCTCACCTAACCCCCATTCCTCTCTGGTTGCCCAAGGGCATTTTGGTCCAAGGGGTTCCGTACTGTTAGCTTTTTCTACTGCGGCGGGTAAGTCGGTAAAAGTGGGCGTTGGCTAAATTCTCTGCCGAATGATGAAGCCCACAATAGCGAGAGGCGCCGACCAGCCCCAGGTGGTCTGGGAACCTCTGTGAGCGCTAATTTTTATTCGGCTTTCTAAAAGCCGATGGGTTTGACGGCAAAATTCTACTCTCTTTCCTTTTATTCACCCTTTGCATTTTAGTGGCATTACACATAATGGTTGTGCTTGTTTAGGAAAATACAAATACAATTTTTTGATAAGATTCTAAGTGTTAACATGGTCTATGAAAACGGCTTCACATGCCTGCAATGACTGAAGATGTGCAGAATTGGATCCAAGAGAAAATCAAAATTATCTGATGTTACAATGATTTAGATCCTAATTCAGTTGCATGTGCCCCCAATCTTGAAAAATATTAAATTCATTTTTGTTGAACTGTAACAAAAGAAAGGGAGAAATTAGATCTACATTGACATAAAAGAGAAACTAAAAGAAATTGGAGGACATTGATGGAGTCGTTTGAGGGTCTTACTAGTGGCGGAAGACAAACCCCCTTATCGGGATTGAAGCTCTAGGTCTACCGGTCTGGAAAGGGACCGCCGCAAGAAGGGAGGGAAAGCCACACCACCGACCTCTGGAGAGGTTACCATCGCTAGGCGCAGGGCCGGTCCTAGGATTTTAGGGGCCCGGGGTGAAACTAGAAATAGGGGCCTTAGTATAAATATCTAAATATAAATCTACACACACACACACACACACACACACACACACACACACACACACACACACATATATATATATATATATATATATATATATATAGGAAACCTCTTTTCTACTCCCGGGTGTAGTTACTCCCTATGTTGAATCTCACAATATAGGGAGTATCTCGCGTAACGAAGGGTATGTACGTGTAGTATACGAGTATTTAAGACCATCTAGGTAGTATGTATAATTTTTCAGAGGTGGTATGTATATTTTTTGGACATACTCCTTTTTATATGCGTATATAAAGGTATTTACAAAATACGCTAAAAACTATAGACTCTTTTGCAATTTTTTCGTGTGGTTCACATTGGAGTATCTTATAATTAGTATACGAGTATACCTAAAATGATAAAAGAGTATTTCAAGTTTATTTAGGTAGTATATTAGAGGTGGGAGTAATTACACCCGGGAGTAAAAAGTATTTTTCCTATATATATATATATATATATATATATATATATATATATATATATATATATATATAAATTTTTACCAACAAACACTTAATTAAAGAAAAATTCACATCAAAGAGTTCATAGATATTACCTTAAAATTTCTTCTAACATTTCTAGATGCGAAGTTATTGATGATGGTATTGATATCAATCTCATCCAATAATTTCTTCTCAATACATAAAGTTGCCAAACCATTTAACCTCTTTTGAGACATTGTTGACCTTAAATGATTCTTCAACAATTTCAACTTTGAAAAGCTTCTTTCAGCTGATGCCATGGTCACAGGCATAGTAAATAAAATCCGATAAGCAATAGAAATATTAGGATAACAATCCGCTTCTCTGACAAACTCAAAGATCTCCATAGCAGACATTGGTTTATCTGATAAAGTCAATTGCATAACACTTAACTCAGAAATTAGATCATTTAACTCAACATCAGAGGAACCATCTAGAGAGAAAGTTTCTGCAAATTTTGTACAACATTCTTTTAATTCAGTTCGATCCAATGACTTCAATGTTGTTGAACTCATTAAAAATCCAAATATACTTCCGAATGTTTGGAGTTCTTGAAATCTACTTTTCAATGAATTGATTGCCATATCAACCATAACAAAAAAATAATTAACTTCAAATTCCTTCTCAGCTTGCAAAACTGCTTCATCACAATCAATTTCATCAAACTGTTTCTTTCTAAGAACACGCCGCTTAACTGGAAATGATGGCTCTACATTCATTTGAGCTGCAATATCTTTGGCAATGATCATACTCAAAGCAAACCCTTCATTTCTATAAGTATTAAAGTATTTAACCATGCCTTCTATTTGTTGCATGTATATACTCTACATAGTATATGGGGGGCCCCTGGATTTTGGGGGCCCGGGGCGACCGCCCCTCTCGCCCCCCTCAGGGCCGGCCCTGGCCAGGCGGCTGCTCATCGTTGGATTGTTGCTCTCGTCTAGCTGATAAGGTGCGCCACCTGCCACAGGGAGGAGAGGTAGGTAAGGAGAAGTAGAGGCAACGCCACACCTAACTGGAGGCAATTGTCTAATGCCTCCTTGCCATGCGCATGCTTATCGCTCTCTATTCTCTCCCATGTGAAAGCATCTAGGTCTTTAAAAATAATTTTAGTAATTAATAATAATAATGACTAAAGGGACTAACTTGTTTACTGAGATGATTGAAAGGTTTAGTCTCAGATTTCGATGATATCATGAAAAAGGCATACAAAGATGGTCAAAGATCAATATGGATTAAGATAAACTAAGGCAAAGGTATATTGTAGTCTAAGGATCTCTTTATAGCTTTTATCGGTCTCGGTGTTTGGGTGAAAAGATCAGATTTATATAATAGACACCGTACTATAAAGAGGGGTCAGGGCTAGTAGCTTAAAGTTTATCTTGTGTCACTTTGATCAATTAATTGTTCATACATGTATTTGGAACATCCTTTTAAACTCGTTCTGAATTTTGTTTGAAAAACCGGTATGATCGCAGGCACTTTGACGGTAGTACTAACGCATCAGTACTACCGACTGATACATGCTGGTAGCTAATTTTCAAAGAGGCACTCATTTTTTATTCCTTAGATCAGTACTATTGCATGTGTTGCGCAGTAGTACCATAGAGCGGTATAACCGCATGATGTTGATGATACTACTGGAAATCGGTAGGACCAAAATTTAGTTGGCGGTAGCTAATTTTCAGAGAGTTATGTTTTGGAGTATTTTCTCTCATCTGAAAATCAAAACTATTGCATTTGAGGTGCGGTATTACTGGACCTTGTGAGGGTGGTACTATCAATATTTAAAGTAACGACTAGTTTCTATGTATTTAATGAACCTCAAATAGTTGTTAAATAGTTGTTGTGGTAGTATAAGCCACCACATAGCAGTAGTACCACATTTACTGGCTTTTGGGGATTTTGACCCCAACGGTCATCCTAGTGGGGTAGAGGCTATAAATACTCCTCCATAAGCAACAAGTGTGCTCTCGTATCACACTTGGATATTCATTCAATACTCTTGATCTCTTGCTAGACTCTCTCCAATATATTTACTCCATTTGCATATTTAGAGGTTGTTGAGAGCATTCAAGTACATTACATCATTCGTTGATTCTTATGGTACTTGAGAAACCTTCAAGCAAGCATTGTAACTTGTTATTCTTAGTGGTTGCCAACACCTAGGCGACTTAGAGGAAGTTGTGCGGTGATCTCTTAAAAGAAGCTTGTGAAGAGATCTGGCACGTATTGTGAGTGGTATGTGCTCGCAAGGGTTCACAATTTCGGTGAAATCTCACCAAAATTTCGGAAAATTTGCTCCTTTTGCCACCCAACAAAAAATATCAGTTTGGTCAATTTTTTTTATTTTAGTTTAAATTATGAAGACTTAAAAGATATTTAAATCCCTCCTTCTAGCCCAATGATTAGGCACTCCACGCGTGGCCCCGTGAACCAGGGATTAATCCCACCTTCGGCACCCATTTTTTCAGGATTTTACCATGGGTCCCACTCTGACATGTAGGTCCCACGCAAATTCTAAAAAATGAAAAACAAAAGGCCTGACTGGGAATCGAACACACAACCTCTGGCGCATGGCGATAGCGCCATACAACTAGACCAAAGGGCAGGTTACATATAGTGTAACCTTTACTTTCCTTTATCCTTAAGTTTAAGGTTTAAAATTCAAATTTGATTCAAACCGTTTGACCGAAATTTTCACCGAAATGCTGAAATTTTGGTCATTTTGTCTCTTTTATTACCCTCCAAAAAAATTGCAAAACAAAATAGTTTTCCCTGATGCTCGTCATCTCAGGAGTGGAGGAAGAATAGTCTTAATGGACTTAAGGTGTTTAGGCTTAATTTGTGGAGTTGGTCCAATCCATTTAGCCTTATCTCAACGTGGACTAGTGAAACTAGCAAGTTTTCGATACCACGGAAAAAAACATCGATTGTCTTCATTGTGGTTTACTCTCTTGTATTTACTTTTCACATTTATATTTCTAGCAATTTAATTGAATTGAATTGAATTGAATTATGTATCTAGAATTGTATCTAGTATTTATATTACTTTGTGATGTCTTGGTGAAACCTAGAATATTTAGCCTTTAATTATGCAAAACATTTTGATTAAGCTCGTACTTGCTAAAAATTATGATTTAACCAAAAAAATTTTAAAAACCTTCATTTGAACATCTCTAGCCGGTTATCCTGCATCATGCCACCGTAGCGTCGGCCCCTACACATTCATGTCGGCTCGTCGCACAAGGCACCCAACTCCTCACCCACGTGCTGGCCACCATGCCCAAGTCGGCGAGGCAGCTCGCGCTTCGCCACACTTGGGGGCGGGGCTCTCACAAGTCGCAACCGATGGGGCGCATCAACACGAGGGATTGTATGCGGGCAGAGTAATGTGTTCTTGAGCAAGAATTTGGAGAGCGCACGCTAAGCACCAATAGCTTGTGAGAGAAGCGGACCAATTTTCTCTGAACGTTTGTTACATAGGAGTTACCGATTTTTCTGAAAAGTGGGAGGAATAAATTTTGAGGGAGATTTTTTAGGAGGGATAGGGCCCACATGACGGCACTTGTTTTCTATGAGAGAAGGGTGGTGGGATGGTAAATAAATCACTATCACCAACTCCCTTTTTAAGTAATAGAGAATAGATTTCTCTGCTTCTATCTGCTTGTGATGAAACCTAAGTTAGGTCAGCTTTCCACTTGTAACTTCTTGAAGTAATAGTTTGGATTGCATATTACACACCTGTTTCTCCTGGAAACATTTACAATTCTATAATAGATTCAGCGTACGCTATTAGTAATTCAACAAGTAGTACCAGTGTTCGAAATACCCGTATGCCCTCAAAACTTTCTTCCTTTATTGATTACTGGTACGAGGTATAGGATTTTAGGCATGTTCATATTAGCTATGATTAATGGATTTGGCTATGGTTAATAGGTTTTAGTTAAAAATAAATAGTAGTTGTTAAAAGAAATGGTTTTTAGAAAGAGTAACGGACGGTTAGGAACGTAAGAGGACGATGCGAGTGTGAGATAAGAGTGAGAGAAGTAGAAAAGCTGCTTTGAAAAATCAGATGTTCATATTAATTTTTGACTTCTCTAATTAAAAGTTAGAAGCAAGAATTAATATGAACTGGCCATAGGGTTCACTAATGCTACATGTTTGCTTGATTACCGCTACGAAGTAGTGCTGGACGGTTTCATAGCATAGCACCTCAACAAAACCGACGCCTAAAATAATGAAAACCAAATCACACTCCATATGGGCACCCGAGTAGTAATCGAAGCCTTTCTTCCTTGAACAAGGATTTAACGAGCATGCCTAACATGCCTTGCTTGCACATTTCCAAAAAAAAACCGACAAAAAATGGTCAAAAACATTCAAAATTAGTTTGAAAGAACAATAAACATCCCAAATCCTATCGCATGCCAACTATTTCGTCTAAGCCCATACCCAAACAGGGCCATAAATTCAACGAGTTGGGCCTTCCTACGTAAATCTAGTCAAGATAAAAACATCAGAAAATATTAATTACTATAGTGTGAAATTAGCTCATGGGCCTAACCAGCCCATCTAGACATACATACCTCCCCCAAGTCGACTTGCTAGTTTTTTTTTGTTTTTTTAAGAGAGTGTCTATACAACATGTGACTATTTTTGAGGATAAAATTAGTCAGATTTTGAGCCGTTAGATGGAGATTCAACGCGCCAGATCATTTTTTTGGAGGGGGTTATTTTTTTTGGAGGGGGGCTTGTATGGGTGGATCCGTTGGATAGAGATCTAACGCCCCAAATCAATCTAACTATTTTTGTCCTTAAAAATAGTTGAATGTTGTGTAGACATTCCTTTTTTTTTTAAACAAAGCTGTGGCTTCAAAAATGTCCACTGGCCCTCGGCGGCGAGCGGCCGAAAATTGAGCACCATGTTAAGGGCCCCCTTCCCTCCCTTGCAGTGCCCTCGGAACTAGCTAAGCTGTTCTCGCAGTACCAGCACCAATGGCCCGACCGAGCCTCCTCCCTCTCCTCGTCGCTGCCGTGGTGCTCTCGTCGCCACTCCATGGCACGCTCGCCAAGATGGCCAAGAAGAGCGACGAGCTCGTCAACGGCCCCTCCTCACCTCCAAGATCGACGCTAACCGCACGCTAATTGTCAGCCCGAATGATGAGTTCAAGACCGTGCAGTCCACAATCGACGCCGTGCCCATCGGGAACGCCGAGTGGGTCATCGTCCACCTCCACTTCGGCGTATACAAGTATGATGTACATTCGTAGTTATGCATGTACTATTACACGTACTACTAAAAGGTCACCTTTCGAATCCATTCCCACCGCCTCTAGTTCTCTACACTGCACCGACCCATAGATGCGGGCGAGAGAACCGTGTCATGCGCCGATGACCTCTTGAGTGGCTAGCGCGGTGAAAAGTCTCGTTTCACCGATCTCTATCTATTCTTTCCCTAAAAAAGAAGTGAATCTAGAAATGACTCTGCTAAGGCAAAGACTTCTTCCTTTCTAGCCCATGAAATCAGTCCATTAGAAAGGGATGCGCGTGAAAAAGAACAGAACCTGCGTTTTCCGAATGCGGATGCGCTAAGTCTCTGAGCCCGCAAAAGACTGAATTGACCTGCCTGATAGAGGTATCTTGTAAACGTGCACCGTGGTTTGAAAACCTATTCCGCAATCCTAAAGAAAAAAAGGTATAGTCTAGCCCTGTGCTAAAGCAAAGGGCTAGATAGGGCGGGCTCACTCACTCATAAAACTACTCTAGTAAGTAGCGCCAAAGCGCGTAATAGACTTACTTATAAGCAATTACACGCAATCAACGGATGTTCATGCCTTGGCCCCCGATAATGCTTCAATCGATAGTTGACGACCATCGATGTATGATTTTTGATTGCCTGCTATTCGAGTAGGTCTGGAGAGGCCAGAGATGACATGAACCGAAACCAACGTGCATACGCCAGAGAATTCTTTTTCTTTTAGATCAGATCCATTTTTATTCATGGATCATCATGTTTGTGGCTCTAAAGTGTCCAACTGGCACTCCTCAAACCCTAGCACGAAAATTACATCTCTCAGCCTTAGAGTTAGCCCCAACCCTATCTTTATTTATAGTCTAGGATCCAAATGAATTCTTATTCACTTCCAACAAATTAGAGACCCAAAACCTTTACGTAACAAGGTTTTCTTAACTTTTGTCACATTACCCAATTTTAGACGCACTAAAATTAAATTATCACATGTCGTAGCCTCCAGACTGCATCTCCGTATCTCCAATACGTATCATCTATCTTTGATCTCCACACCCCAACTCGAGCACGACCGTCTACTCTAACATTCTTGACCCTATGATCCATGACTTTGAACCAAACCATCTCTCAGTCCTCACCGTAGACCACGATAACCTCTGAATTACCCTGTTATGCAAAGACCAAAGCAATATCTTTCCCAACACAAGTTCTTTGTCACTTGACCAACATGAGTCTACACATGTCACAACTCACACGTCTCAAATAACATGAATAAACAACATTGTCAATTATTCATCGTTACAAATATTTTAGATCTAGTCACATAGTCTAACTATCTCCTCTTAATGAATACATTGCCAACATATCAAATTAACATGACTTCAAACATGTCTAAATAAAGAAGTGAAGTCGAAAAAGTGTTTTAAGCCACAAGTCACAAATCCCTCCCAAATCTCTCATAAAGCACAAAGCATTTAGCATTTAGAGCCACAAAACTTACAAATCTCTCCCCCTTTGTCAATGTAAGCATCAAGGCACAAAAGGAAGAATCTGCAAAGAGAGAACTCATATCCAAGTAACATTGATCCAATGTTTTTTAAAATAAAAACATACTATGAAAACTTAAAAGATTATTTAAACCAATTGAATTGATGTATACAAAGTTATGCTCTTATAAAGCTTGCCTGATCATAAGCATAAATATATAATAAAGTAGGACAAAAGAAGCTTATAATGTGATTACGCAAATTAATGTACATGACAGACCTTCATAAAAAATAACCAGTTAAGTTAAAGATCTCACTAAAGGAGATAACCATATAAAAATACAAATTTAAATCTAGATACTAGAATCAATAACTAAGTGAGCCACAAATACCAAACTGAAGCATAAAGCTTAACATAGATTTACACAACACAACATATAACACTTTATTATTGACACATAATTATGGCTTATCTCAGTAAATCACGTCATAGACTGGAAGCCATCTACAACGGCCCCTTGAGTTTCAGCATAAATTAATTTCAACACATTTATAATGACCTTTTTGAGCCAACTTGAATCATATTTCATTAATTGTAGCATCTCAAGCCTTACTTTTCGATCATACCAAGCCAAGAAGTTAAGGTTTTATGATTTTGGTCATACAAAACTTCCCCCAAGTTCATGCTTAGTGCAATGACAAGCCTTCTCATGAGAAAAAAAAATTAAGATGCATACATAATTGGCAATTTTATCACAATTTGCCACATGTATTTCTAGAAAAGATAAAAGTGATTCAAGAAAGAATTAGAATGGCTCAAACTTAGACTTGACCTAGAATCAACATTTAACTTGGCATTAAACATGACATATCTCAAAAAGTAATCACTTTAATTAAAACTTTGCTAAAGAATTTAGTCCTACCATGTTGTTTATTCAAATTGACAAAATTTAATAAATAGCTAATTATGGCCTTGCTAAGCTACATATGTAAAATCATGATAAAAAAGCTCAAAATATACATCATGACTTGTTTTGTGACATTGGCTTAACTAATAATTCAAGTTCTCAAAAATAAAAATAAACTTTACAATGATATACACAAAGAACTCCTCATCAGAATAATACTATTGGATGACATACCCCCAACTCAATCTGCAAACAAACAAACCGAGAAGTATCAAGCGACTTAGTGAGAATATCAGCAATCAAAACAACGTCCTTGAGAATGAATTTATTATTAAAGAACACTATTCCTTTAGACATAATAGTACCTGTTTAAACATCCCCAAAAGTGATTAAATCATCACTGGATGCCTTAGCGAGGATGGAGTACCATCTTGAATCACTGGTCAGGTGCCTGGAACAACCTGAATCTACTAGCCACATGTTTCCCTTCTTCAGTAGCTGTCACAAGAAATGTTGGTGTCACAGTACCGTGTTAGTGAAATAAGATCTAGAAATTCAGTACTGAGACACACGATAAGGGGGAACAAGACTAGAACCAAAATCATGTGCATATGGGTGATCAAAATACCAAAAAATGTGAATTATTTGAATTATATCCCAAACCAGTACATGAAGCAGATTTAAAGTCATCATAAAAGTTCTCTAAAAGCTTAGCTTTTGTATTAGTTCTAGGAATAAAAGTAATTGCACGCTTGTCTAAAAGTATTCAATCTTTCCTTCTTTTCTTTCTTAGCATGCCTAAAGCAAAATTCATACAAGTGCCTATTTCTTCCATAGTAAGTGCAATAAAATTTAACACAATTAGAATTCTTTTGAGATGATGAGCTAGCACCTATAGTATTATTCAATGAACTTTGCACAAAACCAACATATTTAAACATAGTTTATGAGGCTCACTTTTTGTTTTAATTAGCCCACTTCCAATTACCTTAACAATCTTAGGTGGATTATTCTTAACATAATTAGCAGCATTAAACCCTAGACTAGTATGTTTGACACTTGTTTTTGACTTGTCTAGAATTATATTTAGATTTTTCTTAACAAAAGAAAATATCTCTAAAGTGTTTTTAAGGTACTCATTTTCTTTAGCTAAAATGGGACAAGTTATGCATTTAATAGGTTCATTCACAAGATTCTTAGAAGCACTAGACTGAGCTAATATTTTTTTAGAAAAATCATTAAGTTAGTCAATACTTCTATTTGTGTGCTAAGTTTAGAACAGTTAGTGCAGGTAGATATCTTATGATAAAACATCTGTTTAATTGATTTTTAAGGTAAATTAAGTCTAGCTTCTAGCAATTCATAATTTTAGCAAGCTTTGGATTGAGCATTTGAAATATTTAATTCTAAATATGTAGAAGAACTAAATTTGAACTTTTCAATTGCATCATTTGCAAGTTTCAATTTCTCATGACAAGAGTCATGTGCTAACCTTAATTCATCAAGTTTAGTAGTTATATCACTAAGTTGATATAACTAAGTTGAATCAAGTTTGATGTATTAATTATCTAGCAAACTCTAACTTAGAATGTAAAACTTAACAAGACTCATAAGATTCATCATCAAGAATAGAAACTTTTTTTTTTGAATTTTTGAACAACAAGACCCTGATTTTTTAATTTTCTTTTTATACTTTTTGAGCTCCTCTGTTAATCTAAGCCCAACATAATAAGGTTTTGTCTCATCAGGATTACTGTAGAGATTATCATTGTTGAGCTACTCACTGTTTGCCATAAAACACGTTCCTGTGGAGTCCACATCCTTTGCTTTCTTACCATTGTCCTCATCATCGCTTCCAAAATCAACATTACTCAAATCAATCTCATTAGGTGTTGAAAGTATTTTGTTGACCACTCTGTGATAATTGTGCTTCTTGCTTGATTCAATCTTCAGTTGGTGCGACAGGTTGGTGTCTTGTTATCCTTGACCTCCTTGCTCATCAGTTTGGGGCAATTCATCTTGATGTGATTTGGCTCACCACATTCATAGAATTTTATTGGACCTCCTCTCTGCCTTGATATGATATTGTTAAATGTCTTGGTCACCTTGTTGGAAAAAAGTATAAATTGCTCTTTTGGAATCTCCTCTAACTATTCATCTGAAATAGAACACAGTGCAGACAAAGAAACAATAGAGAAACTGAAACTGTCATTTTGGTTAGTCACTAAACCCAAACAATTACACTTGTTTATCCTTGCCAAAACATCGATCTCATGTGTTTTCATCTTGGAATAAATATCATTTAAAGTGAGTGTTTTCGTATTAACAGAATAATTAATAGTAGCGACTAACACGTTCAAACAAACATATCCAAATCATTTAAGATTTGACGAGCATTGTGAAAATCATAGTATATGACATCAACAGATTACAAATCACTAACAATTTTATTGAAGCGATCAAAAAGTGCATCTACTAATTTCAAATCATAGTATACGACATCAACAGATTACAATAGTATATGACATCAACAGATTACAAATCACTAACAATTTTATTTGACGAGCATTGTGAAAATCATAGTATATGACGAGCATTGTGAAAAAGTGCATCTCCTTTTTAAATTGGTTCTGTCGAACACCTTTAACAGACTTAGAACCTCATGATAATTAGCTAGAGTTGTTCAAGTTTTATTAGCAGATTTAATATGAGCAATTTTAACAAACTCATTTCTACTTAGACATTGCAGCAAAATATTTTTAGCTTTAGCATTAGCTTCAACATCAGTAGCATTTTCAGTAGTAACAATAGGAGACACTATATATAGGCAAAATAACAGGTGCACCATGGTGCCCAAGCTCCATAATTAAAACTCTCCATCCATGATTGATTCCTTTCCAAATTGACGCCTTTTCGAATTAATGAATCTTAATAGGTTTACCTAATATATTGCACCTGCACGCATCTAAAAGCAATCTAACGATAGAGAGTCTTGGTGCCCGGGCACCATGGTGTCCCATTTCAATATCCTCTATATATATATCCTATATATATATTGTTGAAATGGGACACCATGGTGTCTGGGCACCAAACCTCTCTACCTTTGGATTGCTTTTAGATGTGTGCTAGTGCAATGGTATATAATATATCATGCATGCTAAATCAATCATGCATGGAAAGTCTTAATCATGGATGGAAAGTCCCAATCACACTAGCACGCATCTAAAAACAATCCAAAGACAAGGAGACTTGGTGCCCAGACACCATGGTGTCCCTGTTATTTATAATATATATATATATATGAATTTTTATTTTTTTTGCCAAATAGCATTACCTTGCACTTGTAGAAAAACTCCATTGCATGTTTTAATAGATACAATCTGATTCATGGAAAAATGGTGGCTTACTTAAAAATAATCTCGATCTGATACCATTCAACCTGCTTGCTACTGTTAACTTCTTTATTTCCTTCACGTTGCTTTGTGCCTTAAAAGGTCACCTCTCAAATCGATCCCCACCGTCTCTAGTTCTCTACACTACACCAACCCATAGATGCAGGCAAGAGGACCATGCCATCCCGAGTAGCCGGCATGGTGAAAAGTCTGAGTTTGTTTGGAGAGACCATAGATGACGTGGATTGAAACCAACGCGCATACGTCGGAGATTTTTTCTTTTAGATTGGATCTATTTTTATTTCTAGATCATCATATTTGTGGCTACAAAGTGTCATACTGGCACCCCATAAATTCTAGTACAAAAATTACATCTTTTAGACTTGGCATTAGCCCTCAACCCCATCTTTATTTATAGTCTAGGGTCCAAACGAGTTCTTATCCAATTCCAACAAATAAGGGACTCGAAACCCTTACGTAACGCGGATTTTCAACTTTTTTCATACTACCTAATTATGGATACACCAAAATTAAATTGTCATGTGTCATAACCTCCGGACCGCACTTCCGTAGTTTCAATACGTATCATGCATCTTTGATCTCCATACGTCCCAACTCGAGCACTACCATCTCCTCCAGCATCCTTGATCCTCTGGTCTATGACTTTACACCAAGCCATTTTTTGGTCCTCATTGTAGACCACGATCGCCTCTGAGTTACCCTGCACATGCAAAAACCAAAGCAACATTTTTTCTGACACAAGTTCTTTGTCACTTGACCGACATGAGCCCATACACACCACACGTCTCAAATAACACCAATAATCAATATTATCAATTATTTATCATCATAAATATTCTATACCTAACTATATTATCTAACATAAACACGTTTCCATGCGCGTAGGGAGAAAGTTGTGATCCCGGAGATCATTAGACCAAGCCGTTCATCTTCGTGAGGGGGATGGCAAGGGTCGGACCTCCATCTCCCACGAATCCGCCTTTGCGCGCAACGCCGAGTCCACCGTGTTCGCCATCTTCGGCATTAGCTTCACGGTCCATTCCTCTTTCTTTCTCTCCTGGATCGCCGGGCTGTGGCCATTTTTATTTGAATCTTAATTGAATTTGACATGGTCCATGCGTCAATTGTACAATTACAGAACAACGCGTGCGCGGGGCTTCCCAATAACTCGGAGATCCGCACGGTGGCTGCCATGGTTGGTGGCGACAAGGTGGCATTCAACCACTACGCGTTCTACAGCCCCCACCGCACCCTCTTTGACCGCGCCGACCACCACTACTACGAGAGTTACTACATCCAGGGCAACATCGACTTCATCTTCGACGGCGGCCAATCCATGTTCCAGGCAAGCACCGCACTCTACCAAACGCATGCATACACCATACGAATGTACACATTTCTACGGTTACACGTGAAACGTACGTTGGCGTGCATCGTGGGTGCGTTACATCCTGTGCTCGGAGATCTTCGTGCAGCCTGACCCGCGGATGGCGATCCTGGGGCTTATGCATGAGTTACAATCATTTTCAAAACACATTCAAAAATATTAGCATCATGCAGCTGAGAGTGAGCTAGAGCAATAAAGCGAGCCAACAACACTTGTTACGTTCAAGCTACTAGTCGCGACCCCTCTTGATAGTAAGGCATCCTATACTAGCAACCCGATCTTCCAACCAAACACCAAGATCGGTTAAAGACTAGGAACATATCCTTAGCCCTAGCTAGTCATACCTTTGCCTTGCGCATCCACTCGAAGCTTGATAACATATGATTCAACTTCAACTTTGGGTCATGATTTTTCAACACATGTGAAGTCTTTACAATGCTTGAGAATAATCAATTGCATGAACTCATCTCAAATCATCCATCACCGTGAGACATATCCTGTTCATTTATCTCAATGAAAATATTAGTCCCACAATTCGATTGTCATTAATTACCAAAACATGTCATTAACGCATAATGACAGGTCTAGATTATTCAATCTTCCCTTTTTTGGTAATTGATGACAAACTTTGGAAGCATTAAATTCATTCTATTTGGCATAAAGTGAATTTTGAAATTAATGCTTGGCAAAGTCACAAAATATAAAGAAAGCTCCCCTAAATATGTGCATAAAGATTTGAATTAGATTCATGCACATTTTGTGGATGTTATAAATTTTGGCGGAGTTTTCTCTATATTTTGGGTCCAAGGAAGCATGTCCACAAAACAAATATCAATAGACAACATAAAGTAGACATGCATGCATCTATATGAAGAAATAAATTTGGACAACACTCAATAAGAGAGAAACTACAAAGGTTCACATAAAAGCATAAGTCATACAAGTTGTCCAATAAGACTACAAAAGAGATAATGGTTCAAATAAGCTTACAATAGAATTTTACAAGAAATCATAAGCTTATCCAATACAAGACAAGGTCTATTGACCTACATACTAAACTAAGAACCACTCTTTTCATTTTTCTTCAATTTCTTCTTTCTTTAATCTTCATCTTCATCATCCTCTCCCCCTTTGGCATCAAATACCAAAAAGAAGAAATTAGTCACAAGATAGATCAAAAGAGAGAAAGAGGTGAGCTGAAAATCATTTTGAGAAGAACTCACTAGAAGGAGCATAGGAGGAGCCACCATGCACACTGCGGCGACGGCGATAGCGAGGAGGAGGAGGATCATCTCTCTCAAGTCGATTCATCCTGCTATTGCAATCAATGATCTGTCGCTCGAGAACTCCAAGCCTTGAATTCCATTGGGCTTTAGCACCAAAGGCTTCTTGTTGATTTCTTTCCATAGTCTTAAGGCGAGAATCAACTCTGCTTAGCACAGTAGAGAGATATCCAAGACTTTGACACATCTCAGTCATGAAAGCATCGTCAAAGAATTGGTGCTCAGGCTGTCCCATGTGCTGCTGCTCCCCTTGCCCAAAAGGCTGTCCTCTGTGCTCAAAAGGCTGTCCAGCATGCTCAAATTGCCCACCCTGAGGTTGAGGAGGCACTGGAGGTGGAGGTGGATGAGCAGTATTCCTTATGCTCCATATGACAGTCAGCATCAAACTCAATCTTATCAATAATGAGTTTCATAATATAAGGAGCATAATAGATACTCTTGCCTTTGTCTCTTTTTGATGAGGTAATCTCGCGAATCATAAGATCCATAATATCAAATCGGGTGCCTTCCATGATATACTTGATGATGTTCCAAGCTCGGCCATGAATCTCATCATTGTTGCCACTTCTGGGAAAGAAAGTAGCTCTCATGATCCTATTTATAATGCTTGAAAGAGGAAGGAGTCCTGATACTCTACCACACACAAACCTCTGAGTTTGATCATAATATTCATCAATAAGTGTAAGTGGCAGTGGATCTTTGTTATGCACTTTAATTCCACGAGATGGTTGTAAGCCTAAAGAAATCTCAAACTCTGCTTTTGTGGCTTGCGTTCGTGTTGTCCCCGTCATCCAAGAGAGAAAATCAAAGTCTAGGGAGACATACACCGTGGAATAAAATTGCTTGATTGCCTTGGAGTGATAATTACATTTCAATGTCACAAATTCATCCAAGTTCACACGCCAAAGGAGAGGATATAATCCATCAAATAGAGAATTCTTGCTCAGAAAATTTCATGTGACATAGCGATGATTAGCAAATTTCTTGTCAACATAGATTTGATGGTATACCTCTTGCTGGAACATGGTATGAAAGAGACGTTGTGTTGCAGAAGGAGGAAGTTTGAACTGATCTGCATGCCTGAGTATCACATACTCCTCATTGTTCATTTTTGAAAAGTCATGGTGCTCTGGCTCTTCCTCGTCATCGCCATCATTTTCTTCTTCATCACCCTCCTCAATATCCATTTCAGACTCTTGAGCCACCTCTTTGCCTTCACGGCGATGCAAAAGATACTCAGGAACATCTTCTTCATGTTCTTGAGGATGAGCACTTGAAGAGGAGCCTGTTGCAGCTCGATGGTGATGCGCCCTGAAGAATGATGGAATCGCATTCTTGCGGCAGGATTCTTTGGTCCTCGGCATTTTGCTGTCCAAATAGATACTAGAGTTAAAAGGATGAACATGACAGCCGCCACATACAAAAATGCCATACATGAATATTCAATTTTTGGAGCAAGGATTTCTTATGAGATGGAGTAGGGAATCAAGAGGAAAAGGTCTAATTAGCTCCATTTTACTTGCATAATAGAGGATGTCCAACAATATGACAAGTTTTGTGAAGAACATCGCAAACCCTAGAATGAGGTAAAGTTGGATTTTAGAGCAATGCAAGTAGGGGAAACAAGGATTTACCTCTTGGAATGAGAGAGTATCAAGTTTGATTGAAGAAAACCGAAGTACTTGGCCGGATTTGGAGGAGACCCAAACCTAGGGTTAAGAGAGACATGGTGAGAATGAGAGCAATGTAGGGAAAACTGATTGGTAGAAAGGAAGAGGAGATGGAGAGGATTGATTTTACCTCTTTGGAGAAGAGAAGGGATGGCCGGCTTGCCCTTGGTGGCCGGAGGGAGAGAAGAGGCCAGAGAGGTGCTGTGAGAGGAGGAGATCGAGAGGAGATGTGCTGTCTGGCCGAAGGGGTATGGAGAGGGCTCGGGCAGAGGAGAGAAGAAGAGGCGGGCTAATTCTGTAGTCATATCCGGTCTGACCGCCCATATAACGGCGGTCTGACCGCTGCCTCCGGTTAGACCGGCCGAGACACGCCGGTCAGACTGGCCGCCGCTCTCAGGCAGACCGAAATTAGGGCACAAAGACGAAGATTGAGGAAAAGTAGATGTATGTACTCCAAGCATTTGCACAAGAGTTATGTTTGGAAGCCTTTCAAAGTGTTAATCTTCATTTTTGAGTGAAGGGCCCAAAAAAAAATCAGAAACTGAAACTCTGAATTTTCAGACTTTTGCATTTCATTTGACCTTCTAGAGTGAGAGGGAAAAATGATCAAATGCCCTTAATAAATTCTGCGAAAATTTGACAATGAATAAAAATTATAGAGGATCATTTTTTATTATTGTTGTTTTCTTTAAATCTGAACCCATTTGAAGATACAAAAATCACAAATCGGCTCATAAACAGGGAACTTCTGAATTTTTCAGCACATTTGCAAAGAGAGAAAAAGTCAAAACTTTTTCAAATTAACTTGAAATGTTTTCAAATTTTTTAGATATGAACTTGATTCTATTGTTGACCTTTTCCAACAAGAATTTTTGAAAAATAATTCTCCAATCAAAAGATATGCCAAAATGCGCTTTGAGAGCAAGAGATTGAGTTGATTTTACATCAAAGGCTTAAAATGTAAACAATTTGGATTTCCATGGAGTATTTTGCTTTCTTAGCTTCATATGAGTTATAAATACTATTTCAAGCCAAGATACATAAAGAAATCTTGCTCAAATGGCCAAACTCATTATATGCAAGAATAGGTCATTTTGGGTCGATTATAATTTTTGGATGAAATTCAAATGAATATAACTTTTCGATGGTTGGTCTTTTGTGAAAGTTTTGAACTAGAGAAATGTTTGAAATGACCAACCCTTCGAGTTTTGTATTGACTACTTTTTTAAATACTCAATAGATTTTGATATAAGGAAATATAACATTTAATTCAAAAACAAGATCATACAATATCCTTTTGAGGCCAAATCTTCCTTTTGATTTATAAAATAGAAATTTTTACTCAAAAGGCTTTGAAAACATTTGAAATACATAGTTAAATACTTTTATCCAGTTTTTCATAACTTTTAGCCTTTTAAATAAGATTTTTTATTTTTGACCAAAAGGGCTCTTTTGAAAGGGTAATCTTACGTATCACTTGATTTGTACTCCATGAATACCAAAAGAAAGCAAGTAAGAGGCTCTCAAATTTGCAATGGCATGTATGAATTTGAAATACCCCTTTTGAACCAAGATATACTGAAGATCCGGTTCAAGAGGCATAACTCACATGGTGCTAGGATATGACCAATATAGGTCAAGGTTGAGTTTAGGGTGAGTTTCAAAATCAAATAACATTTGATAGATTGGCTTTTTAAAAAACTTTTGAATACCAATAATGTTTGAAATAGTCAACTCTAGGTTTTTGGTATTGAACATATTTTCAAATTCCTTTTAGAATTGATTTTGGGGAATTTTGGAATTTGAAGCCAAAACAAGATACTTAATTGATACTTTTGGGTTAGAAACACATTTTTACTTGAAATAAGTTTTTCTAAAGCCAAAACCTTTCTAAAACCTTTAAAATGCATTTGTATACATTTTTCAACTAGTTTTCGAAGATATAACTAATAGTTACAAAGAGTTTTTTACTTTTGGCTAAAGGGTTTAATTTTGAAAGGTTAGTAATAGCACTTTATTAGTTTGGGCACATTTAGGAATGTGATATACATGAATATGATTTAGCATTCCTCCTTAATGTGCCACACTCAACTTGCTTAAGATTGCAATGAAAATTTCTAATAAGAGCAATAACATCTTTTGAATAAACATTTCATGTAATGCAATCTACACATGGCAAGTACTAGATTCTTCAATTTAAATGCTTGTTACCGAGATGGCATTAGCGTAAGACGTGAGGCGTTGATCTTCAAGCTTGGCTCCATATTTGCTTATGGTGGAATCCACTTTTATGAGAGGTCCAAGTTTCTAATGCATCTCCAAGCACCTATTAAGTAATCAAGTACATTTTGGTACCCAAACTTGGTTGGGCCCTAGTAGTGGATTTAGGTGAACTAACACATCTAGCAAGTACAATGCCATTTTTATTCTTTCTAAGCAAATAATTATTAAAGAGTGTTGGCTTAGAAATGTTACCTTTGGGACAATCCTTACCGAAATGTCCTTTTTCCCGGCAATTATAGCAAGTTTGACTTTTTCTTCCACACTTTGTCTTGTTGTTTTGCTTATTGCCGGTTTGCCTTCCTTTTGAACAAGTTTCCTTGTCATTCATCTTGTTTAGACACACGGAGGCAATGTGTCCTTATAACAACCAAAGCAAGTTAAGCTCTTTATTTCTTTTCTTACTTTGTTGCCTTGCTTATTTCCACTTTGCCTCATTTTTGATGACTTTGACTTGTCATCCATCTTGTTTGGGTACTTTGAGGCAAAATGACCCATCTTGTTGCAACTATGGCACTTAACTTTCTTCGTGTATCTTGCAATGTGCCTTGTTTTACTATTCTCTTTTTTCTTGAAGACGAAACCAATACCTCTCTTGTCATTTGGCAATTTTTGACTTCCTAATATTTTGTCAAGAGAGGCTTTCCCTTTATAGCTTTTCTCCAAGTCGTTCTTCAATCTTGTGACTTCGGCCTTGAGCTCATTATTTTCCTCTACAAGGTTAGTCTCAACAAGCATAGAGGAAGTGGAAGCATCTAATTGAGAGCTACAAGGTAAATCTAGCAAATCATCACAAGATGTAGATATGCTAACTTTGGATGAATTACAATAATTAGGAACCACACATGGCATATCATCTAATAAATTACATGTAATTCCTATATCCATATTTAGTTTAGAATATTCCTTGAGAAGAAGAGACTCATGTTCTTCTTTTAACACATCATAATTATTTTGAAGAGAAACATATTCTTTCTTCAAAACCTTAAATTTAGTTTTCTCTTTCCAAAGGAATTCATTTAATTTTTCTAGCATATCCATCAACTCATCATATGAAGGTACATCATCATCATTTTTGCAATTTACCTTCTTGTTACCTTTTGCCATAAAGCATCGAGTTGATGTGGAGGGAATAGTGGATTCTTCATCGTCGGAGCTAGAAGTTGAGCATTCTTCTCCCGACATCCACTCTTGTATGCAATCTTCGTCGGATGAGGTGGACACTTTGTATTTATCTTGAATTTTTGTCCACATATCATGAGCACTCTCAAGATTGCATATTGTATTGAGCACCTCTACACTCAAAGCACTAAATAGAGCATTAGTAGCTTGAGCATCGAGATGTGAGCATTTCTCATCCTCAATTGTTGGAGCAAGCGAATCCAATGGAGGAGAAAAGCCCACATCAACAATCCGCCATATTTTTGGGCTCATGGCCTTAAAATAGCAAATCATGCGGATTTTTCAATTATCATAATTTAAGCCATCAAATAGAGGTGGTTCATCTAGGTGCACAATCCTATTAGTTGCCATCCTTTAACTCTCTAGGCGGTTAAGCCTAATATATGAAAGACTAGAGGGGAGGTGAATAGGCGGTTTTAAAATTTTCTTTTAAACTACTACCAAATTTATAATGCGGAAGACTGAACTATTTAGTTTTCATAAGTAAGACCTAAAACATATAATTTGAATAAGTGCACTAACTAGATGATTCCAAATCAATATAGCAATTCTAGGAAAAACAAGTGATCTAATCAATTCAATGAATATAAATACTTGAATATGAATTGCTGGAAGATAAATTGAGCACAAGATAACAAACCACAATGACATTTGATGTTTTTACCATGGTGTTCGGAAATTTGCCAGTTTCCCTTAGTCCACATTGAGGTTAGCCCGAACGAATCGGACCAGCTCCACGAATTAAGCCGAAACACCTCGAATCCACTAGTGGTAACTCTTTCCAGCTCCGGGTAGGTGAGCTCCAACCTTCACAACTTTGCCGGATCTTCTCACAACCTTCTTTGAGAAGATCACCGCGCACGACGCCTCCAACGCCGTCTAGGAGTCGGCAAACTCCAAAAGTAACAAGTCGACGACTCTCACTTGAACAAATCAAGAATCGCAGCTCAATGGACACTAAGTCCACCACCAAGTACAACACATGCACTAGGTTCACTCTTCTCACTCTCTAAGTGCAACACATGCACAAAAGGTGAAGAAGACTTGCTCTTAGCTCAAGGAATTGGAGAATAGCACCAGCAACCTTCCCTCAACAGCCCTTGAGGGGGTATTTATACACCTCCCTCAAAAACTAGCCGTTGGAGAAAAGAAAGGCTGAAACCAGCCCGAGGGCAGGAACTATCGCCGTTAAAATGGCCGGTACTTCCGCTCTCCCAACGGCTATAAACACTAGCCGTTGGGCTGGAAAACCGGTCAGACCGCCATAGAAAACTGGGTCTGACCGCCGGGACCGGTCAGACCGCCCACACAGGGCCGGTCAGACCGCCATCATAAAATCAGCCAAAGTCGCTTTCTGGCAAAAAGCTACTGGGCGAAACGCAGTAGTACCGCTGGCCGGTCAGACCGCCATCACTGGGCCGGTCAGACCGCCAGGACCATGCCGGTCAGACTGCCGGCCTCAGGTCGGTCTGACCGCCCTTATGGGGCCGGTCTGACCGCCCACTATAAACCGGTCTAACCGCTGAAGCGGTCAGACTGCCTTTGACCCGGCTAAAATCGACTTGGCCGGTCTGACTGCCCGCATAAGGCCGGTCTGACCGCCACCTTTGAAGACAGCTTTTGAACATTTGATTTCAATGCATATTTCTCAACGACCTTGCACACAAAGCTTTGTAAGACATAGAAATATACTTTTAAGATCAACAAGTGATTTCCAATAGATCATAGAATGTTTCCGCAAACATCTTTTGGAATCACATCACCGGAAATAACATGGACTTAACCAAATTCGAATTTGCATTTTCAAACATAAGTCACATGTACCAATAATATTTGCATGAACTACAATCAAGGTTCCAAAAACCGGAACCGGAAGAAATCCCGGTCGGTGGCCGGTAACGGTAACCGGGCGGTTACCGAAAAAACCAGTCACAATTTGAAAATCAAAATTTGAATTTTGAGATGTTTTGAAACCGGTAACCGGAAAAACTGGCCGGTAACCGGAAAAAACCGGCCAAAATTTGAAAATCAAAAATTCATATTTGGCCGGTTTTTCGGTTACCGGTCTCCACCGGTAAAAACGGTAACCGGCGGTTACCGGCCGGTAACTGCCGGGATTTTGATCCTTGGCTACAATCATTTGAGAACACATCTCAAATATTAGCGTCATGCCTCAAGGAGGGGAAATAACATGGACTTCGACATGTTGCAAAACATATTAGCAAACATTAAGTCACATGTCACAAAGGACTTATGCATGAGCTACAATTATTTTCAAAACACATTCAAAAATATTAGCATCATGCAGCTGAGAGTGAGCTAGAGCAATAAACCGAGCCAACAACACTTGTTACGTTCAAGCTACTAGTCGCGACCCCTCTTAATAGTAAGGCATCCTATACTAGCAACCCGATCTTCCAACCAAACACCAAGATCGGTAAAAGATTAGGAACATATCCTTAGCCCTAGCTAGTCATACCTTTGCCTTGCGCATCCACTCGAAGCTTGATAACATATGATTCAACTTCAACTTTGGGTCATGATTTTTCAACACATGTGAAGTCTTTACAATGCTTGAGAATAATCAATCGCATGAACTCATCTCAAATCATCCATCACCGTGAGACATATCCTGTTCATTCATCTCAATGAAAATATTAGTCCCACAATTAGATTGTCATTAATTACCCAAACATGTCATTAACGCATAATGACGGGTCTAGATTCTTCAGCATGGTAGTTCGAGGAGGCTGCCGAGTTCCTCAGCGTCCACTTTGTCAACAGCAAGGAGTAGCTCTCGGCCTACTAGTACTGATCGAACTGAAATAACATCTATGCATGCTTTGGGAACTTGTATCCCTGACGTGATCTAAATTTTGATCAGAGACTGAACAATCGATTTCTTGTACTAGGACCATGACAGATTTAATTTGTTCATTCTAGGCTCGAACTTAACGTGTGCATGGTGTTGCTTAGAAGTTAGAACTGACACCTTGTTCATTGTATGATTATCCAGTGCATCATCACATTTAATTGATGTGTATCATAAGCTCATAACATCTGTAAGCACTGTATCCTCTTTTCTACGTTCGAACCCCCATGTGCTTCGATATTTTTAGAACAAACATCAATACAGAAATCATCAACTCTATAGCTCTTAATCTGTTTATTTCGACAAAGTACATAGCACAACATAATACAACTTTCACCAACTCAACATCCCGGCCACATTTACATGTCGGCCATATTATTGTCCCCCAAGTATATATACCATCACAGAGTACAACATAATACAACTATCACCAACTCAACATCATGGCCACATTTACATCTCGGCCATATTATTGTCCCGTTACGGCCCTAGTATATATATCGTTACAGAGTACAACATAATACAACTATCACCAACTCAACATTCCGGCCACATTTACATCTCGGCCATATTATTGTTCCGTATAGGAGTATAATTGTGGTATAGCACACATTCTTGAAGTTTTATACGTATTCGTGTGCCAATCAAGTGTGTGCATAGAACAATTGTACGTACACCCCCGCTTCTCAAAGGCCGCCGCCGATGCCACCTTTACCACCACCAGAACCACCCCCACCACCATAGCCACCACCTGCGCCTCCACCATGGCCACCACCTGCACCAGAGCCACCCCCACCACCATAGCCACCACCTGCGCCTCCACCATGGCCACCACCTGCACCAGCGCCACCTCCAGCTCCTCCACCATAGCCACCTCCAGCTCCTCCACCATAGCCGCCACCGGCGCCACCTCCAGCACCTCCACCTCCACCATAGCCACCACCGGCACCACCGCCAGCTCCTCCTCCCTCACCGGCACCACCACCATGACCACCACCTCCACCAGCACCACCTCCTGCACCACCACCAAGACCCCCACCTCCGCCAGCACCACCACCAAGACCTCCACCCGCGCCACCTCCTGCACCACCACCAAGACCTCCACCTCCGCCTGCGCCACCACCAAGCCCACCTCCTGCGCCACCACCAAGACCTCCGCCTCCACCAACACCACCTCCTACACCACCACCAAGCCCCCCACCTCCGCTAGCACCACCACCAAGCCCCCCGCCTCCGCCTGCACCACCACCATGACCTCCACCGGCACCACCTCCTGCACCACCACCAAGACCTCCGCCTCCACCGGCGCCACCTCCTGCACCACCACCAAGACCTCCACCTCCGCCAGCACCACCACCAAGCCCCCCGCCTCCGCCTGCACCACCACCATGACCTCCACCGGCGCCACCTCCTGCACCACCACCAAGACCTCCGCCTCCACCGACGCCACCTCCCACACCACCACCAAGACCTCCGCCTCCACCAGCACCACCACCAAGCCCCCCGCCTCCACCTGCGCCACCTCCTGCACCACCGCCAGCGCCACCTCCAGCACCACCCCCTAGACCACCTCCACCACCAGCACCCCCACCAAGCCCAACACCAGCACCCCCACCAAGCCCAACACCAACACCAAGCCCATCTCCACCGCCCAAAGCCCGCTTCTCCAATAGCCGCGCCTCAGCGGCCACCACAAGAATCACAGCCATGGCCAACCCCGCGAGCGCCAGGTTCCACACATCCCTCGGCACTCTCCCCATGACACCCAACCTAGCTAGCAGAGGTCACCAACCAGCTGAAGTAGTAGTAAGGTTGCTACTTTGGAGCTGGGAGGAGGTGAGCCCGCCGCGCTTATATAGCGGAGCAGAGTGGCGCCTAGTTAATGCGGGTGGCCGCGCGCGCCTCACTGTGAGGGCGTGTGCTATCAGGCCAGACAGGTGGTCAGGGGGGGGACAACCCCACGTGGGTGGCCGCCGAAGTCTCGCCCATCGGTTTGACCGGTGCGATGGATGGAGTGGAGCTCGCCCGATCAATCCACTGCTGCATTTTGTGTTCACGCGCTCAGGGGACGACGGCGCAACTAACCGCGCACATGCCGCAGCGACTTTGCCCGGAGGGAGAGGACTAGATGCATGATCGAGCTACACAACCTAGTGAGGGACGTGTGCTGTTCCATCGGAAAATATCGCGGGCCAAATCAAGTGAGCAAGGTGAAGGATTGTAGACTGTAGTAGTAGTCTCACGGCCGGCAAGTCACCATTCCGAACGTGAGGGATCATCGATTTCACGACCGAGATGGAGTGAGATGGTTAAGTTTTGTGCATGCTTGCTAATGATCAAAAGCGCAAACGCCGGCGCACGCAGCGTCGCGGCCTAAGAGATGTAATAAAATGCTCTCTCTCTTTCCTTAAAAAAAGTTCTTTCTTGTTACATTTATTTTTATTCACTACACTACATTACTACTAGTGAATGTATACACTTGTACAAGATTTTTTTTGTGTGAATTTACCATTTCTAGAATTATATATTCTTGTATGGTGTTACTTTTGTTTGTTTGTGTGTGTGTTTCGTAATGTATAGCTGGCTTAATGGGTGAACAGCTAGGTGTGCAAATGGAGCGGATAATTTCCGACTGACCGTCCGTCCGAATAAATTCGGAGCATATTTTCGGATACCTGAAGATATTTATCAGATACAGAAACGGAACTGGATATTTTTTTCCCAGATATAGAAACATATTCAGAAAAGACATTATTCGACGGATACGGAGCTATCCAGATTTTTCCCCGGATAGTTACAAAAAAATCCAGTAACTATCCAAAATTTCCAAACCCGTGTGACCGTGCGCGTAGCCCCTTTCCTAGCCTGCCCCATGCCGCCACGCGCAAACCCTAAACTCTAAACAAAATCGCCCCCGACCCCCTGCCCTACTCCAAACCAAATCACCCCCGACCCCCTGCCCTCCTCCAGCAGACGACCAGCAGTAGTGCACTACACCAAATCACCGCCAGCTGGCCGATCCCAAAATCCTGTCACCGGCTTCCAAATCGCCGCCGGCCGACCGTTGCTAGGATCTCCCACTCTCCCTCCGTAGCCCCCTCTGTCCTGCCTCCCCTCCCACACCGCCCCCAGGGATTCCCTCCCTCCCACCTTCCCCAGTTGTCCCTCTAAGGCCCCTACTCCGAAAGCCGCCGCTGCCCTCCCACAGCGGCCTCCAGATCGCTGCCAGCCGGCCACCAACAAGATCTCCCTCCCTCCCCTCCCATGCCGCCGCCACGGACCCCCCATGCCGCCTTTCCCAGGCCCCCAACTCTGAAAGCCATCGGTAAGGTCTCCTTCCCGCCTTCCCTCTTTTGGTTTTAGTAATTTTTTCCATCATATGTTAGCTTCTTTACGTTAACTTCGGTATAAAGCTTGAATTGTATTTATGTTAGCCTCTTTTGTTTTTTCATTTTAAGAACTACATTGGCTGACAATTTTGCTGCTTATATTCACTTTTTCCAGCTGAAGTAGTATATTGATGATAGAGAGGATTTCATCAACATCCAACTGGTATAGTCCCTAATTTCTTTCTCTACAATCAATTAAACTTAACCATTACTTAGATATGCCACTTGCCATGTGTTATCAGCGAGATTGATACACAACTTCTCAGTGTCACATTTCTGGACAGTTAATACTATGTCCAATTTCTTATACCTTAACTTCTTTTTTTAAAACTCCAATAACATTTAGCTGCTACAACACACAATCAGAATTATATGACAAGACATAAATGATTGTTTGTCTCCAAATGGAAATGATAAGTTAACTTTAAAATGTTAAATAACGTTAGTAAGCAAGGTTGAATGCTTGTGTTTTAAAGGAAAACATGATAGTATAGGTAAAATATCTATGTAAACTTGAGTATAAATTATTGACAGTACCTTGAGTTACGTACTTCATTTAGCTGAAGTAACAGTATCATGTTTACTTACATGAGGTTAATGTTGGGATAGATGAGGCAGTAAATTGACTATAAGTAGTCTTACGCCAGAAGCTTGCACAGGCTGTTGGAGCAAATGTTTAGTTTAGTTCCTAAGTTGATCTCTGCACTATTTTCTGTTGATATTTTCACTCAATAGGGTATTGCTATTTGCTAGTTATGCATTTCTGCTACAATCAGACCGATGTTTTTAGTTACATGCATAGCTGGACTAAGCTTCTTCTGATTTGGTTGCAGGATATTGATAATTTGAGATGGCTGCTGCAAGTGGAAGTGCTAGCATTTGTGCAAGCACAAGAGCATCCCCTACTGGCACTTCCACAGCAGTTAGTACGGACCACTCGGCACCAACACCACTGCCACTGCCACCGAATGCCGGTACAAGAGGGCTATTGATAGGCTATTGTACTGTGATAAGTGTGCTCCGACAAATGAAGAATGGGATATGATAGAATCATTATGCAAGTGTTTGCAAAAATTTCATGATGCTACCAAGCTATTTTCTGAAAATCAATATCCAACAACAAACTTGTTTTGATGGAAATTTTGTAAAATTAAGTTATCACTTGCAGATTGGTGTGAAAGTACTGATGTTACTATTTCTTCTATGGTAGAGGCTATGAAAGCCAAATATGATAAGTATTAGGACAAGTCCAACATAGCTCTCGCTGTGGCATGCTTTCTTGATCCTAGATACAAGAAAAAGCTTGTGGAATATTTCATGGGGAGGATTTATCATGAGAGGGCTACCCATGAAGTTAAGCACTTCATGGATATTGTGACCAAATTATTCCAAGCTTACATGTCCAACATATCTGAAGCTTTGAAGCCTGATCCTCAAGGACCTTCTCAGCCACTTGGTGATCCTGACTTGGGTCTTGATGACATTGAACAGTTCTTGTATGAGGACGTCGTTGCAACACATGGTGGTATAAATGAACTTGAGGTATACATGCAAGAAAAACCAATTCGGTGGGTTGATCCTAAGGGTAAGGGTGAACAGTTTGACATATTGTCATGGTGGAACACACACCAAGGAAAGTTTCCTGTTCTCTCACGACTAGCTCGTAATGTGCTAGCTATTCAAGTGTCAACTGTTACTTTAGAATCGGCTTTTAGTACTGGTGGCCGTGTTATTGATCCATTTCGTAGTCAATTAGAGTTTGAGGTGGTTGAGGCTTTAATTTGTATAAAAGATTGGATATCTTCATCTAGGAAAGGTAAATAATACACCATTTAGTTCATCAATTGCACCGCTTACAACTTCTGTTTATTAACCTCATATTATTTTTGAATTTTAGATTCCAAGGAGAAGATAACATCACTTATTGATGAGTTGGCTTTGAAGCTAAATGATAAAGAATGTGCTACTACAAACATAAATGAGGAGGTTTGATAATTCTACAAATAAAAATACAAAAAATAAATTCCAGTTATTTTATCTATTTTACCGTTCAAACTTATATGGTCATTGATGATTGAATTGGCTATTCTTTGCTATGTCTTTGCTATCAACTAATTAAATTGGCTATCATTTGCTGTCAACTGATTAAATTGACTATCCTCTGACATGTATATTGCATCATGTTAATGGCCTTGATGTTATGTTTCCAGAAACTTGTCATATATACACTGTTACTGCTTCTCTAGTTTGATGGTTATTTACTTTAGTGACAGACTGACAGTGAGTAGAACTGAACCATATACTTCTCTAGTTATACTGTCTACTGTACAAGTATTAATTTTGAGTTTCTATTCTTCATTCAATAATTTTTGGTTCCAATTGATATTTTATTGTAGGACGAGATATTGACCGAGGCTGAGCTCCACTGAAATATGGTTAGAAATGGCTCGTTGTTGGCTTTTGCTAGACAAGATCTGCGTTGTGAACTTATCATGTGATGTAAATGTAATGAAGTTAAATAAACTAGTGATATATTTGACTACTTGGATATGAGCAATTTGTACTTTTGAACCATGTAGCATGTAGCTAGTTAGCTACTACTTGTTTAACTAGCCTCTACTATTTACTTGCTACTTTGCTAGCTAGAATTTATTAGTTGCTTAACTTGTCCCTATTATCATGTAAAATTTGCTTTCGTGCATTATCCGACTAAATATTCGTGACCGAGGCTAGCCGTATTCGGAGCAGCATATATTTGCTCCATATTCGTGACTGAGAATATCCGCATTCGCATTCGTATTTGTATCCAGTATTATTCGTGTTCGACTCCGATAAAAAATATTAAAAAGGATACATGATGAGCAATATCTATCCGTATCCGTTCTATTTACACCTTATGAATAACCACACTCTTGATTTTACACATAGAAGTAACTGATTACTTTACATTCCTAGGTGTTCTTAATTCGAAGGTGTTCCAACTATAATATTTTATAAAAAGAACTGTGCATTAGTGACAATAATCAACAATGTTCCCAGAGACCACTCAGTACTTGCTTCCCCATAAGAACTCTTCAAACACGACCAACGCATGTTTCTCTTAGTTACCGCTAGCTGATAGTACAGTATACCGTAGTTTCCAGCGATTACTGTGACGAAATGACAGCAGTAACTAGCTAGATATTCATCGCCACCTCGCGCCAATATTGATCAGTACAAAATCACCATCATTTCCAGCGTTTATTCTGGCGAAATGACTCAAATGACAACTAGCACTAGCAGCAGTAACAGATATCCATCGCCACCTCGCGACAATATCGATTTGTACAAAATCAACGAATCAGTCGGCAGTCGCGAAGGATCGCCTCTGCCAGCCGTAGCAGCAACATGCATGCTGTACCAATCGAGTAATTCCTGATCTGATGGGTAATCTGTTGCGTCAAGGTCGGCCTTATATGTCATGTGAGATGCTCCAACACGTACACAACTCCTGCTCGTTGTATTGCTAGATAGTACAGGGAAGTGACCATCACAGATTGGAAAACGCAGCCTGCACCGACGATCGATCGCCACGATGTGATCCCTGCGGTGGAGCGACCGCCGTCTCGGGGTGGAAACAGTGCTACTTAGCCGCCGTAACGACCAGGGGCAGAGCCACATCTTGAACAGGGTAAGTTCCAGTCTGAGGTGTGAAAAAATATCTAGTATATAGTTCAGGTAAATTCAGTCCAGTTTAGTTAATATTTTCATAGTCCATCCTAGACATTTTAAATTATTTCATCATTAAACTTAGGATGTAATCAAATTCTAACTTCGCCACCGCTGACATCTCAATCTACGGCAGATTTTAGTGAGAGCGGTGGGCGTAATGTCGTTTCGTTTTCTTAGCTTGCATGTTTCTATATAAAATCAATGTCGCTTTCTTGCAGACACAAACTTCCAAGCAACATGCAACATGCTGCCAGTTCGAAATTTACCAGAGCACAGTGGAGCTTTTTATGTTGTGTTTCGCTAAGCCTGCTAACTGCCGAGTGATCTTCTGTTGCCATGAACTAGACACATTATCAAACGGCTAGGTAGTTCAGCTGCTTACCCAGACCGACAGTGTCGGGTGTGAATGCTTGTAACAGTATCGTTTCTCGTCACATATTTATCAATCAAAGAAAGTAGTACAATATTTAGTGCATACATCACTGCATACGCCGTAGATACTGCGGAGATACCAGTTGCAACAATAGTACGTAAACACTAGTCAAGCCGGCCCTCCATAACAGCAAGAACATACAAAAGAATTGATCATTGCAAACTTAACATCTCAACGACTTTATTCCTCTACGAAAATGATAAATAACTAATAGAAAACACACATATACTGTTGGCCCAGTTGATGTTTACGACCACGTTGAAACTTCGATCTTAGTAGTCGTAGCTCGTTTACGACCACTCAGCTGGTTACGACCACTCCTTACTGCTGTGCACGTACTTGTAACTGAGTAACAACCACTCCGGCTTGCAACTACGTCTTCCCGATCGGCTCGTACTCGTAACCTTGTTACGACCAACATGTCCTTGTAACAACCACACCTTCTCATAGTTTTTCCTTGATAATCTTTGCGACCATGCTCCCGCTGCGCTTTGCACGTACGAGTACTCGATACTTCGACTACAAACACCAACGCCTTTGACCACGACCACTTTGTTGCCTCTTCTAGTACTCATGTACTCGTTACCTTCGAGCACCATTGGTTCTCGATGATTTCGAGCACTTGATAAAGCATGCGAACATAGTCAGTTTTCCCAGGAGCCAAAGCACTTCCGCTTTTCTTCTTTTCTTTCCCTCAACTTCTCGATCACAACCGATCGCTCTTGTTCACTTCTTTCTCATTTACGTTGCTCTGCTACTTATACTCAATATATTGACTATAAAACTGACTCTACCACTGAGTCAGTTTCTTACTCTATCCTCTACTCGTATACTTGTATATGGACACAACTCGTACATGTCAAACCGACTCGGATACTACTAGCAACAAAGGAAACAAGATTATTTCTGTTGTGGCTACGGGCCAAATAGTAAAGAAGGGGACTTGTAGAAGAGGAAGAGGAGAGCCAGATCTGTAGAAGAGTTGGTAAGAATGAGATGATGCCCCTCCTCCTGCCCCTCCTGGGGGTTTATATACATGAGTGGGGTAGAATGAAAATTTCCCATTCTACCCCTTAGTACTTACAAAGGATGATGGTACATTGGTATATTTACATTGGCATATTTCTCTACACTATCGGGCCTATTACACATTAAGCCAGTTGCAAGGCCCGGTCACGGGGGGTTGGGCCACCCCCACAACAGTACTCCCTCGACAGCAAACGCAGAGGTCCCGATGGGCGAGCTAACGTGCTAAACTGTCCCAGCCCCCTGTTCCCCGACAGCAAGCACGAGGGTACCGCTGGGAGCCGATGCAACTAGTAGTTTGTAGCTTCGTCAAGAGATGCCTACGATGCTGACAATGAAGTCGACGCCGCCCCATCGAGGCGATGCCTACAGGGCAGGCGGCGAGGCACTGCTCCGAGGCTGAGTCGCCCCGCCGAGGCAGTGCATATAAAGCGGACGACGAAGTCCTGCGCCGTAACCGAGCCGTCCCGCCGAGGAGATGCCTACGAGGCGGACGGCGAAGTCCAACGCCGAAGGCGGGCCGTCCCGCCAAGGCGATGCCAAGGCGCTAAAGCGATGCACCTCCTAGCGCAACGCACGCGAAGGCACGAGGTCCAGGTGCTGCATCACCAAAACGAGGCACTCCCTGGTGTCTCGGCCATTGCGCAATTTTTATACTCCGTAGAGTGCGTGAGAATATCATCCACATCTTATTTATACTCTGTAGAGTGCGTGGGAACAACATCCACGTCTTATTTATACTTCGGAGAGTACGCATGGGTACAACATCCATGCGTGCGCCAGATCCGCGTCTTGTTTATACTCCGTAGAGTGCGCAGGGACAATATACGCGTCTTATTTATACTCCGTAGAGTGCATGCGAACAACATCCACGTCTTATTTATACTCTGTAGAGTGCGCGTGGAGGCGGGCATCGACGCTGCGTCTTATTTATACTCCGCAGAGTGCGCGCGAAGGCGGGCCTCGACGCTGTGTCTTATTTATACTCCGTAGAGTGCGTGCGGAGGCGGACCTCGACGCTACGTCTTATTTATACTCCGTAGAGTGCGTGCGGAGGCGGACCTCGACGCTACGTCTTATTTATACTCCGTAGAGTGCTTAGCAATGGTCTCAGGACTACAAAACTCAAACCTCAAGCCATCTATTGAAGGGAATGAGGAGAATCAAGCATGCCCTGACATCAAACCCTAACTTTCTCAGAACAGAGGAATTGGGGCAAAAAGGAATCTTTGATCTTTTCATTGAACTCTTGGGATTTTATCTGACCAAAAGGTCTTGAGGCATCATCCCATCACAGCGCAATCCAAAGATCATCTTTCCAAGCAAGATTTACTCATAAACCCATGAATCAACAGAAAGCAGCAGAAAATGAAAAATGGACTGAAACAACCAAGAACTCAAATGATTCATTTGATTGAAGGATTACAGTGGGGTCCCCATGAATGATTCATACAGAGGAATGATTACACATGGTTTCCACTCACTACATGCTTGAGAGGAGAGATCACTACATGCTTCTCAAATGGGATTCACACACACACCCTTCCTATTGAGCCATTCATGCAGTGAGCTCACTACCACTCGTGAGAACCCTCTCTAGAGCACACACACTACCTATTTCTTGCTTTGGATGATCTGAATGCTGCTTCCCTCTCCACCTTTTGAAGGCACATGCTCACCCCAAAGAAGAAAATCAAAAAGAGTCATACCAAACACACTCCATGCCTCACACACACTTGCAGCAAAAGGGTCAAACCAGATTTTTGAAGGGAAATCTGCCTCCACCTCCATTGCTTGAGTCAAATTACCAATTTGCCCCTCAAGCACCTTACCGGAATCTTCCCGCAACCGGCACCTTTGACCGACTGGACTTCGACTCCTCCCTAAGCCTAGTCCGGTCCGCTTCGCTGCACACGACCGCACCCAACATCCTGACCGTCTAGACCTCAACTCCTCCTTGAGTCTAGTCCCGATCCTCTCGTCGCTGCCCGTCGTGTCCACCCGACACCGACCGAGACTTCCGACTCCACCTGAGTCTAGTCTTGGTATGTTTCGTCGTGCACGACCGCAACCGACCTCCAAACCGTCTGGACCTCCGACTCCTCCCTGAGCCTAGTCCCGGTTCTCTCGTCGTCGCCCGTCGTGTCCGTCACCGGTAGCTCCAGCTCCGGTTCCTCGTATCCCGACTTGCAACCACCTCACCAGCCTCGATCATCTTCGGCATCACTGACCGTTTGGACCTCAACACCTCCTGTGCCTAGTTCCAGTCCTCCTCGCCTCACCATGACCTAGCTCTGAAGTCCTGCAGTCACATAGATAAGCAAATCGTCACATAGCACTACACGAAACAGTATAATCCATATTAGCATAAGTAAAGGTACTCAACCCTAGAATACCCAAAATAAACTCATACTCACTAAACCAACCGCCAATTACTCATCACAAACATGGGGATACCTTCACATGGTCTCTCAATCTTCCCCTTGATGAGTATATTGACAAACACAGAAAAAGCATAAGAAATGAGTTTGTTTGAAAGTCAAACATGGTCCAAGAAAAAGAAGGTGATGCTAATGATCATGTTGATACAAGGAGCAAAAGAAAGAGCAAGTTTTCCTCAAAGCTCCCAAAATGTGGCTTTTTCTCCAACTATTCTCCCCCTTTTGGCAATAAAATCATCAAGTGACTTGGAGGAAAATATAACATGGTGTGGCTAAATTTTATTCAATGCCAAGCAATTAGAGCCATGAAGATTATCCAAAATGACCACTAAGTATTACACCAAGCCATAAAGCATATGAAAGCTATCAATATCATGACAACATATGCATAATCAAGCCAAGCCACATAAGTATGAATCTGAAAATTAGATGAATTTGTTATCATGTCAAGTCACTCAAGATCAAATTCTAGCGAGAGGTATCCAAAGATGATGCAAGTCATGTCAATAATCTAAGTGGAACCGAGAAGTTAGAATTGAGTCAATTTAGAGTGCTTACAAGTTCAAGAATGAATCATTTGTTTTAGTACTTGTTTCTTTTGTAGTTAAGCAAATTTAGCACAATGGACCTATTTTACTTTGAAACTCAAGGTTGTTTCCAACTAACATTTTTGCCATGTGCTAGATCTCAAGCCTTATGCGATCATTCCAAGCAAGAAGCTTAAGGAGATGATCTTGGTCATCCAAAACTCCCCCTGAGTTCATGCCAAGTGCAATGACAAGCAGTCTCATGAGAAAGAATTGGTGAGATCAGTTCTTTCGCACATAAAAGAGATCTTTTTGCTTTCTTAAATAGTTCTACTAACTCATGATTTATCAAGAAACTATCATAGCTCAATATAAAGCTCAATTAAAGATTCAAGATTCAATTTAGCCTATTTGACATGGAATGAATCATAAAATAATAACTAAAGAAAGAATAGTCTCAAGAGCTAACATGACATGTCTTAATTCAAGTTGTGCAATTTTAATTAATGTATCGATGACAAAGGCTTGACGACACATATAAGGACATGATAAATCTTGCAAATAAGCACAATCATGGCAAGGTGTAAAGCATTGTAAACATGTCAATTAAGGATAATAATCAAGTCTCCATGCAGTTATCTTACAATGCAGAACGCTGAAATGCAAGAAAATCCAGCTCCCCTTCAACATGTGATGCACTTTGAATTCAAGTTGAGTTATGTCAATATTAAGATCTAGAAGCTCCCAAATGAACTCCCCTTGAACCAAAGCAATAAATCGAGAAGCTGGGAAGGAAATCAGAAAAGGCAGTCCTTAAAGCATAGACAAGATATAGAGGATACTATGGCTTAGACTGACTCTCATCTACCCCATATGACACTAGGACGATCAACTGTTCTTTTAACCCACTAAGGAGCAAACATGTTCCCTGTCTACCCAAGGGTGGTCCAACCCTTGCTAGAACCTATAAGAAGTGAGTGAGCTCAACCTAGTGAGAACAGAAGCAGCTAATAAGCAGCATCCTAGATCACAAGATGAGAGGAAGAAATCTAAGTCACTAGACAAGAGATACACTCTAATCTATGCTAGGAGGACTAACCCAAATGCACCCCGAATGCAATGCAACAAAATGAGAACAGAAGCATAATAAATAAGATAAAGCAGTAAAGCTCAAAACTCCCCCTCACTACAGTCCATAAGGACAAACCACCCCAAGCTCTCCCTGCAGGGCTGAAAACCTAGAGCTATCCAAAGGCTTGGTGAAGATATCAGCCAACTAGTGGTCACTCTCCACAAACTGGAGCACTATGTCACCATTCTCCACATGGTCTCGAAGGAAGTGATATCGAATATCAATATGCTTGGTCCGAGAATGCTACACTGGGTTCTTGGCAATGTTAATAGCAGAAGTGTTATCACAAAAGAGTGGAACAATGTCTATAACTAACCCAAAGTCCCGCAGGGTCGAAGCCATCCAAAGTACCTGGCTGCAGCAACTGGCTGCGGCAACGTACTCGGCCTCTGCAGTGGACTGTGCAACACCAGACTGCTTCCTAGAAGACCAAAAGACAAGAGAAATGCCAATGAATTGGCAGGTGCCAGAAGTGCCCTTCCTATCTATCCTATAGCCGGCAAAGTCTGCGTCCGAGTAGGCTCTAAGGGAAAGACTGGAAGAGGAAGAGTACCAGATATGAGAGACCATGTGGAGTTCATCCCATGTGTGTGATGAGTAATTGACATCGGTTTAAGGAAGTCGAGTTTGATTTGGTTGGTTCGGACCATGTCGTTGCGTGGTGCAATGGACTCGGTCGGACTTGGTCAAACCTGGTCAAAATGGTTAGGATGCATATTATGTCGACTTGTCAGGTTTAGGCTATTTCATTATTGCATTTATGCTTTCATGTATTGAGCGGTGCTATTTGATGTGTTTCTTGTCTGTGTTGGCTGCAGGACATCGAGGCGGAATCGTGGCGAGACACGGGGTGACCGGACTAGACACGGGCGGTGTCGAGGTCAGAACGGTCGGATGTGTCAAAAACGGCAGAGATTCGATGTGGTTGTGAGGCTTGGAGACAAGGAGCGCGGAAGCTTCCCGGAAGGTGCAAGAGGGGCGAAATGGTAATTTCGCGAGGCTGCAAAAGCGGGAGTGGGCTCCGTTCGGGTTTAGCGGGCGTAACGGGTTGGAGACCCATTAGCCAAGGGCTATAAATAGATGTTGGTGGCTGCATGCCCACTCATCCACTCCAAGGGGTTTCTAGGGTTTGCTTTAGTCAAAATGAGCTTTGTGAGTTTGTTTTGGCTTTAGGCTTTAGTTGGTGAGGCTTTGGGAGGTGGTTTTACCTTTGAGCTTTAGTGGTTGGAGGGTTGGTATATACAGCAGGGTATGTCCCCTTCGTAGGATTCTCCTTGCTCTGTGTGTTCCTCCAGGAAAGAATGTAGTGTGTGTTCTTGAGATTGGAGAGGGTGAGGAGAGGGATTGAGTAGAGAATCCATATAATCATTCCTCTTGTTCTAATGTCCATGCGTATGGGGACTCCTCTGTAATCATCTTTGATTTGAAATGGAAATCTGAATTTTACCTCTCGCGCTCCTGTTCTGTTCTTCGTTTCTTTCTTGGTTTGATTGGTGAGATTTTGTGTTTCTTGTTGTTTCTTGCTGGGAAGGCCCAAAATGTGTTGCTCTAGGTTGGGATGTTGCTTCAAGATCATTTGATCAAGTTTCCCAAGAGCAAACTTCGTTTTAATCTCAGATTTGGTTTTTGGGCTTTCTCTGTTCTTCACTTTGCCTTCTAGGGTTTTAGTGCAATTCGTGTTTCCCTTCGCGAGATGGCTTGAAATTTGATATGTAGAGTCCAGAGGTTATTGATTAGCTGTCTGCAAAATTTCATGGCCAAAGGATCAATGGTTGGAGAGAAATTTGAGTTTTAGTGAAGCTCTGTGCACTTTTCAGTTTTTGGGTAAAAACTGAAATTCTTGTCTCCCATTTGATTCTCCTTGCTATTTGAGGCCTTTATGCTATTTAGAATAGATATGTGATATTTTGGCCAGAGGATAATAGCAGGACCTCTCTAGTTTATCCAAAATCTCAAAGTTTCAGTAGTTCTGCCTTCTCAGTTTTCGGCCCCGAGTTTCTCTGTGCATTTTCAGGGTAACCGGTCTGACCGGACCCCTGCATGCGGTCAGACTGGTGGACCGGTCAGACCGGCCTAACTGTGGCGGTCAGACCGGCGGCAGCTGGGCAGTCCGCGGTCAGACCGCCCCTGAGGATTTTTGCTGGAGATTCTTTGTTTGTTGCTTGCAGTCCCTCTTGCTCTGCTCTGGTTTTCTCCTTGGTTAGCATCTCTTCCAAAATACTTGTTTCAATCACTTCATGGCTTTTCTTCATAGCTATTGAAGGAGATTGCCTCGTGGGTATTTGTGGGGGATGATTTTAAAAGAGGTCGACATTCACCCCCCCTCTGTCGCCATTTCGGTCCATCAAGATACCATAGTCAATGGTAGCTCAAAGGTACCGAAGAATGCGCTTCACCGCCTGGCGGTGAGATACGCGAGGAGAAGCCTGAAACCGAGCACAAAGACACACGGAGAAGTGTATGTCCGGTCTCGAGGCAATGAGGTACAAGAGGGAGCCAATCATGCTTCTGTACTCTTTTTGGTCAACTGGCTCGCCATCCTCATCTAGGTCAAGTGAAGCTGTGGATGCCATGGGAGTCGACACTGGCTTACCATCACTCATGTCAAAGCGTCTCAGGAGATCACGAGTGTACTTGCCTTGATGCAAGAAAGTACCCTCCCGAGTCTGCTTGATCTGGAAGCCAAGGAAGAAGGTCAACTCACCCATCATGCTCATCTCAAACTCGATGCTCATGACATCCGAGAACTGTGAAACAAGAGCATGAGAGGAGCCACCAAAGATGATGTCATCCACATAAATCTAGACGAGCAGAAGATCAGTGCCATACCTACGAATAAACAAGGTCTTATCCACCTTACCCATCTCAAAACCATGACTCAACTGATAGGACTTAAGCCTCTCATACCAAGCTCTAGGCGCCTGCTTAAGTCAATACAAAGTTTTGGAAAACTTGTAGACATGGTTGGGTATTTGGGGTTCTTGAAACCTGGAGGCTGTCTCACATAGACTTCTTCCTCAATAAACCCATTGAGGAAGGCACTCTTGACATTCATCTGGTAGAGCTTGAAACCCTTAGAAGCTGCAAAGGCAAGCAGGATTCTAATGGTCTCAAGTCTAGCTACAAGGGCAAAGGTCTCCTCAAAATCTAGACCCTCAACCTGGGAGAAGCCCTGAGCTACCAGTCTAGCCTTGTTTCGAATGACTACCCCATCCTCACTCTGCTTGTTTTTGAACACCCACTTAGTCCCAATAACATTGTGACCTCAAGGGGGCTCAACAAGTAACCAGACCTTATTTCTCTCGAAATTCTCTAATTCCTCATGCATGGCATTGACCCAAGACTCATCAGAAAGGGCATGACAAACATCCTTGGGCTCAAATGAGGCAATGAAGGCAGAATGGAGACAGAATTGTGACAAGCCAGATTTTGAGCGTGTGACGCGTTCAAAGAGGTCTCCAATAATCTGCTCAGAAGGATGGTCTTTTTGGATGTTACGGGGAGGTCCAGGGTGAGATGAAGAAGTGGCCTCTACCTCATGAGCTGATGAGGTAGGAACAGAGCCACTAGCTCCAGAGGAAGCAGAAGACATAGGCTGATCTCCTCGAGGTGCAGTGGAAGAAGGCACCTCAAGGGGGATGAGGAACTGGATCGGGCATACAACCCTCATCTCCATCGTCCTCATCATCCACAAAGATGGTCTTGGACTGCTCTAAAGAACCTGAGATATTAGGCCTAATCCCCGGACTGGCCTCGTCGAAGGTCACCTCACAGGTCTCTACCATTTTACTAGTCTCGCAGTTCCAGACCCTATAAGCCCGCGAATAAGGCGAGTAATCTAGAAAGATCCCATCACAAGAGCGTGACTCGAACTTATCTAGGTTCCCGGACTTCAAGATAAAACACTTGCAACCAAACACACGAAAATGAGATACACTGGGCTTTCGCCCATATCTCAACTCATAAGAAGTGTGATGCAAGTGTGCCCTGAGAAAAACTCAATTTGAAACATGGCACGCGGTGGCTATAGCCTCAGCCCAAAACTTCCTCGGTGTAGAGTACTCATCAAGCATCGTCCTGGCCATCTCAACCAGGGTACAGTTCTTCCTCTCCACAACGCCATTCTGCTGAGAGACGTATGGAGAAGAGAACTGGTGCTCTACACCGGTCTCATCGCAAAACCTCTCAAAGTAAGAATTCTTGAACTCCGTGCCATTGTCACTACGGATCGCTCGTAAGGCACCTGGAAGCTCAACAGAAAGCTTACTAAACAAACCCCGAAAATATGTATATGTGTAACATCCCAAAATTTTAAAATTTGGAAATGGAAACTTTTGAATTATTTGTGCAAAATATTTTCTTGAAACTTGGAATTTTTAAGGTGCTTCTTAAGTTTTGGTCAAGGATTCAAAAATTGAAGAAGGTTTGTAAAATAATAATAATAAAACTAGAATTAAAAATGCCATAAAAGAAAATATGGAAGTAAAAGAAACTTGTAATTTTGAATTCAAAACTGAAACTACAATCCAACATAAGGAGGGATAAAATTAAGATTAAAATATAAAAATTTTCATATTATAACTAGCATGATAAAAAGGGCAACAAAAAAATAAATAAATAGAACATATAAATATATACAAAGGGCCTAGAAGGATGGCAAGACACAAAATGTAATTATACAAAAAAGGGAATGAAGGAAATATATACATGTATATAAGATGAATGTGCAAATAATATATATATATATATATGTGTGTGTGTGTATATACATATATATACATGAATAAAATAAATATAAATATATATCCATACACAAAAATATAAATAAATAAAAATATATATAAACTGTATATATGTATATATACTTGTATGTACAAATGTATATATATACCCACTAAATAAACAATAACGAAAAAAATATAGGAGAGGTCAGGCCGGCCAACTGGCCTGGCCCAACCCCACCTTCTTCCGCCCGAGAGGCCCAGTCCCAATCCCCGCTCCTCCTTAACAGACCGCCCGACCCCGTGCCATTCCGCCCGAACAGCCCACACCCTTGTTCCCCTGTCCGAATGACCCCACGCCACTGTTCTTCTTCTCCCTACCGATCCCCTCTTTCTCTTCCTTCCCAGGCCGCAGCCCGGCTCCGTGCTCACCCATCTCCGTAGCCCGGCCCGCCCTCTCGTCCCACGCTCGGACAAGCGGCCGCCGCGTCTAGACCAACGGACAACACCGCCGTCCCTGTCTGCGCCACCCTGGCTCTGCCGCCCGATAGGCTTTTGCGCCGCTCCGCCCCGCTCAGTCGCGTCACGCACGCGCGCCACCCCTCTGCCGCTCAGCACGCGCGGTGCCATCATTGTCCTGCCCTGCCACTGCTGTCTCATCAGTCACACCGCCGCCTGCTTCCGCTGCTCGCCGACACGACCCCAAGGGCGCCGTCCCGAGGCCATCCCCACCCACGCTAATATAAGAGCCGCCGAAGAGCACCATGAGCTCCCCACACCCCGCACGCCCTCCACCTCTGTGCAATTGAGATTTCGAGCCTCCCTCACCACCGGCGCCAACTTTCTTCCCCACGGCCGGCCACCGCGCTCCCCGCCTATTCCCGCCGATAAAATCTGATTCTTCCTTCCCGAACGATCTCCGGAGCGTCGCGAGCCTACTCCCGGCCTCCCCCAAGCCTCCCGTGGTCGGTACCTCGCCGGCGCTGAAGCCCCTCCCCAAGCCGCCGCCGTCGCTCGCCGCCGGTCCGCCTCGGTGCTCCCCGGTCCCCACCGACTTCTCCCTCGGCTTCACCGCGGCACCGGGGATCCATTTTGGCCATCTCCGACCCCGCCCTCCGACCGCTGCCCTGGGCTCCCCTGTTTCTGGACGCTACCACTTTGGCTCATTTGCATTTGGCTTCCCCGGTAAGACGCGAAACACCGAACAGCCGACTGGTTAGTAGCGTATGCGCTCAGCGCGCCGACCCGAGTTCGATTCCCCAGCCCGCCACAGTTTAGTAGTTTAGGTTTTTGTCATTTTTGCTAGCCGTCTGCACCTAGGAAAAATCAAGAAAAATCATAAATAAATCCATGAAAGGTACCAAAACTTTATTAGGATATACATGAGCCTAATAGATGCCTAATTATGGATTAATTATTAAGTAACTAATGTGCCTTAATCCTTATTTTAAGAAGCTTAATTATTAATCTGAGCAATTTAGAAAGGGTGTAGCCTAGGTTCAAACTCTCATGGAATGACGATTTAGCCAATGAAAAATTTTGTAAAAAAAAATGAATCATAAATCCTTGCATGGCAGTAAGATTGTAGAACTAACCACCACATGGTTAAAACATAAATACTAACTCTATGCCCTAGCAATGATAAGGACTCTTTGTCGACTATAATACTCAAATTAAATTAGAGAATAATTTAGAGAGTCTAATAAAAATTAACTAAGATATAAATGAGATTATTTAATACTTACATTTGGACTAGTTGATATATGCCTAATTAATATGGTTTGAGCAATCATCTAAGAGGCTAATTATTAATTCAAAGCAATAGTAAAGAAATATGACTTCGGTTAAATACTCAAACTTAATAAAGATTACACTTAGTTATAATGTATGCCTTAACATTTAACATACCGTAGTTAAACAAATCTCCATGGTAGATTTAATTAAGTAGCTATATTAATATATGAACCCGTATGACAAGCCTTGATAAATAAATTTGAACTAAAAATAATGTCAAGCTTAATAATAATAAAGGTGTGGATAGAATGATAATGGTGCTAGTGATTAAATCTTAACACTAGATTTAATACATAATAATATCAAGTATAATTGTATATATAACAAGCTGGGACCCGTATAAATAGAACCTAATTTAAATTAAACTTAACCTAGCGATAAAAAGAGGTATAAAATATCATACCATAAAATGCTATAAACATAGACTATAAGACTAACCTGGTAAGCTAAAATTTGCTAACATACTTATATACATATATCATATGACCTGAAAATTAACGCTCGACAAAATAATATCCAGCTAGACTTATATCCCGATTCATTGGTCCATCATAACTCATGGAACTTCCTTGACAAACACAAAAATAATAAAAGAGATTATTAATAAAAAGGATCGAGCCATCATATTCCACTACCGACCTTGCCTCAAATCACCCATTAACTCATAATAAAACTAAATTGAGTTTATTTGGATTTATGTGGGTCTCTTGAGTTATTTGCCTTTATTTCTATTCAGCCATTTAGCACGTAATTAGAAAGTGGAAGTCGTGAAGATTCAATAAATCAAGCGAGATCAAGATCGAAGTGAAGATAAAGGATAGAAGCTCAAGAGAAAGCATTGCGTGAGCTCAAGACCGTGGTAAACCGCGCCAGGCGAGTCAATACTTTGATCATGTTGAACCTACATTTTCTGCAAATTACTTTGGTTTAAATTATCAAATTGCATGCTGTTATTTCATATGCAAATACATGTTTAATTTAAGATTCTAGTTATATGCCCATTGTTTACCTTGAATATTATATCTCCTTTGGAATAATTGAATGTGTGATCCTTGTCGCCTTAGCAAAACTATAATAGTAACCTTTCGAAAATAAGTCCCTAATTATACGCCATGCTTAGTACTGCATAAATATTCAGGGGCGCTGAAATGCCCCAAGCCTCATTATCATTTTTAATCACGAGAAACTAGTTTGGACAGTCATGGTGGGAATGGCTGGTATATTTTCACGTGATTATTTTATGCTCCCAAAAATCCCAACTTGCTTAAATATCTAGGCGGATTGGTTCGAGGGTGTGAGTGTGGTGCAGTGGAAGCACAAAGTGGGTAGTGGTAGACCGCCCAGATACCACTAAGGACTGAATCTTGTCATGACCTCCTGTGTAAAACAGTACAACCACAAGTCTGTAAAGTACAACTTGGCTTAGTAGATTTACCGGACCCTGAAAGTCATCCTCACAGGAGAGGGTGGTGAGATAGTGCAAGTGGCTGTCTGTATGACCGCTTGAATGGGACACTCGCAGAGGGTGAAGTTCTGCTGTGGAGGGCTAGCAGGGGAGTAGCCAGCTGCTAGACGTTCAGAAGGAGAACATCCCGCACAACATATGGGACCCACCGCAAGTGGGAGCGACCCATAGGGTGAAATGATGGAAGGGGCGAGGTACTTTGAAAAGTCACTGTGATGGTCTGCTCAACCACATGACTAAGGAATCATGTGGGGCAACGAGTTGATTGTCTCTTGTGGTGAAAGTGTACAAACTCTGCAGAGTCAAAACTATTCGAATAGCCATGCCCACGGTCAAGGGCGGACATGGGAACTTAACTAGATATAGTTCTATTTTAAAATGCTTTATGGATGGGTTTGGTAAAGTGAAGGGCAGTAAAGCCCTGATTTGAGTTGTCCTGTGTGTCGTCCCAGTGGTAATGTAAGCGGTTATAATGCTGAAATGTTAGCATATGGTGCGGATGCCATGTAACGGTGGATGGAATCTGGATCGCTATTATTATTGCATTCTCTTACACATTATGTTTTTGGTTCAAAAATTGCTAGGTCTCAGAAAATTTCTATGTATTATATTTTTGAATAATGATAATGCATCTCACAAAGTAAAATGTCAGGAAGAATAGATAGAGTCATAAGAAAAGTAGAGGGTTGATTGTGTTAATCGTATAAAGATTGTTGGTGGATTCATGTCAATCATAAAGGTGAAAATGATAGTGTGGATTCTGGGAGAAATAAATTGGTGGTGCCTAAATGAATATATAGGTTAGAAAGCTAATTTAAATGATTTTTGGAGAATTAGGGAGTGCAAAGGTAATTGCTGGATTACAACCCTGATAAACAATATAAATTCTTGGAAGATGTTGGCGATAATGAGATTATTATGATTTGATCAAGTACTAGATGGATGAATTGAATTTTTGGGAATTTGGAGGTATGATAACAAATTGGAGTATAATTTTGATCAATGATACTCGTGGTGGATGTATACTACTGAAGTGTACACCTGATCAATGATATTCTTGGTGGATGTATACTAGTGATGCGTAGACTTGATCAATGATATTCTTGATGAAGGTATACTAGTGAATTAGTTAGAGATAGTTAATGCAAAATAAGGTTGATTATTGGAAGATCAAATTATGGTTGTGGATCAATAACAAAAGGATTGGATTATTAGGAATTTAGAATGCAAAACATATTGGTGGATAAAATAAATGATATTAGATAAATGGTGTCGCTAATTGTTGGGAGCTTTAGGCAGCAATTGATTGGTGGATTATTTAAATGATGATACTCGCTGTTTGCGGATTTAGGCAGCAATTTATTGGTGGGTTGTATAACTGATGATATTCGTTGTTTAGAGTCTTAGACAGTAATCAATTTGGAAAGAGTATATTCGATGGATTAAGTAATGATGACACTCGCTTTTTGGAGTCTTAGACAGCAATCAGTAAGGAAAGTGTGTCTTGGTGGATTAAGTCAATTATGGCAATCGCCGTGTGGAGTTTAGGTAGAATTAATAACACTATGATTTAGTAATAATGCTACTAAAAGCAATTTTGGCAAATAAAATAGCCCGAGCCTCTCCTTTGATAAGCCATGCATACTAATTATTTGCATCTGTGTATTGGCTCGCGGAGCACGGTGGTTAGTGTGCTCACACTCGCTCTCATAACAAATCCAGAAGCAGGAATCAGATCACTGTGCTTCAGCAATACTTTTGGTTATGATGGAAGAGAAGATGAAGTCGTCAAGGGTTAGATCGCGAACCTCCAGTTGGCTGCCTGTGGGCATGTCCTGAAGGTCCCACTTGCGTGCTTCGTTCTTCCGCTGCTGCAATTTAATGATTTCGGCCTAATCGGCCCATGAGTAAGTCTACTATTGTAATTACGTTTCCGCATGATATGTACTTTGATATTCAGAACTGTAAACTGTGAGCACTATCTACTGATCCAGGGAATAGTGCGGTGGAATCACAGAGGAATCCAGATTGTAAAATCTGGGTGCCTGACAATATGTCTCATCCTTCGAGGCAAAGAAAAACACCTAAGAAAACCTCGAGAAGTCATCGACCACGACAAGGATATACCACTTCCCTCCTACTGACTGCACTCGAGCTGGTCCAACTATGTCCATATGGAGCAGCTGTCCTGGTGCATCGGTCATAGTAACTATGACCGGAGGGTGAGAAGCGGCAACCATCTTGCCGTGCCGGCATGGAGCACAAACAAGATCTTTGACCATCTTTAGTTTCGGCAGACCACGAATGAGATCGTGGCCACTAACTCGGGTCAAATGGTCAAATCCGATATGACCAAGTCTCCTATGCTAGAAAGTGATGTCACGGGACTCTGAAGCAACTAAACACCAGAGAGGATCACCAGAAGACTCAACAAAATCAGCACAAAAGATCCTCCCATAACGAGAAATCCCGCAAACCAGACTACCCGAAGAATCAAGAATTTTGCAATTGTTTTTCTTGAAGCTCACCTCATAACCATCATCGATAAGCTGAGAGACTGAAAGCAAATTATACTGCAGCTTACTCACTAAGGCAACATCTTTTAAAATAAATGAATCATTAACGCGCACAGTACCTTTCGCGATGACGCGCCTAGACGAAGCATCTCCAAAGGTGATAGACTCATCACCTGGAGTACGGGCTAAGGAAGAGAACCAACGAGAGTCTCCGGTCATATGACGAGAACAACCGGAGTCTACAAGTCAAACCTCTCCCTTCTCAGCCCAGCGAACCTGAGTCAAACAGAGAGTAAAGGCTCAGTACTGGGATAAATCAAGAGTGATTTTGGCACCTAATACTGAATAACACGTCGAGCAAAATAAGTAGCCACACACGACTGACCTCTATCTACCCTACGCTCTCTGTCACTCAAAGAAGTAGAAGATCTATGTGCAGACCTGAAGCTGTTGCTGGGTCCGACTGCTACGGGAGAGCGAGTCGGAGCACCGGCAACATGCTGATCATGCTGCGGGTAGCCATCTCGACGGGGGAAATGAGATCTACCCTCAGAACAGCGGAAGTCACGACCAGGAGCATATCGAGGACGAAAAACAGAAAACTCGGAAAATCCAAGTCCTCAATGATGCCCAAACCCATCAGCTGAAGCCACTCTCGACCTCGTGTTGGTCTTAGAAGCACTCAAGGTCTGGGGCTGACCCTGAATACGCCCAAGTGCCTCAACAAGGTCTCTACGCGCGATCTTGGTGCGCCTGAAGCATCGCTTGACCAAGTGTCCATCCTTCTGACAGAAGGTACAATGGTACTTCACCTTCTGAGAGGTGGCAGTAGCATGATGAGGCTTCGCCTTCTGAGAGGTCGAAGCAACAGATGGAATCGTCTTGTTATCAAAAATCCCTTGGACAAAGCCCGCTGATTTGAATTTAACTTTATCAGATCTGGGCTCAATCTCGATCACACCTGCTGCTATGGGTCTAAGAACAGCAGGTGCATGTTTCCTCATATCCTCAGAAAAATTGTATCCTAGACCTTGATTGAATTTGTAAATCTTGGACTAGTCTAAAATAAGATTTAGCTTCTTCTTGCCTCCTACAAACCTCTCGAGACTGTTCATAAGATACTGACACTCCCGAAAGAGAGAGGTGCAAGAAGAGCAGGGAAAGAAGAGACAGCAGAAGGTAAGGGAGCAGGATAAGAACCAATAGCAGAGGAACGAATGGCTTGTGCACGCATAGCCGACTCAGAAGGGACAGTCCTACTGTTAGCCAATTGGTTCACGTCGCTAGGCGTCTCTACCAAACCCTCATGCTTCTTCCCAACAGCACACACATTACAAGCAGAAGATAGCTTCTCTAGAAGGTCCTTAGTTAGCTTCACTCATTTTTCATCCAATGCAATCAAGTCAGATTTTAGTTTGTTATAATTATTGCATGGTGAGCTAACAGAGTCCTTAGAAGCAAACTTAGCCAATTTGTTATTGTCATCAACTAATTCTTGAAACTGCTTAGAGACAGATTCAAGTTCAGCAGTCAGCTTGGGACAATTCACACATGAAGCAATAGGCTCAAGTAGAAAAGCTTGTAACTCAGTAATTTTGTGATCTGGCCTTTTTAAGTTCATCTTTAAATTATTGCAACTTTCACAAGTCTCGGGCAGATCAACAAGCATGGTATAAAGACCTCTAAAAGCATTCTCCTTGTCCTCACATGAGGTGCAAGAAGTAGTCTCAACAACAGTAGATGAAAAGGCAGCTACCCTACTCATTTCTAGTTCAGCTAAAAGACTAACATTCTCCACCTTAATCATATCAAGCTCAGAAGACAAACTATCATGCGAGGTCCTTAATTTCTCCATGTCACCAAGCAAAGCACAGCATGTATCACATTTGTCACGGGAGGGAGCAGATATAAGTGAAGTAAGCACCCGTGATAATCTATCTACTTCCTTCTCCAACTCGCTACACCTAGCTCTAGATCTAGCATGAAATTTACCTAGTTTAAGAAAAGCATCATTAAGCTGGTCGTATGAGGGATATACCTCGTCGGAGTCGGAGTACAGCTCGCTGTCGCTCACTTCGCCCTCAAGGGCCATGAAGCACATGCCGGAGAAGTCGTCGCCACCCTTGGGGTCTTGCTCGTCCTTCCCATCGTCATCGCTCCACCCCTCCACCTCGCTGAGGTCGAGGTCATCGAAGGCGGTGAGGACGCGATGGAATAGCTTCTTGGCTTTGCCAAGGTTGCGGAACTTCTTGTTTTTGCTTGGCGGCTTCTTGTTGCGGTTCTTATCGGTGTAGACGTTCTTGCTCGAACCGCCGAAGTCGTTCTTGCCCTCCAGCTTGGGGAAGTTTGCCTGAATGTGATTGGGGCCACCACACTCAAAGCAAACCACTCGTCCTCCTCCTCTCTTTCTCTCCCTAACCCTCTTGTAAGCATGAGAGAATTTTCTGGCTAAAAGGGCTAGTTGGTTTTTTGGGAGCTGCTCCAAATGATCATCATCAATTTCACACAGAGCAGCTAAAGAAAAACCCGAAAGAGTGTCAACAGAAGGACCAGAGGTAGGACTGGGATCAGTGACCAACGCCATCGATTGTGACTTCGACTTGCGAGAGACAATGTCAATCTCGTGAGTCTTGAGGCGTGAATACAACGCATCAAGAGTCAAAGTCGAGAGGTCCGTGGTGTCCTTGATGGTGGTCACTTTCATCTCCCAAACGCGCAGATCCAAGGCAGCAAGCATCTGACGAGCGTTGTCCGAGTCGGGGTATGTGAGACCGACCGCTCGGAGGTTGCTCAAGATCTTGTGGAATCTCGCAAAGCATTCATCCATGGACTCTCCAACGAGCATTTCAAACATGTTGTAATCTCGCTTGAATTGGTCTTGTCGAACCGTCTTGATTTGGGTGGTGCCCTTATGGTAAGCATCGAGGGTCTCCCAAATGTCGAAGGCCGGCGAAAGATGAGAAATGTGATCAAACTCGTTTCGGCTCAAACCTTGGATGATGATGTTCCTTGTCTTAGCATTCGCCTCAACATCAGCCATGTTCCCGGCATTGATGTTCTCATCGGCAGGAACAGCAAAGCGAACTTTGACCTTGCGCAACATCGCATAGCCCTGAGCCTGAATATAGGTCTCCATCCGACTCTTCCAAAAGGGAACAACTGCTGCAACCCCTCGGGCGGTTGGACCACCGGTACCAGGCTGGTCTGACCGCCGGTACCAGGCTGGTCTAACCGCCAACTAGGGCCTGGTCAGATCGCCCCTCGGGAGCAGCAGGCTGAGAAGCTGTTTTTCAGACAGCAAAACTGAGATCTTCACACAAACAGAGAGATTTACAAATTCTAGCTAGACTCCTTTGGCCACTACATTAAGAACAAAAACTAAATACCATTGAGGCTTAACACGCCAAGGGAATTCATCATTTGATCAAGGAATCAAGGTTTGGACTAAAATCTGAAAATAGAGTTGAGGGAAATGCTAATTTTTAGATTCCTCTTAATTCTTCCAACCATTGCTTATGAACTTTTGCATTTGCTTAGCAATGGTCTCAGGACTACAAAACTCAAACCTCAAGCCATCTATTGAAGGGAATGAGGAGAATCAAGCATGCCCTGACATCAAACCCTAACTTTCTCAGAACAAAGGAATTGGGGCAAAAAGGAATCTTTGATCTTTTCATTGAACTCTTGGGATTTTATCTGACCAAATGGTCTTGAGGCATCATCCCATCACAGCGCAATCCAAAGATCATCTTTCCAAGCAAGATTTACTCATAAACCCATGAATCAACAGAAAGCAGCAGAAAATGAAAAATGGACTGAAACAACCAAGAACTCAAATGATTCATTTGATTGAAGGATTACAGAAGAGTACCCATGAATGATTCATATAGAGGAATGATTACACATGGTTTCCACTCACTACATGCTTGAGAGGAAAGATCACTACATGCTTCTCAAATGGGATTCACACACACACCCTTCCTATTGAGCCATTCATGCAGTGAGCTCACTACCACTCGTGAGAACCGTCTTTAGAGCACACACACTACCTATTTCTTGCTTTGGATGATCTGAATGCTGCCTCCCTCTCCACCTTTTGAAGGCACAAGCTCACCCCAAAGAAGAAAAATCAAGAAGAGGCATACCAAACACACTCCATGCCTCACTCACACTTGAGGCAAAAAGGTCAAACCAGATTTTTGGAGAGAAATCTGCCTCCACCTCCATTGCCTGAGTCAAATTACCAATTTGCCCCTCAAGCACCTTCCCGGAAGCTTCCCACAACCGGCACCTTTGACCGACTGGACTTCGACTCCTCCCTAAGCCTAGTCCGGTCTGCTTCGCTGCACACGACCGCACCCAGCATCCTGACCGTCTGGACCTCAACTCCTCCCTGAGTCTAGTCCCGATCTTCTCGCCGCTGCCCGTCGTGTCCACCCAACACCGACCGAAACTTCCGACTCCACCTAAGTCTAGTCTTGGTCTCTTCCGTCGCGCACAACCGCAACCGACCTCCAAACTGTCTGGACCTCCGACTCCTCCCTGAGCCTAGTCCCGGTTCTCTCGTCGTCGCCCGTCGTGTCCGTCACCGGTAGCTCCAGCTCCGGTTCCTCGTCTCCCGACTCGCAACCACCTCACCAACCTCGATCATCTTCGGCATCACTGACCGTCTAGACCTCAACACCTCCTGTGCCTAGTCCCGGTCCTCCTCGCCTCACCATGACGTAGCTCCGAAGTCCTGCAGTCACATAGACAAGCAAACCGTCACATAGCACCGTACGAAACAGCATAATCCATATTAGCACAAGTAAAGGTACTCTACCCTAGAATACCCAAAACAAACTCATACTCACTAAACCAACCGTCAATTACTCATCACAAACATGGGGATACCTCCACATGGTCTCTCATCGGTGCAGAGTCGAATGTCGACGTCGCAAAGTCTGGAGTGAAGACCCGTGTTGCGGAGTCCTTCACGTGAGCAAAATAGCCTCCGGTGTTGAGGACGCACCGTGCGTGAGCCATGTATGCCATGCATGCAACGTAGCGTGAGCATATGCATGCGACGAGCATACTCATGCTACGCGTACATGCTGCGGAGCGAAGGCTCGACGTCGCGCTGGGGCCGGAGGCAACATGCCAAGTTGGAGACGTAGGCCGTGAAGCTCGACGTCGGATGCTCGACGTTGGCTTGGCGTGGACTGCAGAGCTTAGGCTCGACGTCGCGCTGGGGCCGAAGGCGACACGCCAACCCGAAGACGCGAAGCCAAGACCCTCGTCGCTAAGGCTGATGGCGCATGGGGGCCAACGCGGACGAGTGCGGAGGCTTCACGAAGCTGAGGCGTACGTCGCCGAGGCCGGGTGTAGACGAAGCCAACGGGGGCGCAGAGGCCGCTGGAGCTAGCTGCTGCATGGGTGGATATCTCATGCATGCATACGTGAAGTTTGCATGGATGGATATCTCATGCTGTATATGATATCACTCGACGTGCGGAGACCCGCGCTCGACATGCGGAGACTGGCGCGAAGCCGAAGTTGAGGACGCCGACGCAAAGGCCTCGGACGACCGCTCGGCGAAGATTGCGAACACTGCGGCGAAGACCCCTCTGACCTCAGCGTAGACCACGGACTACGCCCCCTCGGCAAAGACCCCTCTGACCTCGGCACAGACCACGGACGTCGCGGCGGAGTCCACTCTGACCGCGGCGAAGACACCGAAGGCACTGGCAAGGATCGTTGATGACTCTGGCAAACCGTAGATGAACACTCAGAGGCGGGGTAGGCCCTGGAGCTGGCGACGGAGACGAATCTCGGCGGCTCGACTATTCTTGATGGTGATGACGCTCGTCGTGCCGAGCTTCTCCACCGCGTATACGAAGCCGCGAGCTTCGTCGCAGACCAAGCTGTGCGCGCGAGGGCTAATGCCAAGGAAGGACTCCGCCGCAGAAGCCGTTGCATGGATGGATACCGCGTGTGTGGAGCTCTTGTATGCCATCGCAGACTCCAGGCGGGCCAGCAGTAGACGCAGGAGCAAAACTGTCTCGAAGTTGCCATTGATGAGTAGACTTGTAATGGAGCTGCGTGGAGGATGCCTGGGAAGGAAGCCGCGTGACCGCGGGTGCCGCCGTCGAGAAAATGAACTGAAAGAAGAAATGAGCAGGCGGGAAAAGAAGAAATGCGCCACCGTGAAGGGGAGGCGCACCACCGAGAACGGAAAGCGGAAAACGGGGAACTTTTCGAAAAAGGAAAGGAGCCAAAAATCACTCAAAAATTCAGAAAAAGGCTCAAAAATTTTGAAATTTTCAGGGGTGTTTCAGACACCTATCTCTCCAAGACCATCAACCCGGCTGGGTGGAGCAACAATGAATACGAGAGCAGCACCGAGTAAGCGCAAAGAAAATGTGACCTAGAACTGATTGATGCACTGAAATGATATTTGTCATCATCTAGTGATGTTGTTGCGTGCAGCCATGTGATGCTCGCAGAGTTCAACTGCACTGGACGAGGCGCCGATGCGTCGAAGCACGTGCCGTGGGCACAACAGTTCGAGGAGGCTGCCAAGTTCCTCAGCGTCCACTTCGTCAACGGCAAGGAGTGTTTCCCGGCCCACTACTACTGATCGAACTGAAATAACATCCATGCATGCTTTGGGAACTTGTATCCCTGACATGATCTAAATTCTGATCAGAGACTGAACGATCGATTTCTTGTACTAGGACCGTGACAGATTTAATTTGTTCATTATGGGCTCGAACTTAACGTGAACATGGTGTTGCTTAGAAGTTAGAACTAAGACACCTTGTTCTTTGTATGATTATCCAATGCATCACCACATTTAATTGATGTGTATCATAAGCTCATAAAATTTGTAAGCACTGTATCCTCTTTTCTACGTTCGAACCCCCACGTGATTCAATATTTTCAGAACAAATATCAATACAGAGATCATCAACTCTATATCTCTTAATCTGTTTATTTCGACAAAGTACAGAGTACAACATAACACAACTTTGACCAACTCAACATCCCGGCCACATTTACATGTCAACCATATTATTGTCCCACAAGTATATATACCATTACAGAGTACAACATAACACAACTATCACCAACTCAACATCGCGGCCACATTTATATCTCGGCCATATTATGGTCCCGTTACGGCCCTAGTATATATATCGTTACAGAGTACAACATAATACAACTATCACCAACTCAACATTCCGACCACATTTACAACGCAAGCGGCGAGTATAGGAGTATAATTGTGGTATAGCACACATTCTTGAAGTTTTGTACATGTTTGTACGCCAATCAAAAGTGTGCATAGAACAATTGTAGGTACACCCCCGCTTCTCAAAGGCCACCACCGATACCACCTTCACCACCACCAGAGCCGCCCCCACCACCATAGCCACCACCTGCACCTCCACCATGGCCACCACCTGCACCAGCACCACCTCCAGCTCCTCCACCATAGCCACCTTCACCACCACCAGAGCCACCCCCACCACCATAGCCGCCACCTACGCCTCCACCATGGCCACCACCTGCACCAGCGCCACCTCCAGCTCCTCCACCATAGCCGCCGCCGGCACCACCTCCAGCACCTCCACCATAACCACCACCGCCAGCTCCTCCTCCATAGCCCCCACCAGCTCCTGCTCCCCCACCAGCACCACCACCATGACCTCCGCCTCCACCGGCACCACCTCCTGCACCACCACCAGCTCCTGCTCCCTCACCAGCACCACCACCATGACCACCACCTCCTGCACCACCACCAAGGCCTCCACCTCCGCCAGCACCACCACCAAGACCTCCACCCGCGCCACCTCCTGCACCACCACCAAGACCTCCACCTCCGCCACCACCAAGCCCACCTCCTGCGCCACCACCAATACCTCCGCCACCACCAACACCACCTCCTACACCACCACCAAGCCCCCCACCTCCGCCAGCACCACCACCAAGCCCCCCGCCTCCACCTGCACCACCACCAGTGCCACCTCCTACACCACCACCTCCACCCACGCCACCTCCTGCACCACCACCCAGACCTCCACCGGCACCACCTCCTGCACCACCACCAAGACCTCCACCGGCGCCACCACCTAGCCCACCTCCTGCACCACCACCAAGACCTCCGCCTCCACCGGCACCACCTCCTGCACCACCACCAAGACCTCCGCCTCCACCGGCACCACCACCAACTCCACCTCCTGCACCACCACCAAGACCTCCACCTCCACCAACACCACCTCCTGCACCACCACCAAGACCTCCGCCTCCACCGGCACCACCACCAACTCCACCTCCTGCACCACCACCAAGACCTCCGCCTCCACCAGCACCACCTCCTGCACCACCACCAAGGCCACCGCCTCCACCGGCACCACCACCAACTCCACCTCCTGCACCACCACCAAGACCTCCGCCTCCACCAGCACCACCTCCTGTACCACCACCAAGGCCTCCACCCGCGCCACCACCTAGCCCACCTCCTGCACCACCACCAACACCTCCACCAGCACCACCCCCTCCACCAGCACCAAGCCCTCCGCCTCCACCAGCACCACCACCAAGACCTCCACCTCCACCCACGCCACCTCCTGCACCACCACCAAGACCTCCGCCTCCACCAGCACCACCTCCTGCACCACCACCAAGGCCTCCGCCTCCACCGGCACCACCACCAACTCCACCTCCTGCACCACCACCAAGACCTCCGCCTCCACCAGCACCACCTCCTGTACCACCACCAAGGCCTCCACCCGCGCCACCACCTAGCCCACCTCCTGCACCACCACCAACACCTCCACCAGCACCACCCCCTCCACCACCACCAAGCCCTCCGCCTCCACCTGCACCACCACCAAGACCTCCACCTCCACCCACGCCACCTCCTGCACCACCACCAAGACCTCCACCGGCACCACCTCCTGCACCACCACCAAGACCTCCACCGGCGCCACCACCTAGCCCACCTCCTGCACCACCACCAAGACCTCCGCCTCCACCGGCACCACCTCCTGCACCACCACCAAGACCTCCGCCTCCACCGGCACCACCACCAACTCCACCTCCTGCACCACCACCAAGACCTCCGCCTCCACCAACACCACCTCCTGCACCACCACCAAGACCTCCGCCTCCACCGGCACCACCACCAACTCCACCTCCTGCACCACCACCAAGACCTCCGCCTCCACCAGCACCACCACCAACTCCACCTCCTGCACCACCACCAAGACCTCCGCCTCCACCGGCACCACCACCAACTCCACCTCCTGCACCACCACCAAGACCTCCGCCTCCACCAGCACCACCTCCTGTACCACCACCAAGGCCTCCACCCGCGCCACCACCTAGCCCACCTCCTGCACCACCACCAACACCTCCACCAGCACCACCCCCTCCACCACCACCAAGCCCTCCGCCTCCACCTGCACCACCACCAAGACCTCCACCTCCACCCACGCCACTTCCTGCACCACCACCAAGACCTCCGCCTCCACCAGCACCACCACCAACTCCACCTCCTGCACCACCACCAAGACCTCCGCCTCCACCGGCACCGCCACCAACTCCACCTCCTGCACCACCACCAAGACCTCCGCCTCCGCCAGCACCACCACCAAGCCCCCCGCCTCCACCTGCACCACCTCCTGCACCACCACCGGCGCCACCTCCAGCACCACCCCCTAGACCACCTCCGCCACCTGCACCCCCACCAAGCCCAACTCCAGCACCACCGCCAAGCCCAACACCAACACCAAGCCCATCTCCACTGCCCAAAACCCGCTTCTCCAATGGCCGCGCCTCGGCGGCCACCACAAGAACCACAGCCATGGCCAACCCCGCTAGCGCCAGGTTCCACACATCCCTCGGCACTCTCCCCATGACACCCAACCTAGCTAGCAGAGCTCACCAATTGAAGTAGTAGTAAAGCTGCTACTTCAGAGCTGGGAGGTGGAGGTTAGCTCGCCGCGCTTATATAGCGGAGCAGAGTGGCGCCTAGTTAATGCAGGTGGGCGCGCGCCTCACTGTGACGGCGTGTGCTATCAGGCCAGACAACTAGCACTAGCAGCAGTAACAGATATCCATCGCCACCTCGCGACAATGTCGATTTGTACAAAATCAACGAACCAGTCGCGAAGGATCGCCTCTGCCAGCCGTAGCAGCAACGTGCATGCTGTACCAATCGAGTAATTCCTGATCTGATGGGTAATCTGTTGCGTCAAGGTCGGCCTTATATGTCATGTGAGATGCTCCAACACGTACACAACTCCTGCTCGTTGTATTGCTAGATAGTACAGGGAAGTAACCATCACAGATTGGAAAACGCAGCCTGCGCCGACGATCGATCGCCACGATGTGATCCCTGCGGTGGAGCGACCGCCGTCTCGGGGTGAAAACAGTGCTACTTAGCCGCCCTAACGATCTCAGTCTACGGCAGATTTTAGTGAGAGCGGTGGGCGTAATGTCGTTTCGTTTTCTTAGCTTGCATGTCTCTATATAAAATCAATGTCGCTTTCTTGCAGACACAAACTTCCATGCAACATGCAACATGCTGCCAGTTGGAAATTTACCAGAGCACAGTGGAACTTTTTTGTTGTGTTTCGCTAAGCCTGCTAACTGCTGAATGATCTTCTGTTGCCATGAACTAGACACATTATCAAACGGCTAGGTAGTCAGCTGCTTACCCAGACCGACAGTGTCGGGTGCCAATGCCTGTAACAGTATCGTTTCTCGTCACAGATCTATCAATCAAAGAAAGTAGTACAATATTTAGTGCATACATCACTGCATACGCCGTAGATACTGCGGAGATACCAGTTGCAACAATAGTACGTAAACACTAGTCACGCCGGCCCTCCATAACAGCAAGAACATACAAAAGAATTGATCATTGCAAACTTAACATCTCAACGACTTTATTCCTTTACGAAAATGATGAATAACTAATAGAAAACACACATGTATTGTTGGCCCAGTTGATGTTTACGATCACGTTAAAGCTTCGATCTTAGTAGTCGTAGTTTGTTTACGACCATGTTGCGGTTTACGACCACTCAGTTAGTCACAACCACTTCTTGCTGCTGTGCACGTACTCGTAACCGAGTAACGACCACTCCGGCTTGTGACTACGTCTTCCCGATCGGCTCATGCTCGTAGCCTTGTTACGACCAGCACGTCCTCGTAACAACCACACCTTTTGTGTTGCATACGTGCTCATAACTTTTTCTTGATAAGATTTATGACCATGCTCCCGCTGCGTTTTGCACGTACTACTCGATACTTCGACTACAAACACCAGCGCCTTCGACCACAACCACTTTTCCGCCTCTTCTAGTACTCCTGTACTTATTACCTTCGAGCACCCTTGGTTCTCGATGATTTCGAGCACTCGATAAAGCACACGAATACAGTTCATTTTCCCGGGAGCCAAAGTACTTCCGCTTTTCTTCTTTTCTTTCCCTCAACTTCTCGATCACAACCGATCGCTCTTGTTCACTTCTTTCTCATTTACATTGTTCTGCTACTTATACTTGATATATTGACTACAAAAGGGACTCTACCACCGACTCGGTTTCTTACTCTATCCTCTACTCATATACTTGTATACGGACATAACTCATACACGTCAAACCGACTCAGACACTACTAGCAACAAAGGAAACAGATTATTTTCAACAATCACCCTCTTAATCTTGTTTCTTTACCTTGATCACACCGATATTCTCTTTTATCTTTTGGAACTTGATCATGCCAATCTTCTCTCATCTCCCATCCTTTCTTACATTCTCGTCTGCCATTCCTTCCTAGGTCGACACCATCCTACAGCATGCACTTACTTCATCCTGAGCCTCACACAAACCAACGCTTACCACGTCTCACACCTGGATTGAACTCATCCTCCTTTACACACTTGCCTGGGCTGGAGCACCTGCTCTCATAACTGTCTTGGCTTTGCCGTTACCTGATCCTTCCGCTCCATTAGTCTTCCACTATTGCCGCACTGGCATCCACACCTTCCCGCTCTTCCTCCACTGGCGCTGTAGGTGACATCTTCTTCTCGAGCGTGGGATTGCTGCATGCTTGTGAGACCTTTCTCTGTCTTCTGCGTGTATGTGGGACTCGTCGCCTAGTCATCCCGAGTCAATGTGATTTGCCCCAGCTGTACGCACATAAACTTGCGCACCTATAAATGCTCCTGAGCCGCTGCTTATTGTGCCTAACACACGCATGCGGGGCTCACCTGGACTACTGCTTTCCATGCCACATGCAGCGAAATTTTTCCTTGCTCAAAAATTTTCTTCTACTCTATCTCCTGCAGGGATGCGTCGTCCTTTTCCTTCAGTGAGACTTGCTGGTCCTTGTGAAGCATGTCGATACCACTGTTGGCTTCGACCACGCAACCTCCGACTATTACGTACTCTGATCCTTTAACTGGACCACTCGAAGCTTTCAACTCGTAGCACTAGAACGCTTCTGATTTTGCACTCGAAAGCTTCCGGTTACTCGAAACTCCTCTGGTACTTGTATCTTCTCTGGATGCCTGGGACAGCTTGGGACGCTTCCTGTGCCCTGCATGGTTAAAACCTTTTGAGCGTCTGTGCACCCCCTGTGCATTCGACCTGCTCTCCATGCGCACCCTATATGCATGGAATCCATGGCTTGACTTCCATGCTTGGCTCAGCTATCCCTTGGGACTCGTTATGCTGACCACCCTCTCAAGCTTGCTCTTTGCTACCGCCTGGCTCCTCCAAGCTGCCCTTCAGACAAGCCGATTTACAAGATTTTAAGGAAATCTTGTACAACCAGTTCGGAGATCTTTTCACATTCATCAACATATCATTGTTCTTTGCATAGACATGCAAGAGCTCATCCCGCAGCACCACCCTACATCCTTCTTCTGTCATCTACCCAAGACTGAGTATATTGTTGCACAGTCTCGGTGTAAAATAAGTTTCAAACACCAACTTCTGATCATTGTTCTTACATTGCAACAACATTGATCCTTTGCCCTTTATCTTAACCATGGAGCCATCGCCAAACTTAACTTTGCTCAAAATCTTCTCATCGAGCTCAAGGAACATGGAGCAATCTCTCGTCATGTGATTGCAGGCTCCATTGTCCAGGTACCACCAATCAGTGTGATCGTTGTAGCCTTCCTCCATGCGTAGTTTAGGAACTATGTTCTTCTTGTTCAAGATCACCATGTCCGGTATCTTTTCGACACAAAAGGAAAGAAGTAGTGCCGGCTCATAGTCCTTCTCCACTTTGGTGAGGTTTACCTCCTCGTCCTTCTTGCTTCGGCAATCTGAAGCGTAGTGATCGTACTTGTCGTAGTTGAAACACTTTATGTGGCTACAGCACTCCGACATGTAGTGCCCATATTCATCACATTCAAAGAACTTGATAGATGACTTGTCACAGGATCTTTCACTACCGCCTTGTCCGCGGTCGTGTCCCCGACCATTCTCATGACATCCTCTCTCGGTGTTACTAGAGTCCTCCTTCTTTGTCTTTGAGTTCCTCACTTCCCACCTGGTTTGGGTAAGGAGTAGCATCTCTCCTTCATCCTTCGAGTGCCGGCGACCCCTAAGTCCTTCCTCGAAGGTTCTGAGATGACCGATCGCCTCCATGAGTAACATTGATGCGACATCACCGAACTATTCGATCGTTCCGATAATCTGGAGGAATCGATCTGGGACCAAACTGAATAGTTTTTCTACAACGTCGCCCTCTTCCAGCTTTGCACTGAGCGATCAGATCTCACCCACCAGAGTAGTGAGTTTCATGGAGTACTCAGTGATCTCTTCGAGTCTTCCATCTGCAACTTGCTCAGTTTCCATTTGAGCACTTGAGCGCATGCCTTCTTGACATGATCTTCGCCTACCCACATTTCCCTGAGTGCGATCCAGGCTTCTTTCACCATCTCCTTCTCAGAGATCGACATCATCATGTCGTCTGGCATAGCTTGCGAGATGGCCACCATCGCGCCTTGATCCTTGTCGCCATCATCGTCTCCATCGTTGACCACCGACCATACAAGATTAACTTCATCTTGTTGGCCTATAAGCCGTAATTCATTTTACTCAACATCGGGTATTGAATCAGGGTTGTGGCGCTTCTTGTCATCGGCTTGACAAGCATGCCTGTCTTCGATAAATCGAGCTCATTGCCCATGACCTTGATGAGTGCTCCTGACTTCGACGGATCATGAGCATTGCCGGCCATCGCTTCATCCCCTTAGGCTTTGATACCAATTGTTAGCCCAGTTGATGTTTACGATCACGTTGAAGCTTCGATCTTAGTAGTCGTAGCTCATTTATGACCACATTGTGGTTTACAACCACTCAGCTGGTTACAATTACTCCTTGTTTCTATGCACATACTCGTAACTGAGTAACGACCACTCCGGCTTATGACTACATCTTCCTAATCAGCTCGTACTCGTAGCCTTGTTACGACTAGCACGTCCTCGTAACAACCACACCTTCTATGCTACGTACGTGCTCGTAGCTTTTCCTTGATAAGATTTACGACCACGCTCCCGCTGTGCTTTGCATGTACTCGTAACTGAGGTACGAGTACTTGATACTTCGACTGCAAACACCAGCTTCATTGACCATGACCACTTGATGATTTCGAGCACTCGATAAAGCACGCGAACATAGGCCATTTTCCCAAGAGCCAAAGTACTTCCACTTTTCTTCTTTTCATTCCCTCAACTTCTCGATCACAACCGATCGCTCTTGTTCACTTCTTTCTCATATACATTGTTCTGGTACTTATACTCAATATATTGACTACAAAATGGACTCTACCACTGACTCAGTTTCTTACTCTATACTGTACTCGTATACTTGTATATGGACACAACTCGTACATATCAAACCGACTTGGATACTACAAGCAACAAAGGAAACAAAATTATTTCCAATATGTATGTATCAAGACCTTCAAAGTTAGACATACAAGATTAATTAAGTGTGCCTAATCAAACATATACATATCACTCATCTATACCATGCATTTACAAACGCCCATTTCTTCTTCAGAGCCCCTACTGATGCCACCGCCACCTCTGAAACCTCCACCGCCTCCTCCACCCAAACCACCGCCTACACTAGCGCCAGTGCCCCCCCCCCCCCATCAAAGCCTCTGTCGGCACCACTCTAGTTCCATTGCTGCCGCCTCCGCTGCCTCCACCAAGGCCTCCCTGAAGCCACCACCTTTGCTGCCCCTAAAGCCTCTACCTGCTCCGGTGCCACCACCACCACCACTGTGACCACCATCGGCCCCACCACCAAGCCCTCCTCCAGCACCACCCCTAGCACCACCTCCTAGCCCACCACCTCCGTTGGCTCCACTGCCGAGTCCACCACCTCCAGCAAGCCCACCCCCAGCACCACCATCGAGACCACCCCCTACACCACTACCTAGGTTGCCACCTCCACCTACAAGGCCTCCTCCTCCACCTGCACCACCACTAAGACGGTTGTATATAATCTTGTTGACGATCTTGTGAAGAGGTTTCTAGCTATTCATATCATTAAGTCTGAACACAAAGTAAGCTACTGTTGTATAAGCCAAAAGTCTGCTAGATGTTGTTGCCATACAAGTCAGGTAGACGTTGCTTTCATGAGGTGACTACGTAATCTTCATGCAAGTCGGTTTTGAGGACTACAATCAGTGTATGTATATTGAACCTTACTAGCACATGCATAAACTCACTCGATACTAGGCCAGTTGTGTGTATGTGTTGTCAAATTAGTGTTTGCTAGCTGTAAAAATCATTCAAGTCGGTTTGCCAGAGTTGGTTCCACATCCTATATATAAAGGCACGTACCCCCTATGTAAACATAGAACAGAGGAATAATGAAAGGAGTAGTACTCTATTAGTAGTAGAGCTCAGTTTCCTGTTGAAGTTTTTCTCCCTGTAGTTTTCCTCTTTAAGCACATGTGGTAGTTCTATTCTTCCTACTACAGCCCAAACTCACCTCTGTCTTCCTGCATTCCATCCCTTAGTGAGGCCCAATAGTTGGTATCAGAGCTCTGGTTATATCGTAGACACCGGTGAAGTGTGATACCGACAATGCTATGATGTCAGACGCAACCAAAAAGGAGAGTGCAATGGCTTTGCAGTTCTCCTGACAACCACAAACTATGCGGTGTGGTCGATCAAGATGCACGTCTACATGAATGCACAAGGCGTATGGGACACCGTTGAAGTCGAGGGAGAAGTCAATGTGATAAGAATGAACTTGTAGCCATCTATCAACGAGTGAGTGAGGAAACTCTACTCTTCCTCTCAGAGAAGAAGACGACCAAAGAAGCATGGGCTATGTTAAAGTCCATGTATGTGGGGGTCGATCGTGTTACCAAGGCAAAGCACCAGACCCTCAAAATCAAGTTTGATAGGATCCGGATGTGCAAGGAGGAGCACGTGGATGATTTTGCCATGAGAATCACTATGGTCATGAGCAAGATGTGCACACTTGGGGGGAAAATCGAGGACTCCTATGTGGTGGAAAAGGGGTTACGTGTGGTGACACCATAGTTCCTACAAATTGCATCCACGTTGGAGTAATTTGAGAATTTAAAGAAGATGTCGGTCGAGGAGCTGTTTGGTCGACTCAAGGCACATAAGGAGTGACTTCGGGGTTGTGGCAGCAAGGAGGACGAGCATGTGTTGCTAACCTGTATTGAATGGGAGGCCAAGTCAAGAAAGAAAGAGGGTGAGGGCTCTTCTAGAGATACAAGGTGGAAGGATAGTAGATGTAGATGCGGCTGTGGGCATGATCGTGGTCGCAGACGTGGTCATGGGCATGGCGATGGTGACCACATCGACGATTCCCATAAGAAGAGTTGTAAGTTTGATAAACAAAAAGTTCACTGCTACAACAGTCAAGACTACAATCATTTTGCATCTGAGTGCCACTCGAAGGTGGAGAGGGCACACTTTGCTGAAAAGCACAACGACAATGAGCCTGCTCTCTTGATAGTAGATACATGTGAGTTTATGCACTCCACTAAGAACAAGTCGGAGCATGTGTTGCTCAATGAGGGGAGTTGGAAAAGACTATAAAAGCAAGATGTGGTATCTCGATACTAGGGCCAGCAATCACATGACCTAGTGTAGAGAGATATTAACTGAACTAGACACCAAAATACATGGCTCGGTGAGGTTCAGTGATGGCACTATTGTGGATATATGTGATGATGATTTGGTCTTGTTCCAGACTCAAACCTAGGAGCATAAGCTACTGACGGATGTATATTACATCCCTTAGTTGCGAAACAATATCTTGAGTTTGGGCGAACTCAATGAACACGGTTGTAAAATCATTATGCAAGACCGGTATCTTGATGCGGGGGATTTTCCGATCTTCGCGGCGTAAGATCGATGGAGATAAGTTGGATCCGTGCAACCTGACGAATCGATGCCACCAACCACTGTTAGAACAGAAACCTACGACAAAAGAATTCACCTAATCACACGCTCATGATCCCGTCTACCCGACCACCAAGTAGACGTGTCGTCGCTCTGGCCAATCACAAGGAATCACAAGAACGACAGGGAAGAACGCCCGATTCCCCTCCAGGTTGCAATCGTATGCCAAACCCTAGGAAGAACAAGCGCATAGCTTTTTGAAAATAATAAATTAATTTTCTGTGGTCTCCGTTCTGAAAATTCTCATACAAAGTAAATAGGTGGCCGAGTTGAACCCAACTCATACACGGCCAACATCAACGTGACACACACGACTTAAAGTTTTCACAACTTAATCAACGTGACACACACGACTTGAAGTTTTCACAACTCAATTCAGACTCTAAGTAAACAAAAAAAATAACCGAGTTGGTCCGGTCAAAACACACGACGAGCCTTCATTTTTTTTCTCCTTGTGTCACCAACCGAAAGGAGCCAACTCCTTGCATGCAGCTTGGATCGGGCTAGTAAATGCATGCAGTTTTCTTCTTTTTTTTTTCTTGTCTAGACTGTGGACGTTTCTTCCATCTCCTTTGTGGCATGTAACACACACACACACGCGCAGCACATAGATGCTTGTATGTATTTCTTTGGTCTTATCTTTTGTCTTGGTCCACATGCACATGCATGGTTTTTTTGCTCGGCTAATTTCTTCTAGCTTCGGCATCCCAACATCTCCTTATGCAAAAACCTGAGACCAATTAAAATACTAGCATTAGGTAGTAGCCAATTCTCATGTAAATTAAAACCAAATTTAATTAGGAGCGAGTTCACCTGTTAATTAATCTTTTTAGCTCGTGCTCGTGTAATCGGACCAATTGGGATGTCCTCATCATATCTGCACATCTTTGACAGGGAAAGAAGGTTGCTAGCCAAAGTGAGGAGATACCAAAATTGGTTGTATGTGCTAAATATCAACCAAGCACAACTGGTTTATCTCCTAGCAAGGTACCAAGCAAAGGAGTGGCTGTGGCATGCACGATATGGTCATCTGGACTTTCATGCATTAAGGGATCCCTCACATAAGGGCATGGTTGAAGGAATGTCAGAAATCAACCATGTTGATCAACTGTACGAGGGGTGTATGGCAGGTAAGCAGCACCGCACATCTTTTCCCGTCGACTCGACTTATCGAGTAAACAAGCCGCTCGAGCTGCTACATGGCGATTTGTGCAGCCCTATAACACCTGCAACTCTAGGAGGTAACCAGTATTTTTTATATTAGTTGATGATTATAGCAGATATATGTGGATATAGTTACTCAAGATGAAGGATGAGGCCCTAGATATGTTCAAGAGAGTGAAGGCAGTAGCTGAGATGGAGGTTGACCACAAGGTGAAGGTCCTAAGGATAGACTGTGGTAATGAATTCATGTCAAATGAGTTCACACTCTACTGTGATGAGCTGGTACTGCAACGGTATCTCACGACATCATACCACAACAGAATGGAGTTGTCGAGCATCGCAACCAAACAGTGGTGGCCATGGCAAGAATCTTGTTGAAAAGAGCCTACAAGTACTGATCACATACCATAAGTCTCCGATAACCGATCGCTGACCATGATCGCAAAAACCACGACTATCAAGGAATGAGTCCTTCCGACTGTCGAGTATCGAGTTCTTCCAACTAATGAGTACCACGACCATCTAAACACTGAGTACTTCCATCTTTCAAGTATTGAATCCTTCGAGTACTATTCCTCTAAGCATTGTTCACCAATCATTGACCACCATGCACCAGCCAGTCATACCACTGGCCTAACATGAGTACTTGAAGTACTCAAAGATAGCAAAAATTGAAGTACTCGAACTGACCATCAAGTCTACGAGTATCGATCGTGAAGCCTTCGGCAACCGAACATAAAAGCATAAGACTACTAATCGCGAGGTCTACGATAACCAATTAAAAAGTCTAAGATAACGACAGCCGACTACAAAGTCTATGACTACCGATCACAAAGTCTTCGACTATCGAGTACTGACAAGTAAAATCTATAACTATCGAGTACTGACCAGTAAAGTCCACGACTATCGAGTACCGACCCATAAAATTTACAACTATTAAGTATCGACAGCAAATTCCACTACTATCAAGTATCGACCAAGTACTGTAGTTACGACCATGGAAAAGTACTGTAGCTATTACCATTGACCAATTTCTGTAGCAGATGATCTTATAACCTCTGACCGGTTCACTGTCGCTTACGACCGGTTAAATGTTGCTTACAACCGATTCCTTGTTTGAGGTCAAAATCTATGATTACCTGCCATGGTCGTTCTGCCGTGGACGAAATACCGTGGTCGATTTGTCGTGGTCGAAGTCGGCCATGGTTGAAGTTTGACGTAGTCGAAATACCATGGTTGAAATGCCATAGTCAAAATCTGTCGTTCAGACCAGCCATCACAAGGCTGATTGGACTAGCCATCATTAGGTCAATCGAACTATGGTTAGTGGTCAAAGCCAAACGTGGTCATTTTTCCATCCTGAAAACTCAAGTATAGAAGTGCATCGGGCAGAACTTTCCAAAACATAATTTTCAATGCAACCCAAATATCAATTATTCATCATCGCTAAATGTACAACAACCATATGGTCTAACAAAACATGATGTCATAAATCATAATCTAATGAAAAGGTGGGATAAGTCTAAGACATGTTGCGCAATTTACTCCACTTAAAGTTTGCAAATTATATACTTACTTTTTGCATAAAACTAATTTACCACCTAGGCCTCTTATCTCATGTGGCAATTCTACTTGGCGCGTATAGTTTTCGAAAGCACACATATAGGTTGGATATAAAATGATGCAGAACAGCAGAAATACATGTAGTATTTGACATAGAAAATGATAGTATAGAATATAGATAGCAAAAGTAATTGAACAAAGGAGAAAATCCACACAAACATACTAGATGGACAAGTAGTATCTTACAACAACAATACCTGTATAATTACTTCAGTGTAAATTGAAGTTTTTAGAGAGGATACATGAATAGTCAAGATTTATTAAGCTCACTTGTTCTAGCTTTGGAGGGAGAGGGAGGTAGACCTGGGGGCGCTCGGCCAGCTTCGAAGGGAGAGGGAGGTAGATCTGGCAATCCAATCACTAGGAGGAGCTAGCTGCAGCTATGTCGGGCCAAAAGGAGCAGATCTAGACTCTAGTCACTGGAGAGGAGTAGATCCAGTGGAGGCGCTGAGTGGAGGGCCGGAGTCCAGAGAGGAGTGAAGTCCGAAGAGGTCCAATCACTGAATCGCCAGTGTGGGTGTGAGCCCCCAACAGTGGCATTGTGCTATGCATGAAGCACCACAACCACTGCTTTGGAGGAAGAGGGAGGCAGAGGGGTGAGAAGAACTAAGAATCAAGTCACCGAGGCAGCCATCGAGCAAATGAATGACCGAGGCACTGAGGATTAGGGTTTCAGGAATGTGGGCCATTTGGGCTGACGTGCATCCGCGCATGAATATGTCAGTGCTCCAGTCTAATTCCCAAATATTAATGCTTAACTGCATATATGGGGGCCCATGCGGGGAATAGGAATGGGGAGCGGAAGAACAGCCTCGCCCCCGGTTCACTCAATGAGGAATTGTAGGAACCCAGAGTAACGACTCCTGGATCCTCTGTGTAAATCGCACTAGTCCAGGATCAGCTAGTCCACACAGTAACAACAAAGATAAATACCAAGCACAAATGACTTAATATATGAAATAAAGAGTATGGCTTTATGGCCAAGTCTTACATCAACGTCCATTGGCAAAGATAAATAAAACAAATAACTGCGGAAGCAAACTGATAAATAGCGAAGGCCAAGCCTGCCCACAGGCAAACGACAGTAAGACGCAGCCTACTCGTCCTGATCTTCACCGTAGTCGATGGCTCCTTCCTCTGTATGGAGATTGCAAGGTGAGTACAAACTTGTACTCCGCAAATCACACGGAGAAATGCAACATAATGATAAAGGCTTCAATGGAAGGCTTATAGGGTTAGTTTGCATAAAACAGCATTTGAGAAATACGATAAATAGATTGAAATTGCTGAATTTAATACAGTAAGTAAAAACAGAATTTGTAATTGAAAATAGTACCGTCAGTGCAGGCTCCGACCATACACCAACCTATCCACGGGCATCCCACCCGGACCATCTTTTCCAAAAGATCACGTATAGATTCCATCCATCCACACGTTTCCAAACACTTGTGGATTCCATCCATCCACAAGCTTCCAATCTTTCTCATGGGTTCCATCCACCCACAAGGTTTTCATTCTCTCATGGATTCCATCCATCCATAAGGTTTTCGAAAAAAAATATTTTAGAAAAACAAAGTCTAATCCATGAAAAACTTTTACTCAGCATGCCCATGACTGTGGGCACGGCTATCCAGGATAGATTATACACTCTGCAGAGGTTGTACAGCTTTATCCACAAGACACGATCATCCCTTTATAACACTAGATTACACACTTCCTTAGGTGTGCGATGGGAAGTCGTGACAAGGCCTTTACAATGCAAAGCCTTCAACCTGGCCAAGCCAACTCTAAGGTTTCACCCCAGTAAGGAATCCACTAGACCGGGACCCCCTCTTGAGCCTGAGTGAGTCTTCTCATGGCTACAACCACGCTCACCCAAGTGGAACTTCACATGGCACCAACCACGCCCACCTTCAACCTACGACTTGACTCAGATTGGGACTTTACAAATTATTTAGCCAGAGCTGTCCCATACCAGCCATGTGGTAGTACGATAGGGCTTTGCAACAGATAGCTCACAGACCGGTCCTTAATTGACTTAGGCCCAACCACATACCCCCGTGCACGACAGTCAACCACTGCAACTCCAACCAACAGGGCATGCCTACACCCACCAATCTAACCAATTGCCTAAGTCTAAACCAGTTTTTATATTTTGTTTTCAAAATATTTCATAAACCTCCTTGACTCACCAAAGTAAAGAGTACGTTTAGGAAACTTATCATTTCATGTGAAAAACTCATCATTTTATGTGAAAGATATCCCAAAACGAATATTATGCCTAAGCAGGTCTAAGAATTTGATAAAATATTCTCTAGCCAATACTAGTGTACTAACTAGAGTTTTAATCTAGGGTTACAAGGTATAAGAATTTGCAATATCAAAGGAGGGAGTAACAAACAGGTATTAACTAAATTTAAAACTGAATTGAAATACGTTGAATAAACATATGCATGCAAAATAATTTAAATCAACATAATTTTATTTTAAAAACTGGGATCAACATGATCAAGTAGTGTGACTTGTCTTACTCTTCAACTTGGTTTGAATCTCCGTCGAAGAATTTTCCCGAATCGTCGAAGTCTACATGTGAAAATAACCCACCAAATTCAAATAAATTCAAAATATATTCAAATGGACTTCAAATATTTGAATTGAGGCCAGAAATGGATAGAGGGGAATTTTTGATGAATTTAGAAATTTGAATGGGCTCAATCGGAGTTAGGACGAAGGAGAACAAGCTCCGGGAAGTTTAAAATCCGGGAAAAAGAAAAAGGGTTTTTCTATAATTATTTTTCTAAAGGAAATTGATTTATGACCTCAGCATTGCGTCAGCCCTGGGATTTTTGTTTTCAGCCGATTTATTTTTCTACTGAAAAATAGGGGGAGGGGCTGACAATGGGCCCGGTCCATGTGGACCAAGTCCACAGACCCGGGGAGGTGGTGAGGTGGCACAGGGGGCGGGGGTGCCTGCGTGGCGCTGACGGGGCGGGGTTGCTGACGCGGCGCCGACGTGGCGTGCCACGCAGCTGCCACGCGGGCACGGCGGCTGACGTGAACCGGGCGCTCCGGCGGGCGGCGGTCGGCGACGAGGGTGGCAAAGGGGAGAGGGGGCCGAGGGGGACTCGGGGAACAAGCGCGGGCTCACCATGGGCGACCGGAGGCGGCCGGCGGCACTGTTCGGGTCACCAGCAGCTCGGTGGCGTTCGAGGCCAGGGAAGAGGCGCACGGGCACGGCGGCGAGGCGGGGAAGCCGGAGGGACCGACGGTGAGGCGCGAGGAGGAGCGAGGAGGCGGCAATTGCTCGCCGTTGCCTTCGCCGGTGCTCGGGAAGATGCCGCACGGAGTGGAGGAAGGGAAGAGCTCGGGAGGCGGAGTGGGGGCGGAGCGGGGTGCGGTGAGTGGAGGCTTAGCCGAAGGGCCTTTTTATAGGGGTCGGGGAGGGTGGCGCCAGCGGGAATTTCTCGCCGGTGGTTGGCGGGGCGGCGGCGGTTGGGGAAGAGACGTGCGGAGTGGGAGAGGTGGGGGTTACGGGGCGAGAAGGGCGGGAAGATGGGCGCGTGGGGCACGACGTGTGTGGGGGAGAGGAGGGGCACCGGGAGAGGCGGGAGCGATTGTGCAACGGCCGCTGGTGGTGCGAGGAGGGAGAAGGGGCCGCGCGGGGAAGAAGAACCCGACAGGTGGGCCCCGCGCGCAGAGAGAGAAGGGGAGGAGAGGGAACGGACGGCACAGATCGCAACACGCGGAAAAGGGGGAAAATTGGGCGGCTAGCGCAAGGGAGAAGGGCGGATAGCTGGATGGATGGGCGCGAGGGGAGGCGGCCGATCTAGGCCATGGGCTTGCGGGCGGCCGAGATGGGCTGGCGGGGGCGACGCGGCGCAATCCGGGCCGGCCACGTGGCGAGCGGGGGAGAGGGGAAGGCGGGATCGGCCGGGCGACATGGGCAGATCCTGGCCGTCCACGCGGCGGCTGGAGGGGAGGGAAGAGGAGATTATTTTTATTTTCTGATTTCAGATTTTTCATAAAAGCTTAGGGAATTCAATAATGCATAGAAAAATATGAAATAACTTCCAAAATTCCCAGAAAAATTCAAAGAACTTCCTGGAGACATTTTGGACTTAATAAAAATATTTCCAACTAATGTTGGTATTTAATTTTCATACTTAAAATACTTTTTAATTTCAAAAATAGACTTTTAAACTCCAAAAAATCCAGGAAACCAAATAAAAGCCAAATAACTCCAAATAATTAATTTAAAGTAGGATTTTTATAGAAAATCAAATTTATCATTTTATTTAATAATATTTTTAGGTTTTACTTTTCAAAGCAGGCTTTTTCAAAAACAGAAAATCCAGGGCAAAACCAAAAATAAAATTTAGGAAACAAAAATACTTATTTTAATTTAAAATTTTATTTTACTTAATTTTTATTTATTTTATTTTAATAAAAATCTGGGCTGTTACAGGAATAGTTGTGACCCAATTCTATCCCCACAGGGAAAGAAAATGCCCCATCCCTGTCCCCTAATAGGGGAATTCCCCACCGGGGAATGAAGAATGGGCCTCATTGCCATCCCTACCACAAACCGCATCATCATGTCCTGCCATGTCATCTTAGACGAGTCCTCTTTTCCCTTTACCGAACTGCCCTCCACACCTACTTCAGACCTTGACTTCTTGAATGATATCTCCACCACCACTTCCTCTTATCTCCCTCCTCCTAATATCAACACGCCCACACCTCTGGCCACACCAGCCCGCCCAGGTGATTCCTCTACCACGATAGTGGACGCTATACCGGACACCTCCTCTCACATGGTTCCCATCCCTCCAGTAACTAATTCTCACTCCATGGTAACACGAGAAAAAAACGGTTTATGCTAGCCTATCGACAGGCTTAACCTTCTCACCACTTCCCTGTCTCCTATTCCCTCTACATATCGTGGCACCCTCAATGATCCCAACTGGTATGATACCATGACCAATGAGTTCACCGCTCTCCAAGCTAATCACACTTGGGATCTTGTTCCTCGCCCTCCCAATGTGAACATTATGACTGGGAAGTGGATTTTTTGCCACAATTCTGATGGCTCGCTTGATTGGTACAAAGCTCATTGGGTCCTTCGTGGCTTCACACAACTATGAAGCATCGACTTTGATGAGACTTTCAGTCCAGTTGTCAAGCCAGCCTCAATTCGTACTATTCTCACCCTTGCCCTCGCTCGTGATTGGCCCATACATCAACTTGATATCAAAAATGCTTTCCTTCATGGTGCTCTCTCTGAAACAGTCTAGTGCTCACAACCTTTAGGCTTTGTTGATCCTTCCAAACTTGGTTTTGTGTGTCACCTCAACAAATCCCTCTGGCTTGAAGCAGGCGCCTCATGCTTGGTATAGCCACTTTGGGTCTCACCTTCTCTCCCTCGGCTTTGTCGGCTCCAAAGCCAACACTTCTTTGTTCATCTACCACCGAGGTCCTGACATTATCTACCTACTTATGTACGTCGATGATATTGTGGTGACTACCTCCTCAACCACTCTCCTTAATTTGATGATCAACGCTTTTCAGCGAGAATTCTCTATGAAGGAACTTGGTCGACTTCACCATTTCCTTGGTGTCACAGTCTCCCATCATGCCAATGGCATCTTTCTATCTCAGCTTCAATACATCCTTAACATTCTTGCTTGCGCTGGCATGTCCAGCTGCACGCCATCCAGTATGCCTATGAATACTTCCTCCAAATTTTATTCCAAAACTGGTGAACCCGTGTCCAACCCTACCAAATATTGGAGGATTGTCGGTGCCTTACAGTATCTCACTTTCACTCGCCCTGACATTACCACGCCATGCAACAAGTTTGCCTTCACATGCATAATCCTCGTGAGCCTCACCTCACCCTTGTCAAACGCATCCTTCGTTACCTCACTCTTGTTGCCTACTCCGACACTGATTGGGCCGGTTGCCCAAATACACTCAAGTCGGCATCTGGCTATAGCATCTTCCTTGGTGACAACCTTGTGTCTTGGGTTCTCCAAACGCCAACACACGGTGTCCCGCTATAGCGCTGAGGCCGAATATATACCATGCTGTTGCCAACACCATTGCCGAAGTATGCTGGCTACGACAACTTCTTGCAAAACTCCACAGTCCTCTCCAACAAGCTACATTGGTCTACTGCGACAACATCAATGCCATGTATCTCTCAACAAACCCAATGCAGCACCAACGCACCAAATATGTCAAGATAGATTTGCACTTCATTCGGGAACACATTGCATTTGGTAATGTCTGTGTTCTCCATGTTCCTAGCTCATCCTAGTATGACGATATCTTCACCAAAGGTCTAGCCTGAACGTACGCGTGGCTGCCGCTCTGACTGCTGGGGGTGTTAGATATATATATCATGTAATCTTTCAAGTTTGGTATGATTTCATGTAATCTTCTATTGTTAGGATATAGTTTCCTTCCTGAGTTGATTCGGTCTACCATGATAGTTTCCTTTCTTGAGTGGTTTCCATCCATGTTATATATATATATAGGAAGCCGAAATGGGGCACCATGGTGTCTGGGCACTAAGTCTCTCTGCTTTTGGATTGCTTTTAGATGCGAGCGAGTGCAACAATATATAATATATCAGGCAAACCTGTTAACATTCATTAATTCGAAAAGGCATCGATTTGGAAAGAAACTCATTGATTTAGCATGCTGAATCAATCATGGATGGAATGTCTTAATAATGGATGAAAAGTCTCGATCATAGAGCCTAGGCACTATAGTGCCACTGTTATTTATATTCCATATATATATAGGACGCTGAAATGGGGCACCATGATGTCTGGGCACCAAGCTTCCCTGCCTTTGGATGCTTTTAGATGCGTGCTAGTGCAATGGTATGGAAAGGAAGTCATTGACATGAACAGAAAGTCTTAATCACGGATGAAAAGTCTCACTCATGAATGAAAAGTCTCACTCGTAGAGCTTGTCAATAGAAATACAAGAGCTGAGTTATTCTTGCCTTCAACTATATGCCTCGTGAAAAACCCCAAATTTTCAAACCAGATTTTTGTTTGATTTTTGCTGAAATTTGGGCGATTTTCTGAAAACTTTCCTTTTCGGGAAAGTTTTCCCCGCAGCCGTTTTCCTTTTCCGGCCGGGCGCCGCTCCCCTCCGTTGGCGCCCTCCCTCTTTCCGCCTTCGCCCTCCCTCGCGCGCACCTGCGCCCGCGCCAGCCCGTGGACGCCGCCTCCCTCCCCGTTCTTCCTCTCCCGCTGGCGCCACACCCCTCCCCACCTTCTCCCCGGTTTCCCTGCGCCGCGCCGTCCCGACCACCCCGGTCCGAAGCTGTGGAGGCCCTCGTGCCACGTCGCCCCGCCTCTGCTCCGGTCCCACCTGCCAGAGACCGCCTCCTCCCTCTCCCGCGCGCGGACGCTCCCTCGCCCGTGCCCGCAGCTCCACTTGCTCCCGTCGCGTCGCCCGTCCCCTGTGCAACTCCGTGCGTCACCCCCTGCGCGGAGGAGACGCTTACCAACTCTCTGTCCCCTACTATTGACTCCCCGGTCGCGCCCGTTCCTTCTTCCCGAAGGATTCTCCTCCCCGCTCGGTATAAAACCCCCATCACTGCCTCCTCGCTTCCCCTTTGCTTCCCGAGCGTTCCCAACACCCCCATTCCCTTCTCACCACTCCCCCGCCTCTCCCTGAGCAGCCAATCGACGCCGCGCCGCCCTGGTCGCCGCCGCCAGTCTCCCCTGCACCGGTGGCCCCCCGGAGCCAATCTCCCCCTCCCCTCTCCCACTCCTCAATTGCGTCTCACCAGAGCACCTCCTTGGTGTGCTGATCACGTTGGTAACCTTGTTAGGACAGATACTCGCCCAAGGAGCCCTAGCACCGAAACTCCCCGCCGGCGAAACCACCCTCCCGTGGCCAGCTCACCTCGCCGCTTCCCAGCTCCTACCGCCACTGCCAATGTGAGCTCCCAGCTCCCCTTACCGTGTAACCGCCGCCGATTGGGCCCTCTCACCGCCGGCGACCTCTCTCACCGCTTTGGCCCCGAACCTCCCCCTTCTGTCCCCCGCCTTCTCCGTCGATCCCCTCGCCTTCCCAGTGCCCAAAATGGGTTCCCCAGCCCTAGCACTACCCGGTGGTACTATCCTTTGCCATCGGGAGCCTTCGCCGTGGCCGGAGAGCGAAGGCGCCGCCGTCTCCACCTCTCTGTTGCGCGCGTGCGGCTGGAGGAAGACGACGACGACGTGGCCTTATCCTCTCCACCCGTTCCATCCGATGCCATATAACACCGGCCGTCGGATCCTTCCATAACGCTTCGCTCGCCCTCATCACCCCACTGCCGTTCGATCTCCCCGCTACCGCATCGCGTCCACCCACCCGCTCGCCATCCGACCCGTCCGCCCGAGCCGCGTGTCGCCCATCGGGACCGCGGAGGCGCGTGGGAGTGGGCCGAGCGGCCTGCTCCGTCGCCCGAGCGCGCGCGCGCCTGCAGGCCATCGAGGCGCGCCGCCGTGGGCCGCGCTGGCCTTCGGCCGCAGGGGCCGCACAGTACCAGGCCATGCTGTAGCACTGGGCCGGCCCGAGTACTGTTCATCTGATTTTCCAGAGGCTTTTCCAATTTCTAAAATCCCAGAAAATCCAAATAAATCCTAGAAAATCACAGAAATTCCCAAAAATTCCCAAATTTCACCACTTTGCTCCAAATAATATTCTAAACCCATTTTTGGCCTCCACTTCCACAAATTCATTCCAGATAAATTCCTAAAATTCCATTTGAAGGGTTTATGCTTTTTACTCCTTTTTAAATAGTTTATTTTGCCTCGCTTGATTAGGCTCAAGCTGGATTTAATTATTTTATGTGTTTGCGCTAGTGTCGGAGATCCCGGAGGTTCAAGTGCAAGCTGAGGATCCAGGTGTTTCTTCGTTCGAGCTAGCTGAGATCATCCGGATTGACGGCAAGTCCCAAATCCTTTGATCATGTTGCAACCCATGTGATTTAATTATGTTATTATACTATTTGCATTGAGCTAATTGTGAAATGCTAGTTTAAAGTAAAATAAAATGTTTAGAATGACATGTTATGTAGATAAACCTACCACCGACAAATGCCATGTTTAATTTGTAGCCATGCCTTTGTAACCCTAGAAATAATTATCTGTTAATCTAGATAACTGTAGGTTATTATTATCATGCAAAGTCTTCGACTGATAAGGTTGTGGCTGCGGGCCAATAGAATTTGCAAACCCGACTCTAGGGTAGGGTGGTATGGGACACCGTGCCCTAGAGCGGAGAGTGCCTGCGTGCACAAGGTAGGGTAAGGGTGGTGGTGCGCCGCAAGACGGATCATTCGCCCACCGCCTACCCTAGGTTGGAGGTCGCGGACCTCGTGGAAAATGTAAGGTTTAGATCCTTACGCTGAGCAAATGACATAGTGACCGCTCAACCACAGGTGTTGACTTGTCAACCTTGGTTTAGTACCTGCTAACTTAAGTGAAACCCCGCATTGGGAGTCAGAGCAAGACAACGATAGGTCCCCACAACTCGGGTCCGGCGTTCCGCGATGGCCAGCGGACGCCCGAGGATGTGCGGGTTTCTTATCTATCGGGTGGAGTGTATACCAAGGGTTGAGCAGCGAAAAGACCCGGTTCCTTAACCCAGTCATGAGGGTTAAGGATGCGTGTGGGTAAAGTTGGGCAACTCTGCAGAGGCAAATAAATGGTATTCGAATATGCCGTGCACCCGGTTAATGGAGCTGTGTCACTTGGGTGATTCCAGCAGCAAAGCTTAAGTAGTTTTGTACATGTTTTAACTTGATTAGTTGGTTAATTAACTCTTCATGAAAAACCCCTGAGATCTTAAGGAATAGTTTTGGGTCCGTTTTATTAAAATGTTTGCAAATAAAACTGCATCCACCAAAGCTAATAAACCAAGTATACTCCCTTCCATTTTAACTCCGTGCATGTAGTAAGATAGAGTCCCTTTTGGGGCTTGCTGAGCCGGTTGTTTGGCTCACGGCTTGCTTAATCCACTCTTTAGAGGATCAAGACGAAGGTGAAGGTCTCCCCGTTGAGGAAGTCCCGGAGGATCTCTTCTTCGACGAGGACCCGTGGCTTTAGGTCTTCGCCGCACTCAAGCGGATTCTAGAAGTCTTCTGTAATGTAATTATACTTTGGGCTTGCCCGCCCCGCTGTCAAAAACTGGATGTTATTCCATATGTGAAATATATGCTGGACTTTGGTTGTAAGCATGCAATGGTATACTCTTGCGCGACGTTCCATAACTGTTCATGCGTGAATAGTTGTGGAATGTCGTGTCCGTACGCGCCCCTGGAAATGGGGGCATTACAAGAAGTGGTATCAGAGCAGGCTCTTGACCGTAGGTTGAGACCTAAGGCAAACTAGGAAGCGGTTCTATCGCAAAACTTAATTTAAGCCATAAAAAGGGTTTACAAAAAATATAAGTATTATTGCTGTCTTTTTTCTCTCTCGTTGCTACCTTATCTATCTTAGTTTACCTTTGCTTAAGTTTTGCCTTTGCAAAATGTTTGCTGCCTCTCTTGTCTAGCTTCAAAATTTCGTTTCTCAGCAGCTGGAGCAGTAGCTGTTGTTCGCTAGACTAGACTGACCCTGAGTTGTAGTGGTACTTTTGTAATGTAAAGCAGGTGCAATCACGAACCCTAAGTGGTTTGTGTACCACTTGCATATTGTAAATTTATGTTCATTATCTTGTATGTTGTTTGCTTAATTATCAGTATCCCTCTCAGTTCAAAGCCTTCTCCTGTCCCCTTTCGCCCTCGTACTTACCTTTTTCACCCTATACTTACCTTGAAAATTCGATGTCTTACTTATCCCCTCTTGATTGCCAAAGCCGCTGCAAAGCTAATCTCAAGTTCCCAATTGGCAGATGGACCCAGATCAGCAGAGTGGTCAGACCAACAGGCAGGGTGCACCTGCCACAGATCAAGCGACACTCGCCAGTGTGATAGCAATGTTGGAGCAGAATCGTTACCAGGGAGAACAGAACATCTTACGAGTGCTAGACCAGCAAGCCCATTTACTTGACCACATAGCAGCCAGATCTCCAGGCATACAAGGTGGAAGTATTGCTCCTCGGGATGGTTCTCCAATTTCCACCCGATGGACAGACTTTCTGAAGACACGTCCACCAGTCTTCTCCACCTCAGCTGACCCTATGGTAGCCGAGGATTGGCTTGTGGACGTGTGGAAAGGAAGCTTCAAACAGCACAATGCGATGACAAAGAGAAGGTGTTATACGCATCCCACCAGTTACAGGGTGCTGCAGCCACGTGGTGGATCAACTATCAACGCACACAGCAAAACAGAGAAATCAGTTGGGAAGATTTTTCAAAGGCCTTCCGCAAGGCACACATACCAGATGGTATCATGGAGGCTAAGCGCCGAGAATTCTTAACGCTTAAACACGGCGGACGCACTGTTATGGAATACTTACATCAATTTAACCACTTATCCAGGTTTGCTCCGGAGGATGTTGACAGTGAGGATAAGAAAATGAGCAAATTTCGAGCAGGACTGCAACAGTCATTGAAGTTCCATATCTCAGCCATGAAGTTCAAAGACCTGCACGATATGGTGGACTGCCTGATTACTTCAGAAGAGGCTAGAGGTGAGATGGAAGACTTCAGAAAGCGCAAGGCCGCACATAGGTCACAATCATTTTCACACAATGCTCAGCGAAGCAAGACCTCGGGATCATCCTCATTCCGATCCCAATCCTCCCGACAGTATGTGATGCTACCAAAGAACCAGTCTGGACAATCTCAACAGTACAGTCCTCCTTTACCCTTGGCCACCAAATGCCCCACCTGTGGTGGGAATCATCTTGCTAGCAGTTGTCCGCGAAGGACAGATGCATGTTTCCATTGTGGAGAGATTGGACACTACAAGCATCAGTGTCCCAGGAGGAGTTTGCAATCAGATGCAGCTAAACTCCGAGTCCAAAACCAGCAGCAGCAGGAAACAAAGTCACAGTCTGACCCTAGCACCCCCGAAGGAGGCTATCTGCAGATCAAGACAGCGGGACCTCAATCACCGGCAGGCACCGCGAACTTCACATCTGCAGGCAGAAGCAAAGGTCGTACTAGACCCACATTCTATGCAAGAGTAAATCATGTGTCCGCAGAAGATGCAGCTGAAGCTAGTGACATCATTGCCGGTATGTTCCCAATCAACACCATACCTGCATTGATTTTATTTGACCCTGGTGCAACGCATTCGTTTATTTCGAAGAGTTTTGCTTCAAGAAATCAGTTGTCTTCTGTTACTTTGCCAAGACCATATGTGGTTGAAACCCCTGGGGTTAGAATGGAGTCCCACAGTGGGTGTGCGGGACTTAACATAAAAATCCAAGGGGTAGACTTCAGAGCAGATTTGTTGCAATTAGACATGTCAGGATTAGATGCCATTTTGGGCATGAACTGGCTAGCCAAGAACAAAGGCAAGGTAGATTGTGAGATCAAAACAGTATCCTTGGTGAATCCTGAAGGTCAGAGAGTGGTAGTAGAGACAGACCGAAAAGTGCTGAAAGATGCCAGAAAGCATATGATCAACATGATAGCAGTTACACCTGATCAAGTGCTAGTGGTACAAGAATATCCGGATGTGTTTCCGGAAGAATTGCCAGGCAGACCCCCTGACAGACAAGTGGAACTCGCCATAGAATTGGTTCCAGGCACCAAGCCAATTGCCAAGCACCAGTACAGAATGTCAGCCAGTGAACTGAAGGAATTGAAAAAGCAATTAGATGAATTACAAGAAAAAGAATTTATACGACCAAGTGTTTCACCTTGGTCGGCCCCAGTTTTGTTTGTAAAGAAGAAGAATGGCAAGCTCAGAATGTGTGTTGATTACAGAGGTTTGAATGCTGTCACAATAAAAAACAAGTACCCATTGCCCAGAATTGATGACCTGTTTGACCAACTCAAGGGTGCCAAAGTGTTTTCCAAGATCGACTTGCGCTCGGGTTATCATCAGCTAAAAATCCGAGAGCAAGATCGAGAGAAGACAGCCTTCATCACCAGATATGGATTATTTGAGTTCACAGTCGTTCCCTTTGGTTTAACCAATGCGCCAGCTTATTTCATGAACCTTATGGATCTGGTGCATATGGACCAATTGGATCGATTCGTGATTGTCTTCATTGATGATATTTTGATATACTCCAAGAACGAAGAAGAGCACAAACAACACTTACACATGGTATTGACAAGATTGAGAGAACATCAACTGTATGCAAAGTTTGACAAATGCAGCTTTTGGCTGAAGGAAGTTGCATTCTTGGGTCACATTATATCTGAAAAAGGAGTCAAAGTGGATCCAGAAAAGATATCAGCAGTTATGGAATGGAAACAGCCCAAGACCGTGACTGAAGTGAGAAGCTTTCTTGGATTGGCAGGCTACTATCGCCGGTTCATAGAAGGATTCTCACGAATTTCTCATCCGCTCACTCAACTTCTGAAGAAAGACAGATCATTCACCTGGACAGATGCTTCTGAGGAAAGTTTTCAGTTGCTAAAGACCAAGTTGACAACAACACCAGTCTTGATTCTACCCAACCCAGAAAAAGAGTTCCAAATCTACTGCGACGCCTCAAAGCAAGGCTTGGGTTGTGTACTCATGCAGGACGGAAAGGTTGTTGCCTATGCGTCCAGACAGTTGAAGCCACATGAAGAAAACTACCCCCACACACGATTTAGAACTAGCAGCTGTGGTGCATGCACTCAAAATTTGGCGGCACTACCTGCTAGGAAATCGTTGTGAGATATTTTCTGATCACAAGAGCTTGAAGTATCTGTTTACACAGCCAGAGTTAAACATGAGACAACGAAGATGGCTGGAATTAATTAAAGATTATGATATTGAGCTTCAATATCACCCGGGCAAGGCGTATGTAGTTGCCGACGCCCTTAGCCGTAAGGCTCACCCAAGCAAGGCCAGCATGACAGAGTACCCACCAAAGTTGAAAAGAGATATACTACGACTGAATCTAGTGATCACAGAACAGGATGAAGGAGCAGCCTTAGAGATCCAACCGCTACTGACCGATCAGATCAAAGCCGCACAAGATGAAGATGAAGAGATTCAAAAACTGAAAAAAGGACATTCAAGAAGGAGATTCATCAAAGTATGCGGTAGACGAACATGGAATCCTCACCTTCCGTGGCCGCTATTGTATACCCGACAAGAAGGAATTGAGAGAGTTGATCCTATCTGAAGCCCATTCGTCTCAGTTCTCAATTCATCCAGGAGGTACCAAGATGTACCAAGACTTGAAGAAAAAGTATTGGTGGAACCGGATGAAAAAGGAAGTTGCAGAGTATGTAGCCAAATGAGATGTCTGCCAGCAGATCAAGATAGACCACCAGAAACCCTCGGGATTGTTGCAGCCTTTGCCAATTCCCGAATGGAAATGGGATAGCATTGGAATGGACTTCATTACTGGACTTCCTAAGACTCGTGAGGGTTATGACGCTATCTAGGTCATTGTTGATAGGTTGACCAAGGTGGCTCATTTCCTTCCGATCAAGCAAACTTACGGGAAAGACAAGCTTGCTGAGCTATATTTGACAAGGATAGTGACATTGCATGGAGTCCCAAAGAAAATTGTCTCAGATAGAGGAGCACAGTTTACATCCAAATTCTGGGAGAAACTGCACGAAGCCATGGGCACAGATTTAAACTTCAGTTCAGCATACCACCCACAGACAGATGGACAGACAGAGAGAACCAACCAGATTTTAGAAGATATGTTGAGAGCTTGTGCAATAGTATATGGAGCAGCATGGAACACCTGCTTACCGTTTGCTCAATTCTCATATAACAATAGCTATCAAGCCGGTATTCAAATGGCACCGTTTGAAGCACTTTATGGCAGAAAATGCAGGACTCCACTGAATTGGACAGAAACAGGAGAACGACAACTTGTTGGTCCCCAGTTTGTTCAAGATGCAGAAGCACATGTCAGAATCGTCAGAGACAGACTCAAAATGGCACAAGACCGACAGAAGAGCTATGCAGATAACCGCAGAAAAGATTTGAGCTTCGAAGTTGGAGACTTCGTCTACATCAAGGTCACCCCATTCAAGATAGTTAAGAGGTTTCAAGTCAAGGGCAAATTGGCACCGAGATATGTGGGACCATTTCAAATTATCGGAAGAGTTGGAGAGGTTGCTTATCAAGTGCAGCTTCCACCCAACTTATCAAGAATCCACAATGTGTTCCACGTATCTCAACTTCGAAAGTGTCTACGCCAACCGACAGATGAAGTACCATTATCAGATATTGAACTACAAGACGACTGCACATATGCTGAAGAACCACTACAAATACTTGAGACATCAGAAAGGCAGCTCAGAAATAAGAATATCAGGTTTTGCAGAGTACAGTGGAAGAATCACACAGCGGATGAGTCCACTTGGGAACGAGAGTCAGATTTGCGGCGAGATTTCCCCAACTTACTCCCTGGACCAAGTTAATCTCGGGGTCGAGATTCTTTTAAGGGGGGTAGGTTGAAAAACCCCAAATTTTCAAACCAGATTTTTGTTTGATTTTTGCTGAAATTTGGGTGATTTTCTGAAAACTTTACTTTTCAGAAAAGTTTTCCCCCCGCAGCCGTTTTCCTTTTCTGGCCGGGCGCCGCTCCCCTCCGTTGGCGCCCTCCCTCTTTCCGCCTTCGCCCTCCCTCGCGCGCACCCGCGCCCGCGCCAGCCCGTGGACGCCGCCTCCCTCCCCGTTCTTCCTCTCCCGCTGGCGCCACACCCCTCCCCGCCTTCTCCCCGCGCACGCGCGCTGCGCCGCGCCGCACCGCCCCTGCGCCCGCGGCCGCGCCTGTCTCCGCGCCGCCCCGGTTTCCCCGCGCTGCGCCGTCCCGACCACCCCAGTCCGAAGCTGTGGAGGCCCTCGTGCCACGTCGCCCCGCCTCTGCTCCGGTCCCACCTGCCAGAGGCCGCCTCCTCCCTCTCCCGCGCGCGGACGCTCCCTCGCCCGTGCCCGCAGCTCCACCTGCTCCCGTCGCGTCGCCCGTCCCCTGTGCAACTCCGTGCGTCACCCCCTGCGCGGAGGAGACGCTTACCAACTCCCTGTCCCCTACTGTTGACTCCCTGGTCGCGTCCGTTCCTTCTTCCTGAAGGATTCTCCTCCCCGCTCGGTATAAAACCCCCATCACTGCCTCCCCGCTTCCCCTTTGCTTCCCGAGCGTTCCCAACACCCCCATTCCCTTCTCACCACTCCCCCGCCTCTCCCTGAGCAGCCAATCGACGCCGCGCCGCCCTGGTCGCCGCCGCCAGTCTCCCCTGCGCTGATGGCCCCCTGGAGCCAATCTCCCCCTCCCCTCTCCCACTCTTCAATTGCGTCTCACTAGAGCACCTCCTCGGTGTGCTGATCACGTTGGTAATCTTGTTTGGACAGGTACTCGCCCGAGGAGCCCTAGCACCGAAACTCCCCGCCAGCGAAACCACCCTCCCGTGGCCAGCTCACCTCGCCGCTTCCCAGCTCCTACCGCCACTGCCAATGTGAGCTCCCAGCTCCCCTTACCGTGTAACCGCCGCCGATTGGGCCCTCTCACCGCCGGCGACCTCTCTCACCGCTTTGGCCCCGAACCTCCCCCTTCTGTCCCCCGTCTTCTCCGTCGATCCCCTCGCCTTCCCAGTGCCCAAAATGGGTTCCCCAGCCCTAGCACTACCCGGTGGTACTATCCTTTGCCATCGGGAGCCTTCGCCGTGGCCGGAGAGCGAAGGCGCCGCCGTCTCCACCTCTCTGTTGCGCGCGTGCGGCTGGAGGAAGACGACGACGACGTGGCCTTATCCTCTCCACCCGTTCCATCCGATGCCATATAACACCGGCCGTCAGATCCTTCCATACCGCTTCGCCCGCCCTCATCACCCCACTGTCGTCCGATCTCCCCGCTACCGCATCGTGTCCACCCACCCGCTCGCCATCCGACCCGTCCGCCCGAGCCGCGTGTCGCCCATTGGGACCGCGGAGGCGCGTGGGAGTGGGCCGAGCGGCCTGCTCCGTCGCCCGAGCGCGCGCACCTGCGGGCCGCTGAGGCGCGCCGCCGTGGGCCGTGCTGGCCTTCGGCCGCGCGGGCCGCACAGTACCAGGCCACGCTGTAGCGCTGGGCAGGCCCGAGTACTGTTCATCCGATTTTCCAGAGGCTTTTCCAATTTCTAAAATCCCAGAAAATCCAAATAAATCCTAGAAAATCACAGAAATTCCCAAAAATTCCCAAATTTCACCACTTTGCTCCAAATAATATTCTAAACCCATTTTTGGCCTCCACTTCCACAAATTCATTCAAGATAAATTCCTAAAATTCCATTTGACGGGTTTATGCTTTTTACTCCTTTTTAAATAGTTTATTTTGCCTCGCTTGATTAGGCTCAAGCTGGATTTAATTATTTTATGTGTTTGCACTAGTGTCGGAGATCCCGGAGGTTCAAGTGCAAGCTGAGGATCCAGGTGTTTCTTCGTTCGAGCTAGCTGAGATCATCCGGATTGACGGCAAGTCCCAAATCCTTTGATCATGTTGCAACCCATGTGATTTAATTATGTTATTATACTATTTGCATTGAGCTAATTGTGAAATGCTAGTTTAAAGTAAAATAAAATGTTTAGAATGACATGTTATGTAGATAAACCTACCACCGACAAATGCCATGTTTAATTTGTAGCCATGCCTTTGTAACCCTAGAAATAATTATTTGTTAATCTAGATAACTGTAGGTTATTATTATCATGCAAAGTCTTCGACTGATAAGGTTGTGGCTGCGGGCCAATAGAATTTGCAAACCCGACTCTAGGGTAGGGTGGTATGGGACACCGTGCCCTAAAGCGGAGAGTGCCTGCGTGCACAAGGTAGGGTAAGGGTGGTGGTGCGCCGCAAGACGGATCATTCGCCCACCACCTACCCTAGGTTGGAGGTCGCGGACCTCGTGGAAAATGTAAGGTTTAGATCCTTACGCTGAGCAAATGACATAGTGACCGCTCAACCACAGGTGTTGACTTGTCAACCTTGGTTTAGTACCTGCTAACTTAAGTGAAACCCCGCATTGGGAGTCAGAGCAAGACAACGATAGGTCCCCACAACTCGGGTCCGGCGTTCCGCGATGGCCAGCGGACGCCCGAGGATGTGCGGGTTTCTTATCTATCGGGTGGAGTGTATACCAAGGGTTGAGCAGCGAAAAGACCCGGTTCCTTAACCCAGTCATGAGGGTTAAGGATGCGTGTGGGTAAAGTTGGGCAACTCTGCAGAGGCAAATAAATGGTATTCGAATACGCCGTGCTCCCGGTTAATGGAGTTGTGTCACTTGGGTGATTCCAGCAGCAAAGCTTAAGTAGTTTTGTACATGTTTTAACTTGATTAGTTGGTTAATTAACTCTTCATGAAAAACCCCTGAGATCTTAAGGAATAGTTTTGGTCCGTTTTATTAAAATGTTTGCAAATAAAACTGCATCCACCAAAGCTAATAAACCAAGTATACTCCCTTCCATTGTAACTCCGTGCATGTAGTAAGATAGAGTCCCTTTTGGGGCTTACTGAGCCGGTTGTTTGGCTCACGGCTTGCTTAATCCACTCTTTAGAGGATCAAGACGAAGGTGAAGGTCTCCCCGTTGAGGAAGTCCCGGAGGATCTCTTCTTCGACGAGGACCCGTGGCTTTAGGTCTTCGCCACGCTCAAGCGGATTCTGGAAGTCTTCTATAATGTAATTATACTTTGGGCTTGCCCGCCCTGCTGTCAAAAACTGGATGTTATTCCATATGTGAAATATATGCTGGACTTTGGTTGTAAGCATGCAATGGTATACTCTTGCGCGACGTTCCATAATTGTTCATGCGTAAATAGTTGCGGAATGACGTGTCCGTACGCGCCCCTGGAAATGGGGGCGTTACACCTCGGTACCGAACATGGTACACGCAATAGGAACAAGCTTGCTAGCTGGCTACATGCATATATATACCCCATTTTATGATTTGTAGACGCACCAATTGTCACACACCATACGTCTCATTGACTACGATTTACGATCGAATTCACCACTAATGGACGCTTAGAAGACTAAATCTTGAGTTCTCAAGTTAATAGAGCTAAGTTAACCAAGCTGAAGTGAAATAAGAAAACAGACTCATTTAATACCTAGCTTGTAAAAAATTGTAAATAATTGAATGTCTCATATCCTAATCTATCAGAACCTATTAGGACTTGGAGAGGTGTGCTATAGAAATTTTTAGATAAATCTTAATTAGATTAGGATTCCTATTTCACTTTAGAGGAGGATTATATAAAGCCATAAGATGTAGTGCTCCAAATGGCTTAAAAGCCATAGCTTTTGGTTTCTGCTGTAGGCTTTTGGCTATAATTGCATTGTAGCGGATGTTAATTTTTTCTGAGTTAAAAAATAAGAAAAATTGAGAAAAAAACGCCGCTATATCTTTTAGGACAATGCAAAGGAGTAAATGGAAAACAAAAAACAAAAAAGGACAAAAGCCAAAATTGAGAAGCCGACGCATTCCCAGTGGCTTCTGGCTTTTAGAAGTCAGAAGCTGAAACCATTTGGAGCGGGGAACCACAAGTCAAGAGTCAAAAGCAAAGCAGGAGGGAGAGGATACGAGGCTAAGTTTTTCTTTAGCACTAGATTTTTGTAGAAAGCAAGGATCTGAGGGTCCAAATGGTTCAAGAGGGTTGGGTTAGAGCGATAATCACTTGTACTTTTCTTAGGTCATGCATAAAGACTGTGCGGTCGGCTTTGCTAAATCTTTCTCTCTCTCATCGCGACTATTTCATCATCATTATTTTAGTTCTCTCTACAAGATTTGTCTACTTTATTCTTGATACCCGTGTACGCTCGTGTTGTATATCATAATATCTAATCTGATCTAAGGCTGCTACACATAAGAAGGGGCATCAGATTATAACAAATGTTATAGATAATTAAGTATGTACATTACATTGTAATTTGTATTACTCTTCCTCAAGCTAACTAATGTTTTGCAACTTCACATAGAGTTCAAGCTAAAATATCTCTCCAGCATTTTCATAAGCTAAGCTTTGAGGGGGAAAGAGCTTAAGCTCTTCGAATTAGGCCCTTTGTAGCTAGAGACTAGAATGCATGCCAGAGCCAAATACGAAGAGAGCTGTCCGGGCCATTAGTTTGTGCGCCCTGCCGGACCTTCCAGACACGTTCCTGTCTAAAATGGCTAAATGGCAATTGGCAACACATATCCATTGATATGTTTTCTTTTTACTATGACTTATTAATCTAATAAATAATAATTGTTGAGAGAAGCCAAAATCAAAAACCATTGAAAAGTCAAAAAGAACAAATCCATATCACTCTGGCCATGCATACAGTTATACAGATCAGAATGATCCTCTTCCCAAGTTATTTTCCGTTGGTCATATGACTAAGAGCCGACAAGCATTTGTGAACAGATTAAAAACATTTTTATCCTAGTCATTCTGGATGGAAAATATCGAAGTCTATACGCAATGCAAGAAACAGAATAGCAGGGAGAGGCAAGCTGGATCGAAAGAAGGGCCCCTGATATGTAGACATGTAGTATGCACGTTTGCTCTACTTACTGTGTTTTGAGTTGGTATCTTATTTTCCCTGTTTCCTGTCGCCGCGCGAAGCCCTTGATAAGTCAGCGATACACGCTGCACACCGGCATAAGCACAACCCACCTTCACAGGTTCGCCTCATGCACACCAGCTCAACTGTTCAGCCGGGGCGAGTCCTTTTAGGCTGAGACTTATAGTTGTAGTTTTTAAATTTAGTCTATTCATGAGAGGCAGTACGTAGAAAAAAAAATAGTCGTATACGATTTTAACTAGTAGAGCTGAATTAGATACAGTAGTACTATAATTTACCTATAGATACCATATTAAAAAAAATGTACCATTTAACGACGAGTTACTGTAGAAATAGAAGCCAAAGTCAGAAATAGAAGCCAAAGTCTAAGGCTAAAAGAACTAAGCCAAGCCTGCACACAAGCGCATTGCCGCATCCAGGCCCTCACATGTACGTCTGTTTCTTTTGGTCTTTTAACTTTTGGCTCCTCCAAAAATAAAATAAATAAAATGATTTCTTGAAACGGATACCGTAACATCTCAAAAACCAACCGAGCAGCACTCGTATAATTGGCAAAACCATTCGCAAAGACGTGGCCGGATAAATGTAGGAACAGATTCATAGCAAGAGATCAGTGCAAACAGCTTACATATCAGAATTTAGGAGTTAAAAGTACTATAAACCAAAATTCCAAGGAAACCAAATGCTTTTTAGATTTAGGTGCAATAGGCTTGGAAGGCCCTACAAAATACAATCACGGGAGCCGCACAGCTCTCCTTATGCATAATACACAGCAGATATATACACAGCTAAGAACGTACGTACTCCATCCGAGTTGTCATGGGCCTATGCTACGAGTTACATTACCGTCAAGTGTACATTACTCGCCGCCATAAAACTCTAATCGAACAATATCGTCCACACCTGGACTTACAATCGGCGTGCCAGTAGTGACCACCTCATAGACACCGAGAATCACAGTTGCTGCTCCAACGTGCTTCATCCGAGTCATACTGGTTTCCGGGCTTCTCACGAACTAGGTTACCTCATATAGCCGGGGATCTCAGGTCACCTGGGTGACCGAATAGTTAGGTGAGGTCAGCGTTGAGCTTACCATATCAGCTGGTCTCCCTACTGGCTGCTTGCCGAGGCTGGGGCAGCTCGAGGACGATGAGGAAGAAACTCCGCTCTGACTCCCTGATGTACTGGACCTCGCCACCCATCAATTTGAGGATCTTCCTGCAAATGCTTAGCCCAATGCCTTCCTGGGTTGTCCGGCGGGAGTTGCTGAACATGTCTTGGACAATGTCAGGAGGAAGGCCCTCACCAGGACAGGCGAACCTGGAGAACCATGCACACATGAAAGGCGATCAATTTGAGGCTTTGCTAAGTTCTTCCAACCGAGGCATTAGGTTTTCTATTATCAATAACATCGAGAACTGGTGCAAACACAATACAGAAATTCAAATTTTCAAGCATGTTCACGCCGCTACGCCCATTATATGTGACCATCTTTTAGTACAACCCTCTCCCCAAAACCAACAAATAGAATGCATGAATTGATAGAACGAAACCTAACCATATGCCTAGGTCCAACCAGGTTTCACTCTCCGAGCCACAGGTCTATATGGGCTAAGCACCATACGGCCACGGGCAGCTCATATACAAGCCTTAAAGTAACAATCTTATAAGTGTTATTAAGCCTTCTCCCCTTAAAAGACTAGTCCAATGAGTGAGATCTCACTCACACTTATAAGTTGTGTTTCTTCCTTTCCCATAAGCAATGTGAGACTATTCCCAACATTCTCCTCCTCACACATTGGTTTCACACTTCTGCAAGCAAGGAGATGTTAGATGCATAGACTCTGATACCACTTCCTAGCTGTATGGCTAGGTCAATCCAAATTTCACTCCCTGGGCCACAGGTCCATATAGGCTGAGCATCTAAGCCCATGGGCTACCCGTATGCAATCCCTAAAGTAACAATCTTATAAGCGGTATTAGGCTTTCCCCTCAAAAGACTAGTCCAATGGGTGAGATCTCACTCACACTTATAAGTTGTACTTCTTCTTTTCTCATAACCAACGTGAGACTATTCCAAACATCAATTATATCAATTACTGCAATACTGCAACAAAAAGAGTAGATTGCTCTAATAACATGAACTAGCCAAATTCCCCACACAATTGCCTCGTAGATACCACAATGTAAATGTTTATATCTAATCATAGAGTTGTGATATAACTTTAATTCTTATGATGGAAATATAATTGGTATTAATCTGTACTGTTAAAACCTAAAACCATCATAATCGATGGTGTAGATCTTTCTCTCTTTTCCTCCGATTAATATAGATGGCCTCCCTTTCTATCATTTTAATAATATAATAGATACATGATTTATAGAAAGCAATCGTTTGATCCTTCTCCCATGGTTGAGTCAAAAGACCATAATGCTGCTGATAAAACCAGATGAGTAAAGTTTGTGGCAGCATATGTAGGCTAATCTAAATTATTTTTGCACTAAAGAATTTGTTTTTTTGTTTTGGTGCACTATAGCAAAGGTGGTTACTGTCAGGTGAATGAAGAAATATATTCATGGAATAGGGGAAAAGAGGTTAAGTTGGTGAGAGTACCTCAATAAAAACCAATTTATCTCAGTTCTTTGGTTCAGTGAAATATAAATATGATTTACTAGGAAATTCATTCTTAAAATTAATTGTATTTCAGAATTTAAATTTCCTAGTAAAAAGTGCTACATAATACAAACAACAGTTACAACAGAATAGGATTTCATTTCAACTTTCCTAGCTTCTGTATTTACAGCATGAATAGTTCATGATAACCGCATATTACCAATAACAAGGTGCAACTGCATCACAAATGTGACAAACAAATCTGAATTTAAGCAATTATTTTCTTCTTTATTCTCTACCAAATTCAAGAAAATTCCACTAAAAAATCAAGAAAAGTTATTCCTTTAAGAAACAATAAATCATTTCGTGGTATGGTGTAAATAGAGAGGAAAGCAGGTAACCTGAAGAGGAAAAGCATTGTATCTGTTCCATCGGAATTTTGTTTTAAATTTGGTCTGACTTGTATCTCTACCCAGCCATTTTCAGCAGGAGCAAACCGCACCATGCTTAGCAAAAAATCAGACAAAACTTGTTGGATTCTATATTGGTCACCATATGCCGAGGATTCTTTGATTTCATCCGGGATATCTCGTATAAGCTGCAAATCTCTTTCTTTCAGCGATATCATCACTTGGCTGACAACAGCATTGATAACACTTCCAAGTGAAAATTCACCTTTATCGAGCACCAGAGAGCTGTTAAATAAAAGAAGAAAGTTAGTAGATTCTCAGCTAGCCAAATAGTAATAGTATGTCAATCTTAGCGCGTGCGCGAGCCGCGGGGGGGGGGGGGGGGGGGGGGTGTTCTCTTCATCTTACTAAAATGTGAGATAATGCTTCTACCTAGACACCAGTAAATCTAGAATGAAATTACACCAAGTGAATAGTACAGGAAAATATTGGACTACACGAAGCATGAGTTCATATTTGGAATGGTATACAGATTGATTTATGTTTGGACTTCGTAGAATGACATGGAAAGATTATGCATGCCGCAAGTTAGTGACTTCCTTGGGGTAAAAGTGGCGCACATTCATCATCCACAAATAAATCTGAGAGGAATTGATCAAGTGTGCAAGGCAACCAGAAGGATATCTGAATTTTCAAACAAGCAAATGAAGCGCAACATTTGGAAAAATAGTTACCAAGTTTATAAAACAAGACTAGGTTTGCAATGTGGGAACATGGGCCAGGACCTGGTTCATTCCTAGGATCAACACTTGAAAAAGGAACTTATGCTTTGAATCCCTACTAGGCTACTACCACGAAACATATGCTTGACACAAAGTTCTAATACTGTTTGGGTTTATGTGAATTGTGGAGTTTACTTTGTAGTTTTGTAGGATGCAATAAAGTTATAAGGCTATTATTTTATTTTGACGCGATCCTAGATTCCTAGCATATAGTATTTGAAGTAGCAAGGACAGAACCTCGTCAGTAAAAGCAGGCTAACATTGGGAGACAGCAAACCAGAATACCCACTACTTTTTTTTTTTAAAAGACGGCCAAAAAATGTTCAGGATATAGGAGTTAGGCTTTCTGCCCCAAGCAACACCAATGTACAAACTAATCTTGCTTACTATTGCTGATTTTCCCATGGTTCTTGCATAAGGCATAATTTTCTCATTATTCTTTAAAAAGAATTTTTTTAAAAATTGCTGGGAACTGTACAAACCACCAATTTCTAGCTTGGTTCCCCTTCTAATTGGCCATGGACTTGGTCCCAATCAAGTAACTGGCTATCATCTTGTGAACAACCAGGAAATATCAGACAAGTAATTGCCATAACAAGCCAGAGATGTGTTCCAACCACCATGCAGAAAGCTGGTACATGGTCCAGTAAAAGGTTTTATAAGCCCTGCAGCAGACTATGGAGTATAATAATCTGGACTAGCTGCAACAGGATATCTTGGGACAGTTATTAGTCATCTATTCACCTGATTCACTGCTGTACACTTCAGATTAAAGCACACAAAAAAGCTTTAATCACCTAGATTAAGTGACTAGTATCAGTTCATCTCTGCAATGGCCTTACTACAATATGTAACATTTTGTTTTTTGTGGCACTTGCTGGTCTTAATTAGTAGTATTTTGAAATATTGCCCAAGCAAAGAAAGTGTTCGGTAGATGCCAAGGATGGTAATAGTATAATTGTCATGAAGCGTTCATTAGCACAGAAAAATTTAGCATTCATCCAAAATTGATAGAACTTGAGTTGCAAGAGGGAAAATATTCAGAGAAATGCAAAGACAGTGGACCAGAGCTGTCCGTCTGATGAACTTGTCTAATCCCTTATCTGACTTCCGTACTTTAACAAGATTAGTGCCAACTGTAATTCAAATTATGCATAGTCTTAGCACACATCCATACTTTAACAAGATTAGTGCCAAATGAAATTATAGTTATACATAGTCTTAGCACACAAGTTAAACATCGTTCAATGATCACAAGTATTACACTAGTTAAAGATCGTTCAATGATCACAAGACATACCCACAGACATTATTGTGAACAAGTTAAAAAGGTTAAGTTCAGAATACCAACCCGTCTTCAATACTTTGGAGGCTGGCATCCTTTACAATCTTGGACATCTGCTTCTCACAAGCAGTGCTAGTTTCAAGAAACTGCCTCTGGTCATCCTTTAAATCAGTCATTTCCAACAGGGAGTTTGTAAATCGGATACCACTGAGAGGGTTCTTTATCTCCTGGCAAATGTAAGCCAATTCCTTCATCCTTGCATAGCACTTCTTTTCTTGTTGTCTCTGAATCTCAAAGGCTTGCTGTAATTCAGGGCTTGCAATCTGCAAGAAGCAAAAGGCTCCTATGCCCTCACCATCCATTTTGCTCCTCGTGTTTGCAGTCAATAAGGCCTGTACATATTTGCCATTCTTGTTGAAAAATGAAAAGGGGAACTTGTCAGAATCCTGCCCTCCTATAGCATTGTGAAGGACAATCATGAATTTTGTCAATGCATCTGGCCCCTTAAGTCGGCAACAATTGCCAAATACCTCTCCAACCAGAAGCTTACCGACAACTTCCCCTCTCAACCATCCTGTAAGTTTTTCCATTGCCGTGTTCCATTCTGAGCAACAAGTATTCTCATCTGAAGCAAATATTGGGGGTATTAGAGGATTAGGGTTGTGTACAATAGCCTTGTAATCCCCTTGTATGTTGACAAATTTATCCATGACCACCTTTTGCCCCGTGACATCTTGACCAATAAAACAAACACCAACGATATTTTTAGTGTAGTCCCTACTAGAACAGGCATTGACAATAACAAATATTGGTCCCTTAGATTGCTCTGGCCCAAATGTCTTCAACTTTATCTCCACATTTTTGTCTTCCTCGCCTGCATGAGCAACAAGTTCATAAATCATGGCTCCCCAGCCCCACCACTTTTCCTTAATGATAGCATAACTTCACTGTGTGTATTGAACAAGTAATTTACAAGTATATAAACAGTATCGAAAAATCCATCTACACCTGGGAGTAACTACTCCCACCTTTGATATACCTACTAAATGAGCTTGGTATACCTTGTCATACACTTACCACTAATTCTAAAATATTTCAATGTGAAAGACATGAAAAACTATCTAGCGAACAGTGTCACGAAGATGATTCATACAGAACAAAAAATCAATGCAAGGGCAACCAGACGGATACCTCTTAAAGCTCGTGAGAGTAGCTTATCAACTATTTCCTCAGATTCCTTGAAGATAAGATCATTTACCAATGATTTGCCCATCGCGTCCTCAACTGAGAGGCCTGTCAGCTCAGCAACCTTTGCATTCCACCCATTTATACACCCATCAGTATCAACTGCAAAGATGGGTACTGTTGCTGTCTCGATCAACCGGACCATCTCCCTCGCTACTGAACTAAGCTCATCTATTCCTCGCAATTCTAGTTCCCCAAGCTGAACCTGACCACTGACAATGTCTTTTGAGTTACTCGTACCCTCGGCAGCATCTCTGAAGGAGTCGCGCAATATGAGCTGCAAGGAATGTATTGCATCCATCTCTGCATTCTCCCACGGTAAGCTCCTGCTCTTCACCACTTCAAGAAATGCCTTGAATGATGATCGTGGGTGCATCCGCTGCCCATCATCCTTATCATCCGGATGATGCTTCGCACCACCCCATTTTATCTCTTTAGCTGTGTGTGACCGGAACCAAAACAAATAATCACTTGGCGTGATATAAGCTACTGCCATTCCACACACTGCATCCCCTAATGCAGCAGCGCCAGGGTAGCCTGCATCAGCCAGGCTATCTGTGCTGAGCCCTGTCGAGTCTCCATGGCACAGCGTCAACCACTCGATGATATCCTTAATCTGAGCCTCCGTGGGAGTAACACCCAGAGGGTAGTACTTCCCATGGTAATACAGCGCAGCACCGTCACACTTCACAAGGTCCATGATGCTGGGGCTCTGTGTGACAATGCCAGTTGGCGAATCCCGAAGTAGCATGTCACACAGTAGAGTTTGTGTTCGCAGAATGTGTTTCTCTGACAGCTGGTGCGCAAGCTGCAACTCCATGTTGAGCTGCAGCCCAAAGGCCTGCATGAGGAACTCACATGCATACCGCAGAGGGAATGGGATGCACCGGGGAGATGTGTGGTGGCACACCACCAATCCCCACAACTTCATTGCCGACGGAATGCCGCCTCGAGTCATATTGTGCTCGTCATCCCCACCACTGCTAATGATCACCGCCATAACCAGCGATGCAATGGACCCCATGTTCGCCATGTACTGCGCGTGGCACCCGTGTGGCGCGCGCAGCGTGGACCCAACTAGGCACAGCGACTGTGGCAGCGCGGGGTCCTGGATGACCCTCACCGGCGTGGCGTGGCAATCGGCAATCATCCGCACGCGGTTCTGCCTGAACAGGAAGCGCGACGCCTGCGGGATATCTGTGGCAGGATAATGCAACCCGAGGTAGGGCTCAAGGTCAGCACGCCGGCTCTCCGCGACGACTTCGCCGTGCTCGTCGTCGTGGAACCTATACACCATGACGCGGTCGTAGCCCGTGAGCTCGCGGACGTGCTCGACGACGGTGTCGCAGAGCAGCTTGACGTCCCCGCCGGGGAGCGCCTGGAGGCGGGAGATGGCGCGGACCGCGAGCTTCTGGGACTGGACTGCGCCGACAATGGAGAGGGCGGGGTCCTCGGTGCGGGCGGGCTCGAGGTCGATGACGACGCCGACGTCGATGCGGTGGAGGATGGCGTACAAGGGCTTGGAGGAGACCCTGGAGTGGATCCAGAGCGGGTTAAGCAGCGAGATCTCGCGCGCGGAGAAGGCGCGCTCGAGGAGGACGGCGGACGAGGGGGCGAAGAGGAGGCGCGCGTCGGCGCCGAGCGAGACGGGGGGAGGCGCCGCGGAGGAGTCGAGCGACGGGACGGAGTGGTGGGGCGACAGGTCGAGCAGGTCGGCAGCGTTCTCGGAGAAGGCGAGGAGGCGGAAGGAGGAGTCGTCGGCGACGGCGAGCGTGCAGCCGAGGGGCTGGATGTGGCCGCCGCGCTGGATGCGGGAGAGGTAGGCGGCGATCTGCTGCTCGGAGGAGGGGGTGGGCGGCGCACGCAGCGACTGGGAGTAGTCGAAGCTGCGGCCCGACGCGCCCGACTGCTCAAACACCGCGTGGAGCCGCGCGTCCAGGGTGTACTGCGCCACGGCCTTGGAGACCGACTCCGTGGCGGCCGCGCCTCCGCCTCCGGCCCCTCCCCCTTCCCCTCTCCCTCTCCCTCCCGCGCGGGATGTGCTCCCGCCCGAGGACTGCGAGTGGTGGTGCTGCGCGTGCCGCGGCGCCGCGGGCCGCGCGGAGGATGGGGAGCGCGTGGGCGTGCCGCGGCTGCCCGAGGCCATGGCGGTGGTGGGAGAAGGGTCTGGATTTGGCGGCCAAGTCCGTTTGCGCTCTCGCACGCTCGGGTTCGTCCGATTGCCTCACCGCCCTGCGGTTATTGGAGTCGTTGTTTGGGTTCGGACTTTGCAGTGGGACGATAAAAGGAAGACGAGGAGGCGAAGGATATTTGCGCGAGGCGCTGAGTCGATGACGATGCGATGGCTGGAAAGAGATCGGGAGCGAGGGGGTCAGGGGATAGAAAGAGCGTGCACCCGCGATGGGGATGACGACGAACTGGGCGTCCGAGCTTAAGTGATAAAATCAAGAAGATGGGGCGGGTTACAGAGGAGACGAAGGATATTTGCGCGAAATGACTTCTCCCCGGCCTGAAATGAGCTTCTCCACGCCTTTTTGCCGCGCGCCCACGTGCGGCGGCCCCGCCGGGCCAATCGCCATGCCTCGGCCCATGTGGCACTTGTACTAATTGGTCGCGCGGCCCCGGCCGTCCGTCCTCGGCACGCAGGCGTGACAGCTGCTGCTGACTAGCCCCTCCGCACAAAATCTTTATGGAGTAATCCGTGGCTTATAGGAATCTATCTAATTGTGAAATACTAGGGTATCTCTAGTGCAGCCTGTTAGAAAGAGTGCGCTGTACAAAGTGTGTGCGCTCTATTCGCAGCTAAGAATCTCCTCGCAACCATGCACTGCCTTCTACGTAGGACAACATCTCCATCGCATCGTCTTTTGAAAGCGTTTTTGCGTATGTAACTGCCATGTTAACTAGGCGACTCAACCTACCACTGGTCCAACATGGCATGCTTGCACCATCTTTTAAAAGCGCTTTTGAATATGCAATTATCAGCTAGGTGACTCGATTTACCGCTGAGTGAACTACGGCTTCACCCGGCCGATGTCCAACGTGGCATGCTCCAAACGGGCGACAAATCTCTCTCCATTGCGGAATTCCTCTACGCCAATCGGGAGATGAGAACGCTACGCTTCACGTACGGAAAGTTTGTTGTGCGGATCTAAGGTCCCTGTATGGAGTAATCAAAAACGTCTACGAATCAATCTGAAATAATAGGGCATCTCTCGCAGATTGTGTTCTATCCAAGTTAAGAATATCCTCACACCAATGCATTGCCTTTTATGTAGGCCAACAAGCACTTTGAATCTCTGTTGCATCATTTTTTTAAAAGCACTTTTGCATATGCAACTATCACTTAGCTAAGCGACTCGACATACCCCTAACCAACTACGGCTTCACCCAGTCAATTCATGGCTGGTTCTATCATTTGGTAGGCTCTGGATGAATTAAGACCCTTGTCTATATATACTAAACAACCTTTTCTTGAGAACATATATTTTGAATCATCTAAGGTTATACACCATTCAATTCAAAATAATTTTTTAATGCTGCATTTGTTTGTAACTTTTAATATTTAACCGTTCACATATTTTAAAGTATGAAGATAACACAATTACATTCATAAAAAAAATACTATCATAGTATGACAACCATCACAACCGAATTCAAGTGGCTATCAATAAGAAAATTATTGGCAGTGAGTGTAGATGAAGATCGAAATCAAGCCATAGTTTCTTGTAGGCGGTGTTCATACAATATATCCAGCAAGTATGATACGTCAACTTTTAAGTGATAAGAAGTTAAAAACTAATTAATGAAGTAACTAAATATACATGATCTTCTGTAATGAAGAACAATCACATGAACTTATACCGAGTTTAGCAATCTATATGCACTACTACTTTCATTATGGCCTATGGCCAAGGGAAGCTAGGCAGTTATCTACTAGCTAGCTAGCTCAGTTGTATACTAGTATGGATTACGGAACAATGCCAACCGGCAACAATGTAACAAGCCAATACGCATTGCCTCTCAAAATTTGATGAGCAATGTGCATAGACTGAGAAATGGGCCAAAATATCTCCACCATTTGATGGACTGTGTAGAGACGGTCTTTCAAAATTTCGTTTTTGTGGTTTGTCCCCCGTTAAATACCAAACATAATGAATACCAAAACCAACAAAAAATTTCCTACCATACTGAATACTAAATACTGGTCAATAATTTGAGCGGTTCAGAACATCTCCAATAGTGACTTATGAGCTAACTCTAAGCATATTATTTCATATTTTAATAGAAGAGAGAGAAAAGCTAGCTCTTGATCAAAAGCTAGTCTCATACACACATTCCAAGATTATGTGAGAGTGTCATATGAGGCTATTTATGTTATGAGCTATGTGTTAAAAGTTAGTACTATTGGATAAGTTGTCTTAGAGCTAGTAAGAGCAAGTCCAATAATAGAGCCAAGTGTTTGGCTATAAGTCAAGTTATAAGAGCTAAGTTATACAATAATTTGTCTTCTATTTGTCTACAAAAGGTTTTTATTATTATGTGGTACTATGTCTCACATTCTCTTTCCTATTCCTCCTCACATACATTTATTATCTGAGCCCACCACTGCATAGGCTCCCGTGCCCAGCTTGTTGCTTGCATGAGAGCCAAGCTCTCATCTCTCTCCTCTCTTCTCTCCTCCACATCAGTAAAAATACTGACTAGTTTGGCTATAAGACTATTATTAAACTTGCTCTAACTAACTCATAATATTGGAGATGCTCTCAGTTTGATAGGAAAATAAATATCCCTAAGTTTCTTGCCTGTTTTATTGATAGTTGTGTCGTGCATTGAAAGGAACAAAGCATCGCAAGTTCTATTGCCTTGACGGCTCAAGGCTAGAGAAAACAATGAAAGCCCTTTCTCAACTGCTCATTGATAGTAAAGTTGTTTATATAATTAATATCTATTACTAGTAAATAGTTTAGGTACGTCGCTAGGTAATTAAATACATCTTTAGATATACGGACTGATCCAACGCGTGACAAGCTACAAGCATGCGACACGACAGAGCGTCGAAAATGCTCTAAGCGGTGAAGCGAATCAGTTGGATTCAACTTTTAGCTCCCGACTTATTTTTTATTATTCATAAATTTTATCTTTTTTTGAACTTTTTACTTTTTGTTGAGCTTTTTTGTCGGTTCTTTTTTCCCGTGTTTGTTTGTATTATACATAATGGGCTAACATATTTTTTTTAATTTTTTTAAATTTAATTATGCTAAATAAGCCTCTGTCAGCTACAGTGTTTTTTTTAGCCAGCTACAGTGTTTTTCAGCCATAAGCCACTAAAAATAAACCCAAATGATCACCATCTAAACCTTGTTGATTTGTTAAATGTCACTATATTATTTGCTACGTTTTTCAGCTATCAGTTTTGTTTTGTCCGTCTCTGAACAAGCCTTCGTGTTCTCTCCGTAACCTTGGATACCGGTCAGTTTTGTTTTGTCCGTCTCAGAACAAGTCTTCGTGTTCTCTCCGTAACCTTGGATAATGGCGGTGTAACGTGCAGACACGCCCATGCGCTTGCCTTCCCGAAGAGTGCCGTGCCACTAGTTCACTGGCCCACTCAAGAGAGCCGCACTGCATGGCTCACACGCCTTCCCCAAGCTTATCGCTAATTATAGCAAGACAGTAACCCTGAAGATCAGTGAAGACCTCACGTAGCTGATCAGACTAGTGTAGTAATAATTATATAATCTAACTGGGAGACCTGTTTCCCGGCGAGCCACCAAGTTCGGAAGTAAAAGAATAATATCCCTGGCGACTCCATCACGCCGTCGCTTTCCAAACCCAGCGATTCAAGTATTAAATTACAGTTATTAATGGCTAAAAGTACATGCGATTCTGTTCATGCAAACGATCTGAATAGTCATTGCTACAGAGACGTGACCACATGTGCTTTTCAATCTTCATTTTCTCAGACAGGTAAGCATCCCCCCCCCCCCCCCCCCGAGCTTTCTGGTTTATCAGTTCAAAGGCGCTCAGTACTGTATCAATACTGCAGAAAATTAACACACGGACGCGGTGCACATACTGTAACAAATACCGTGTGGGTTTGATGTATTGAATTGTACGAATAAGTTAATTTTACCTTGAACTCTTACGATATTATGAAAATCAACCACAAACTATAAAACTGAATATTTCATACGCTCAAAATCTTAATATCATTTACTTTACCCTCTAAGACTAAAACCACCCCGGTTTTATAAATTTTTTATTTGGCCCCATTGTATCACGTTAATTTGAAAATTGGCGCCATACAGCACGAGCTCTTAATATCATTCCCCATAAGACTAAAACCACCCCTGGTTTCGTGAATTTTTTATTTGGCCCCATTGTGTCACGTTAATTTCAAAATTAGCTCCATACAGCACGAAATTGCAAATCTAGCACTCTTGCCGAGCACGGAACAACCCGCAGCCAGTGCGTGGCTCCTACCGCACCACCCAGGCGCAGTAGCAACCTACCACCGCGGTATCTCCCCACAGCATGGCACAAGCCGACGGGGTGCGGTAGGTGGTGGGCCCCACAGAGATGCCGCGCCACCCAAGCGTGGTAGGAAGTAGGTCTGTTCCGCTGGGCTGAGGTGCATGGAGGATGAGAGAACGTAGCTACAATGATTCCCGAACTACAATGGACATGCGGAGGGAGGTGTGGAGGGAGGTGTCGAATGAAGGGGGGTGGAGGTTGACCTCGGTGTCCGCCCTGTAGTATGGCAACGTCGCTATGCCGACCACAACTGATGGTCCTCATTGCAGCCCTCACGTCATTGTAAATAGCGCACATCGCACCGCTCCCACGGCATTGCGCTTCATCAGCCTCACGCGAGATGTGACAAAAGTGGTTGTATTGTAAGAAAATCGTGAATAAGTTACAAATGTGTTGCCACACAAAAAATCTACAATGAATATTTTACCATCTCGTCATGGCGTGCCGCCCGGTGAGGATCTAGACCTGCTTGTATGACAGCATCATGCACGACCTCTGTCGGATGCTATGGCACTAGGCCAGTAAGCCTGCACCTGGTGCACGAAACGTACCACCTCAAGTACTAACAATACGTGTCGACGTCATAGGGTTGTGCCTCCTACACAACATCCATCACCGCCCCTCAGCCCATAGCATCGTCCATGGTAGTTGTGTCTTCCTTCAGTCGTTACTCCTCTGCCCTTTCCTCGTTTGCCTGCAAGCAGGTTTGGACATTACACAATTGCAGAAATAGATGCAGCTAGTAGATTAATCGATGAAATCAAAGAACGATGTATCCAGTAAGCTTGCACCTGGTGCACGAAACGTACCACCTCCAGTACGAACAATACGTGTCGACGTCATAGGGTTGTGCCTCCTACACAACATCCATCACCGCCCCCTCAGCCCACAGCATCGTCCATGGTAGTTGTGTCTTCCTTCAATCGTTACTCCTTTGCCCTTTCCTCGTTTGCCTGCAAGCATGTTTGGACATTACACAATTGCAGAAATAGATGCAGCTAGTAGATTAATCGATGAAATCAAAGAACGACGTATCCATGAGCCTGCGCTGCAAGAGGTTATCCCCATGGCGGTAGCACCTACTGGTAAAGGCCAAACTATCTCATCACCTACTGTGGGGAGTACGGCTCGACCATATGGGAGAACACCAGGTGACAGATTGTCAACCATTACATGTTGTCCTAACTACACTGAGAGGACAAACCATAAGGGGGCTGTGTCTGCAACGAACTGTGGAGTCCATGGCCACCAGATGACCTTGTCATTGTGCATAGTCTTGAATTGGTTGTAAAACTCAGGGTACACACGTCTTGGTCTCTCCCAAGCCCACCCTAGCTAAGCACGTGCCCAACGAGTACCTATTGTGGGCCCATCAATGGAGTTGTCACCATCACCCTGATCGTAGAATGTGGCGGTGAACTGGAAAGGGTGCACAACACTCTGAAAATATGGTCGCCCAACAGGGAAATGCTCCCATGACCACAACTACAGCAAGGTGTAGCACACCACGAGAACTGGCTTCCTAGTCGTAGTACGTTGTTAGGCATCACACAAGTCTTGGTACGTAGCTCAAAGCACTACAGAACCCCAACTGTACTATGGCACCTCGCTGTGCTCGATGTCCACCAACAACTCAGTGAGATGGATGTAACTAGGGTATATCCAATCTCTCTAAGTCGTAGGAAATAAGACCCACCCAAACAAGAATAGCAAGTACATAAAAAAGTGTCCTCAGTACCTCCTCTATCACGGGCACGAGGCAGGTCATGTACTATCGTAGTTAGGAATGTGGCACACCTGATATGTACTCTGGGATTGGGTGACCAAACCTATGTGCCAAACGTATCTTCTAGTCTGTTTGCTTAGGAGGTGGCACTACTGCAAGACCCCGCACTGATAGACCTATAACCATAGAGACGTCCCGTAGAGTAACGGCCATCTCCTTCCACCGAAAGTGGAAGGTGTGAGTCTTGGGTCACCAATGGTCAATGAGTGCAGACAGCAGTGCGCATCAAACTGAAACATGTGCAGTAGGTCCAACATGTGGGCAATGGGTAGGAGCCCAGTGTCCTATAGTAGTGAGATGTATCGCTGGTCCAAAGGCTAGTGCTCTCTGGGGCATCTCAAGACAAAGCTTAGAGGGCCCACGTCAGTCAATCAAAATAGGCATTGGTGTCCCCTATCCCAACATGGGTCGAGTAGCTCGTAGGCGGCGTCATCTTGAGGCTACACCATCTCCTGTGGAAAATAGAACAACAAGTTAGTCCACAATGACAAAAGAAGCTACCACAAACAAAATGAAAGCGAAACATATGACAAGAGATCACATCGTGTCTACCATTATGCAATCTAGTACAACAGAAACAAATTAAAGGCATGGGTATCACCATACGATAAAGAATACATAGTTTGAAACATACAGAGCATTGTGCAATACATTACAACACAAACATGAGCAAAATTAAAGGATTACAATGAACGTACCACTACCTGACACATTACAATACATGCAACATGAGAGCATATAACGGGAGTGCATCTAAATGCATTAAAATGAACAAACAACATCACAACAGGGGAGTTATATGTTGATCGCTATGGTGCGTTACTTGAATTAGGCATTTTTGGGTAGTTTTGTAGAGTCTACATCTCAGGCGTCTAACCCGTTACCCATGCTGGCTATCATCCATATCATTACGGATATGGTGGGACTGTCCTCTTCCATGGCCGGCCTGCTTGAGTGCATCGTTCGTTACCCACCTCACTTGCCCTGGCCAGAGATCCCTGTAATGCATATTCACCTCATATGAATTGAACGCAGCACTCCAAGTGTCGTACAGGTGGTGGATGTCATGGTACTCAGAGATGTAATATACCAAGGCCTGGCGCCACACCGCGCACACCGCATACACATAGGAGCATGGCTTACGAAGAAGCTATGGCTTGTAGCAGATGCAGAACACTTTGTCATGAATCATGCAGACTTGTTTACAATCCCCTCTAGCATGATCCATGATATATTTCTCCCTAAGATGGATATCAAACTTCTTCTTAATACCATCCATGGTCCTAGTAACGTGTGAATGAGTCTTCTTGATCTTCTTGTCCATGTACGCATGCATTACTTCAGAGAATTATTTTCCTTTCTCCAGATGTCTCTTCGCCATTATGGCTCTATTAACGAAGTACCCAATAGTGCGGTTTCAGCTCTCCTCAATGATTGCAGTGGAGGACAGCGATCGGACACCCTTCAAGACACTGTTGTACACCTTGGACATATTGGTCACCATGATTCCATACCTTGCACGACCAGTGTCATGGAGCAGAAACCATTTCTTCAAGTCGGGTCTGTGCGAGTTAAACCATTGCATGAACTCCCCAACTCTCGTAGACCCTCCCGCCACTACCCCTGGTTCAGTATAGTCGGAATGCCTAACATGCTTACCGGTATCCTCATCGAGATGTCTCCATACGGCCTTGAACTTTCCACTTTGGTTCTGTATGCAGATCTTCTTGAACATCTTCAAGTACTTGCTTTGAAACCTTATGTGGAAGTTCACCGTGGGATGCCTTATGCACCAACGGTTCCTCACGTCATTCCATTGGAACGGGGGTTGCATTGTGTTCTGCATCATGCTCAACACGGATAGCAACCTAGCATTATGGTCTAAGACGACACACACATCTGGCTAGTCTCAAACCATCGCTTGCTTCACATTTGCCAAAAACCACAGCCAGCTATCTATGTTCTCGTTCTCAATGATTGCGAAAGCCATGGGGAGTAACTGATCATTCGCATCGGCTGCATCTGTGGTGAGGATGGTACCCTTGTACTTGCTAAATAGGAAGATGTCATTCATCATCAGTACGAGACAATAGTACTTGAACCCGATCGTCTTATAAAAGGCCTAGAAGACTCTATTAAGAACAAAACAATTTGGCCCTTCATATGATGCACTCGCTCCAGCTTGTTAATGTATGTGCCTAGATTTGATTAAGTAATTTGATAGAGCATTCTTGAGACTAAGTCATAAGTCTCTTCGTATTGCTAAACATACACTCTATGACCTTTTGTTTCGCCCGTCATATCTTGTTGTAGCTAATCGGGAACCCCACTATATTGACAACATCTGCCAACAGAAACTTTGGCGAAACAGAAACATCTGTGATGATGAGGTGGTTTATTAGGTTCACAACATATGAGGACATCACATTGCGGTGCCTATGAAGTAGCTCAACAAGCTGCATGTGTAATCCTTCAGCACCGTTATCTGAAAGTACGTGGCTGTACCCTTGAATAGCTACACATGGACCTTTCCAGGACAAGATTCATCCACACATTTAATGATATATGTGTCAGGGTTTGACCTGTGGACCCGATACATTTTGCTAATGTTAACCACATATCTAGCAATGGTCTACTGGGCAACACTCTTGTTAGGGAAGTTGTGCCCTAGGAGTAGAGTGTTTTCATTGAACCCCCACTGTGCCCCCTTTGCCTGTGGCAGAACCAAGGATGTCGCTACAATATCGTCCAATCCGGAGGAGACATACACAACGTCAGTGGTCACAACACCACCACCTACACCTCCTGTAGCAGCTTCTCCATCTTCTTTGTCTCCAGAACTAACTGTTTCTACATTCTCCTCCTCATTTTTCATTTTTTTTCCACCTGGTCGGCAAGGTACTCGTGGCAATCAATATGGGTTGCCCACCATCTCTCTACGCCTTTATTCGGCTTAAAATTCTCAACACGCCTCCATCACCCACTCCCTTGCCCACATCTCCACCAACACCAGCACCTACATCAGCACCGGAGACCAACCCATGCACTTCATCACCAGCAGCTCCATCGGAACCACCCATGCCGGATGATTCCATCATCTCCATAAATAGAACATACACCATCGGCCTCACATATATCGTAGCATCAGGGTTACACATAACCTCTATGTAATTGCCCCATGAAGCATCACTTGTCACCTTCAGAAGTTGCCAAAAGGTCTCCCCTATACTACCCACCACTGAGGCATAAATGCCACGATGCGCAGCTTCTTTGTTGCTGTGTCCCGATTGAACGTGGAAAGCATGCATGTCCTTAGCTTGGACAGGCTCATATCCTTCAGACCTGACGCCCAGATCACGGTTCAATCACATTTTGATGGGTTCGCCCCGTACGGCCTGTCACATATGAGACCATTCCCATGGAACACGAACAAATCTTGAATGTCGCATATATATGATGTACCTAACATAGGTGCACATGAAACCCACTTAGTACATGATATGCAATGATTGTACCATGTAACAACTGCTATCGTACGTCTGTGTGCTTTCAGCTAGTAATGTTTGTGATTTTCGAAATTTCTGACTTTTAGGGGACATGTACAAATTAACACCCTACACATTGTATAATAATTATTTTTTAATGCACTATTTTTTTTATTTTTTTCATCAATTAGTCTGTGTACTTATAGCTAAAAATGTTTCTAAATTTTGAAATTTCTAACTTTTACGAGACATGTAAAAATTAACACCCTACATATTGCATAATAATAATTTTATAATGCACTAAATATTTTTATTTTTTTTGTCAAATCGTCTGTGTACTTCCAACTAAAAATGCTTTATTTTTTGAAATTTCTGACTTTCATAGGATATGTCAAAATTAGAACCGTACACATTGCATATTAATTATTTTGTAACACACAAAATATTTTCAATTTTTCCCATCAAACAGCCTGTGTACTTCTAGCTAATAATGTTTCGAAATTTTGGACTTGTATGGGAAAGGTATAAATAAACACCCTACACATTGTATAATAATTATTTTGCAACACACTGATGATTTTTTATTTTTTTCCCATCAAAAGTCTGTGTACTTTCAGCTTATATTTTTTCACATTTTTTTCGAAATTTCCGACTTTTAGGTGACATGCACAAAACAACAACCTACATATTGCATAATAATTATTTTCTAATGCACTAATTGTAATAATTTTGTTTGCATGTATAGTCATTTACCTAAATATAAGCAAAATCATGCATGTAATTACCGTGACTAATAACTAATTAGCGACACTAACAACACTATGTCTTCTAAGTTAACTACAGGCACAGACCAACCACACAAAGCTAACTACTACATTTCTACACTAAGAAGATACCATTTAACTAATTACATGCTAATCACATTGCTAAAACTATAGTGACATGTGGATGAAAAATTACCTTTTCGTGCTCGCAAGCCAATCTACAACTTTTGCAACTGCGTGAACTCCAAATTCGAAACCAAAACCACTCAAAAATTTGAATTTGCACGGCCTTTCTTCCTTCCTTCTCTCCCTCTCTTGGTCTCTCCTGCCTCTGGATGAAATGGTGGGGGGACCGATCCCGAGACTTTTATTGTGCACGCCCACGCCGAGCCACTAACGGGTGCACCAGGCAGGCTAGGTGCCACGGAATAGGAGCGCGGGCAGGGGGACCATCGCACGTGCACGCTGAGCCACCGACGCGTGCCATGCGGGCCATCGTGCCACAACACGGGAGCATGCATCTTCCCTCATGCCTCCCACGGCCGGGTGGCATGGCACCTCCGTGGGACCTACCACCTGCCACGCTGTGTGGAGATACAGTGGTGGAAGGTTTTTTCTATGCTCGGTGGCGCGATAGGAGCCACGCATTAGTCGTGGGTTGTTCCGCGCTAAGCCAGGGGGCTAGATTTGCAATTTCAAGCCGTGTGGGGCTAATTTCCAAATTAAGGTGGCACAATAGGGCCAAATAGAAAAATTCTGGTTTCGCTAACATGGCATATACGTTAGTATCCATGTCACCAAATTCCACCACCTCATCAGCCAAATCACATCCTCCTCCATCTCCCTTCTGCATTCTCTCTCTCCCTATTTCCGTTCAAGCGAGAGGTGACCATGGAAGTAGCTTGGTGCTAGTGAGGATGGGTCGACGATACCCATACATTCTTCTTCCTCCCTATCTTATTCTTCTTCTATGGGTCCTGACTCTCCCTTCCCTTGCTTGCTCCTACCCCTACAGCCATGTCATCTCATCCTTCCTCTTTTCAGCACATCGGTAATGGAGGAGAGGAGGTTGTCGGCTCCCTCATTGTCTTCGTTGCCAGCTTTGATCGTCTTCCTCGTCATCGGTGCAACCTGATACAGGCCTGCTATACCTAGATCTAGGCCCACCAGCGGTGGAGGAGGTGAGGGAAGGGTGTCGGCAATGGAGGAGAGGGGGTTGCCAGCTCTGTTCCTCGTCTTGATAGCCGGCTTGGGCCATGGTCGGCGCAGCCAAACCTGGGCCCGTTGTGGCCAGATCTGGGCCTGTCATTAGTGGAGGAGAAGGTGGCCACCACAGGATCTAGCGGCTGATAGTTGAGGCAACATATATGGTCTTCTTCCTTTCCTCCGGTCACCGACTCCGTACGCCTTCTTCCTCGTGACCAGCAGTAGTCGATTTGGTCCTCTTTCTTCCACCACCGCTCGTCGCCATCAGACTCGACCTCACAGCCTTCATCAGACACAAGCACACTACCACCAGACCTGACCTCGCCATCGTCGATTAGGAGCGAGCATGAGAGAGAGAGGAGAGAGAGACGTTGGTTGGGAGCGAGAGAGATGAGGAAGGGAAATAAGAGGGAGCGGAGGATGATTGATAGGCCTATCATGGTGATCACGCTGACAGGGCTGCAATGTCATCCAAAAAAGCTTATATATGTCAAAACTGTTTCCACATTGGCGCCAAGTAGGTGCCACCTCAGGACAAAACCATCTTCAATCAGTATAAAGGGTAATATAAATGATATTGATAGTTAAGGGGGGTGAAACATCCGGTTTTACATTTTCAGATTGAAAGTTAGGCAATCTTAAGAGTCGAGGAAGAGAAAGTAGACTTATTTCTGAATTGTAAAGTAGCTTGGCTAAAATCAATGAATGACTAGAGCCGGTACCATTCCACGAAACAACCCATCTCTCAAATAGTGATAAAAATTAGTTGCTTTTTTGCAGACTAAATTACCTTAAGTCGAGCTATTGATGTTCCATTATATTGAGGTGCCGCTCATTTAGGCTGAAAAAAGTGGCTTATGACTGAAATTTTACTGTAGCTGGTTGAAATTGCACTATACCTGATGGTGGCTTATTTGTCGTAAGTAAATTTAAAAAATTAAAAATAGAAAAATAGGTTATCCCATCACTGATAATGCAAACGAATACGGGAAAAAGAACGGGCAAAAAAACAAAAAAATCTAGAAAAAGATAAAATTTAGGAATAATAAAAAATAAACTAGAAGTTAAAAACTAAAACCGAAATGAGTGAGGTCTGAGCATGCCAGATGGATAAGATGTATAAGTTGGCTATCTTGAACCACACCTTAATTGCACGCCTCTTCGAGCTCAACGGACACATATCATGGTGTCATTTTAAGCACTGTACTATTTTGAATCAATATTCGCTATCACCCATGTGGCATGGGACGGGGACATCTCTCTTGTGCGCGCAAATACGCAATGCTGACCAGCATTGAGCATGACCAGGGCACAAGTTGTAGTAGCAATTCTGGAGATAATAGAGCACCGGATAATAACTGGATGCGCTTCTTTTCGTCGCCAGCCACTTACTAGCGCTGCATCACAGGCTCCAACACCGACGTCCACGTCCATCGTTAACCAATTTTGATCCAGAATCCGCGTGAACTAAGGTCAGTTACACATGCATCCCCGTCGAAATCATGTAAGAAATCCTATTTAGGCCTGTTTGGCAAAGGGGATTTGGATGCAAATCTCTAAATCCTAAAAATCCCTAGACCACTATCCATCTTCCAAACAAGCCCTTAGTAAGATTTTATTATCATGCAAATAGGTGTTATCATCCAGATAGTAGGCTAAGCCCTATTTGTGAGGGCTGAAATTTCTTTAGTAGTCTGCTTGTTTGAGGAGTTGTTTGCTTATCCGGGAAGTAGACTTCATCTTTGTACAACTACAAATGACCCCTCAGAACCCCAAGAAAATGCGCTCTTTTCTTTTAAAAAAAGATATTAGACTGAAGTTGAAACTTCCTCAAACACGGCCAGTACAACGGAGAATAACAGCTTCCTTGAGAACTTAAGAAGTCGTACCACATTGCTGAAGTTAAGCTTCCGATGGCTTTACACTCTATTTATTTTGACTTGAGTTTCTGATTTTTGATTTATTTTTTACTATTTATAAATTTTATTTTTTCTTTCTAATTTTTGGCTTTCTTGAGCTTTTTTACTAGTTCTTTTTTCCTCATATTCATTTGTATTGTCCGTGATGGGCTAACCAATTTTTTTCATTTTTAAATTTTTTAATTTTAGTTATGCCAAATAAATCATCATCAACTACAATGTAATTTCAGCCAGCTACAATATAATATTAACCATAAACTAATTTATTTTAGTCCAATCGAGCAACAACTTAAACTAACATACAAGCTCCTAGATAGGACCATGCGATGGCTATATCAAAAAAAATGTGTTCAGCTATATTTTTTCTCAACACACTACGATGCCAAACAGAGTCTGAACGCATGCCTGCACTGTTCACAATTTCACATGATTCTCTTTAGTGTGTTCACGTAAGCATGCAACAAGTTCAGAATAAATCTTAGGTTTCCATGGGTTGGTTTCTTTTTGACTTAGACTTTAGCTTATTATTTTTTATACAGTAACTAGCTTTTAAATAGTGCATCTTTTTAAAGTAGAATCTATAAATAAATTATATTAGATATTGTATCAAGCTTAATTATACCGATCAAAATCACATATGATTATTTCTCTTTGCGTATTATCTCTTATGAATAGTTAGAATTCAAAAACTATAAATCAAAAAATAAAGTCACAACATAAAAGAATCCGCCCCATGGGTACCTATCAAACTATGCACCAAGAAGATATGGGATGATACGAAAAATAATACGGGCATGCCTGCATGGAATTTTGAGTACAATTGGACAACAGCTGGAACATCGCAGGAATAACCTTATCTTGCGAGTTGCAAAGTGGGAGACTAGAAGGATATGCAGAGACAACGATAAGGATATGATTCCAAACCTCGGCCACTATTTATTCTGTAGATGGAGCATCTTCCCAAAGATGGTGCATCGTTCATGGTTGTCTTTACTAGTGGCATAACAGTTTTTTGTTTGGAATGGTTTGTGCTTGAGATTTTAAAGCCACTACTGCAAGTTAAGCTCTCCCAAAGAACTCTATAATATGTATTGTCCCTATTGGGAGGCTCAAATTATCGGATGCGGCTTGCCTACTCCACGCAAATGCTCTCGTCCGTTCTCCCGCGAACGTGGCGCTCATCGGTTGGTTCCTGCTTTCACGGTAGGCCCCACAAGATCATCTTCCTCTGTAAGACTAATTTAATATTTTATTACCTATGTAATTTTATTAGATTAAATTAAAAGCTTTAATATGATGATTACTAAATTTAAGAATTAGAATCAAGGGTTTTAATCCCTCTTCTCTCCCTATGCTAAATAAATGTTAAATGTATGCATGTCTGTTAATTACATGGTGTATGCATGCATGAAATAGCTATCAACTATTAGCTGGTAGACAAGTTGCCTGCATGGAGCAGCACGTGTGGGCGGCTAAGTGCTAGATAAATTACATGCACCATTTATGTCCCGCTCATTTTGGCTTGAGTTTTTGGTTTCCAACTTATTTTTCACTATTTATAAATTTCATCTTTTTTTGAACTTTTGGCTTTTTTCAGCTTTTTTTGCCGGTTCTTTTTTCTCGTATTCGTTTGCGTTGTCCGTGATGAGCTAACATATTTTTTCTATTTTTAATTTTTTTTAAATTTAATTATGTCAAATAAGCCACTGATGAGGCGATGGGGTCCCGATCTTCCGATAGGATGATAACTATCGATTTTGTTGGAGATGACTCTTGCGATCCGACTACAACCGTACGACGTTGCTTGCACCTTAGCAATCGCTGAACCACACTCCAAGTCGTTATCAACCGTGCCAAGAACGCGGTTGACCTGACCACGAAGGTCTATTCCTGCATGCAACCGAAGAACACGCAAGAACAAGTTTAGTGAGCAACTGAAATTTGCTAGATATAAAAGTCGTACAAGGATAGTTGAGGTTCTGTAACACGAATCTGTTGGTCTAGCCGACACAAGAGACAACGTGGAGTTTGCACATGGGGCTAAACTGATCTAAACAAAATCTAAGTCCTAGCAAAGGAGGCGGTGGCTCCTATATAGGGAGAACAACCAGGGGTGGCCAAGGAGCATGCCCCTAGGGTTACAAGGTCCATGTGCCCAAGTGGTGGTGGCGCAACACCCTTTTGACTCGGATTCAGAAACCTATGTGGATTGTTTTGATGATTTCGGCCGGCTCGAATGGAATTTGAAGATGAGGTTGGATCCATTGGAAAGTAGACTTGATAATCTTTCCATGAAGTACAAGAATGTCCCAAACGGAGTCCGTATGAAGAAGTTATGCCCGTTTAAACTTGCACCATTGCAGCAGTTCGAATCCGATTCCAGTACGTGCCCAACACGAACTCGCTTGACGATTGCGGTGCGCACAGAAGGAATTTAGAGGTGATACCAGATTCATTGGAAAGGGGACAAGAAAATCTTTCCAACAAGTATTCATGGACCTCAAACGGACTTCGTATGTGAAAGTTATGCACATTTGAAGTTGGGCCTGTCAGGCAGAATCCGAATTGATCTGGAGGCCGAATTGGATTTCAAAACGTGTTCAACTTGAACTCTTGCTTGAATTGATGTAAAAATAATGTGGTGTTATCAAAATATATATTTTCATCATTAGGTAGCATCATATTCTCATTTAAAATATGTTTAAGCTGAAGAAACGAATTCACTTTTAGTTCAATCTTGATATTGGGCGCTATTGTCGTGTGTGTTTGTGGCGTGGTCACATCATCCTCCCCTTCTTGACAGAAAACCGTTCTCAGTTTTGACATATGTGTAACCTCACGTATTGTATGATCTTGATCATAAATCTCGGTACATGATAACAAACGCAACAAACTCTCATTATGTAATATCATAAGATCTTTGTCAAACAAAGTGAAACCTGTTTGAAACAAACTCACCTGATAATTTAAGTGGTGCGTATGACCTCTTGTAATTCGAACAACAAGTATAGCAAATATGATTGTATCCATAGGGTACATGTTCTTATCATTCTCTCCTTCTTGAAAATAAAGTCGTCCTCGGCTTTTAATAAGCTGAAAGTATGGTAACAAAGAAGCCAATGTGTATGCATGGTATATGTATATGTCATCCGTTTTAACAGTTCTTTGTTGTTGCACAATTAATGTTATAAAACAACAGTGATCATAAAAACTCATTATATTATTAACCCAAAAGTAATCATATATGTTAATGAGCGAATCAAAATTTCTCACATAGCAATTATTGCAACTTGTTTTGCAAATATAAGTGAAGCATTTATGCAATTCAAATCTTTGAAGTTGTATACTTGTAGTGGTGGCACATGTGGGCAAAGCTACAACTTTTGGAAGCAAGCAAAGTTCTTTCATATAATCAGATTTCAATTGAGCAATAGCAAATTCATCTAGTAAGGGTGAAAAGATTTGCAAGTTCTTCCATACATCAATTTCATTATTTAGATTGTCAATGTTAGATGGTTCAACAAGAGAAGAACACATAGGCATTGAATGATCACTAAATTTTATTTTTCTTTCATAATGAACAATATTGAGCATACAAGAGTTGTTGTTCAAAACAACAAGCTTCAATTCATCCATGTGATCACAAGTTATGCATATTCGATATACAAGAAATTGATTTTCTACACCATAATCTCCAATCAAATTAAACTTATACCCAGAGGTGTAGGCACTGAACAAGAATTTCGAACATGCAAGTTTATAAACTTTCTCCATAGCATAATCCAAACTAACGGCCTCATTAAGCATGATATAGCACAATGCATTAGCAGGGAGATATTCTATTAAATACTTCCTTATGTGTAATTAATTTGACATGTGCAAAATTATGAGAATTTAGATCAGCACATGGTTCGTTCAAGTCAACACAAGGAATATCAAAAAATTGCACTACAGCAGGTATATACTCACAAAGTTGCTCTATGTCTTGTTGTAACACCAAATCAGTAACTTTGTCATTATCGTTCTCATCAGACACTGTAGGTACCTCAAACTTCTCCTCTAATGGCATAAGATGCACCAGATCATCCTTCACCTCTTCAAGTATCTCGGTGGTATCTGTAGATGGAGTAGGAGCCAAAACAATATCAACATTTTTAGTTACCTCAGATTGCACCTCGCTTGTGACCGTGGGTGCTGGAGGTACAAAACGATGTCGCAATTTCTTTTTCATCTCCTCCCATGTGTATATATAATGGAACTCGAGATTTGACCACCAATGTTGAACATCACCAATCAGTGCCGTCCTTGCCATGCTCATGTTCTCATAAGGATCAAGATCTTGTCTTTCAAAGTAGCTATCCATCATAGTAACCCACAAGAAGTAGTCCGACGATATACTCTCAGCGGTGAGTGGCAAGATATATACCGGTAATTGTTTCCCTTCAAGTTCAAATCTGCCCGCGATGACATCATAATCTACCAATTTTCTCAAGCCTGTCATTATTAGTAGGAAACAAGGAAATAAATCACAAATAAATGTTCCTGTCAACTACTAGGATATAGAGGCTCAAATCAAGTCACGCATCTCTCAAGCTCTTACCAAATTCTTACAAGTTCTTACCAAAGCAAACAGGTGGTGTAATCGGTGGCTGGTTCGTGATAACACTAACTCAAGTGATGAGTAAAGCGATTGCAAGATATAGCAAGACCTGTTCGGTTAGTAGAAAAGTGGAGTTTGGATAGGCTATGTATTTTATAGCAAAGGAAAACAATCAATTAATTTCAGAATTGCACATAATTGAATTATAATTCGTATCTAGCACTTAACCTATGTTGCTGATCAACCAAGGATGGAAGAAGGCTAAAATAAGTGTATGGCAATGTATAGGAGTGGTAAATACAAGATAATTCAATCGAATGCAATCTGGAATTGAAGAACATAAGGATTGACCCAAAATATGAAAACTGGAGATTTCTGTCCACTGGATAGCACGTTGGTATTTCGGCCGTAACTTTTTGTCAGTTGCTTTTTTTCAGTGATTCTTTTTTCCCTATTTCCTAACACCATGTTCTACAACTTTTTTTTGGGGACAAGTTCTGGAAACCGACCAAAAAATTCGCATAAAATTCACAAGTGCCGACTGTTGCAGATTCAATCTGGAATTTTAGGTCAAGTTGCACCGCAGATATCTTTTTACTACCATATTGGATTGAAGCGAAATTTTACAGGAAGATATATAATGAAGTTATGAATCTAATGGAAGTGGTCGCACTCAAAAAGGATCACGGAATCACACGTTATGGCTTTTTTGGTGGCGGCTGCAGAGAAAGGAAAAATCAGCCGAATTGGAATTAGGGTTTGTGGTGGGGGAATTTTTTTATTTGGATTTTTATAGGAATCAAGAATATGACCAGCAACTAGACAAAGCTAAAACGGACACAAATTCAATTTAGCAAACCAAAACTAATAAATTGAAAGGCACAACGGGGTTTGGACAGCGGAAATTAACACTTTTTGTGGGGCAATTTTTCTGGATTATGGGAAATAAAAATCAATCTACTAACTAGGGATACAAAGAATTCCTACTGGTCAACTGAAGCTCTGATATCAACTGATGAGGCGATGGGGTCCCGATCTTCCGATAGGATGATAACTATCGATTTTGGTGGATATGACTCTTGCGATCCGACTACAACCGTACGACGTTGCTTGCGCCTTAGCAATCGCTGAACCACACTCTAAGTCGTTATCAACCGTGCCAAGAACGCAGTTGACCTGACCACGAAGGTCTATTCCTGCATGCAACCGAAGAACACGCAAGAACAAGGATAGTGAGCAACTGAAATTTGCTAGATATAAAAGTCGTACAAGGATAGTTGAGGTTCTATAACACGAATCTGTTGGTCTAGCCGACACAAGAGACAACGTGGAGTTTGCACATGGGGCTAAACTGATCTAAACAAAACCTAAGTCCTAGCAAAGGAGGCGGTGGCTAATATATAGGGAGAACAACCAGGGGGTGGCAAAGGAGCATGCCCCTAGGGTTATAAGGCCCATGGGCCCAAGTGGTGGTGGCGCAGCACCCTTTTGACTCGGATTCAGAAACCTATGTGGATTATTTTGATGATTCCGGTCGGCTCGAATGGAATTTAAAGATGAGGTTGGATCCATTGGAAAGTAGACTTGATAAGCTTTCCATGAAGTACAAGAACATCCCAAACGGAGTCCGTATGAAGAAGTTATGCCCGTTTAAACTTGCACCATTGCAGCAGTCCGAATCCGATTCCAGTACGTGCCCAACACGGACTCGTTTGATGATTGCGGTGCGCACAGAAGGAATTTAGAGGTGATACCAGATCCATTGGAAAGGGGATAAGCAAAGCTTTCCAACAAGTACTCATAGACCTCAAACGGATTTCGTATATGAAAATTATGCACATTTGAAGTTGGGCCTGTCAGGCTGAATCCGAATTGATCTGGAGGCCGAATTGGATTTCAAAACGTGTCCAACTTGAACTCTTGCTTGAATTGATGTAAAAATAACGTGGTGCTGTCAAAAAATATATTTTCATCATTAGGTAGCATCATATTCTCATTTAAAATATGTTTAAACTGAAGAAACGAATTCACCTTTAGTTCAATCTTGATATTGGGCGCTATTGTCGCGTGTGTTTGTGGCGTGGTCACATCAGCCAGCTTCAACCACAATGTAATTTCAGCCAGTTATAGTACAATTTCAGCCATAAGTCACTATTTTTCAGCCCAACCGAGCGGAGCCTTAATGCTGGCAACACCGCTTACATGCATAGACACAAGCGAGTAGCAGCGCGTTTTTCGCAGCGAGCGGTCCACACAAGCGACTAGCAGCGCGTTTTTCGCAGCGAGCGGCCGGCTCTTCGTATGCTATAAAAGCCATATCACACATACATATGGGTGAATTATTTTAGATTGTAGCTTTTATCTTATAATTTTTAAATTTTAGTTGTTCGTAAGAGAGATTATAAAGAAAGAGACAATCACATATGATTTTAGTCGATATAGCTAAAGTCGGTAGTGTCTACTTCACTTGATCTATAGATCCCACCTTAAAGACACACCATTTAAAAAATTAGTTACTGTAGCAAAGTATAAAAGCCAAAAACGCTGAGCTATTTCGAACCTAGCTATAATCTCAAGTCTCTGTCCATCAAGAGAAAAGTAACAACAATAAGATAGAGAGAAGAAGAAAGACATCATGCAGATTCCGAACACCGAGCAAGGTTAGTTTGTCCATTTTAATAGAAACAACGATGTTTTGTTGAACCCTATAAGTGCTACAAAGTTTCGCAAAATGAAAGTTTAAATTCCAAGTGCTGCAAAGTTTCGCTAAATGAAAGTTTAAATTCTTACATCCTCAGTAAACAAGGACTTTATTTCATCTTCAATGCGATCCTAAACTGCAACCGAATGGGGCAGAGTTTAGGCCCCGCTTGTTTTGACGATGGCTTCTGATTTTTAATTCATTGTTCCTTAATTTTGTTTTTTCTAGTTTTTTGCCTTTTCTCTTTTTTCCGTATTTCTAATCTATTTTTTATTTTATAATTTTTTTAAATTTTAATTATATTAAATAAGTTAATATCAGCTACAGTAAAATATAGACTAGATATAATAAAAAAAGGGTAAGTTATCGTCGAATCGAGCGCTCCCCCAATGACCCTGGAGACTGAGGAAAGCTGACGCCCTACTTTTGACATTCGAGAATCTCAGTGCTACTCTGCTTCACGTTGGCGCTTGCGCTTGTGAGTTGTGAGTCGTGACGCTATTCACGCGATCGGCGAAACGTTTTCACCTTTCCAACTTGCAAATCCACCGTGCTAGCGCGGTCAAACGGCCAGATCTCGCGTCTCCGGTCGACGCCGTGCGAATACCCAAATCACCCTCCCATCTCTCGGCCCGCGGCCGTGCGCCAAACTGCCGAAGGCAAACCTCCAGGGGTAATATCGTCAATTCATGCCGTTCACGGGTGACGCAAAATTTCCAAGCTCCTAACCAAACCAGAGGGACGCGTGGGCCAGCCCGGATCATACCAGCCTCGCGATTCTCGCAGTCCCGCCCACGCGAGGTTTGGTTTTACATCAGAAATAGTAACAACTTGAACATTTTATAGAGATATTTATATGTAATTTTATTTGATATAAATAAAATCGCTGCAGTGTATACTATAATCAATTAGTAGAATCTGTTTTAAAAGGCACTCTGTTCGAAAGCTAAATACTATAAAAAACTATTTATCATAAAAATGTATTTTTTTTTACAAACCAATAATATGAAGCGGGACAAAAAGTACTTCCGCCTTCTTTACCTGGTACACGTAATACTAGTGTGGATAGAGTTTATTGCCTATTGGTCTGCCGTCTGCATGATCGTAGAAGTTGTAGAGCTCTCTATGGTTAGTCTCTTAGTTCAACTCATGAACGTTGCATTGTGGATTGAGGACATTGGCAGCCATATTGTTGTGTTGCACTAACTCAAACCGCCAAAGAGCCAAGCGTATCTCTCTTTTATTTTTATCCAGACAGTCTAGACCTGTTTTTTTTTGTTACGGCTTATGGCTTTTGACAACAATTGTGGTTTTTGGGCTGTTCGTGTGAGAGATTACAGATTAACTGAAACTCGCTTGTGGTTTTTGCCGATATAAATGAAGTCAGTATAGTATGTATTACAATTAATTAGTAGACCCCATCTTGAAAAGATGATCCATTTAAAAGCTAGTTACTGTACAAAAGCCAAAAGCTGAAAAAATAGGCCCTCTATTTCTTGCTATATTGTTCTACTTCAACTGTTACCATTTGAGTTATGTGGGCAGAGAGATTTATACATGGATCTCAATTGGTTGTATTACATGGTCACGGCATGACAGTTTCTCTTATTGCCTTGGTCTTCTTTAATGCCTGATGGTGGTTTTGTTGATTTTAGAGTGCCTCGTTATCTCACTTCTGGAGAAAAAAAATTCCATTCTTTAAATAATTCATGTTAGCCTTAGCGCAATCAGAGAGGGTGAATGATTACCTCCGCTTTTTAATACCTGAAAATAAATCTCAAATAAAAAAAAGCAATCTAAATTATCGAATGTAGATTTCAACCACTCACTCGACCGCTCGCAACGATCGCTTTTGCACGTAGTCAAAATCCCCCCCCGCATAAAAAGCTTCGACCGCTCGAACGCTTTGCCGCTCGAACATTTCGACCACTCTAACGAGTACAAGCCGAAGACAACACCATACTCGTAGTACGCCGGATCACCATGTGTTAGCACGTCGTCGAGAACACAGAAAAGCAATGCTTAGAAAAACACGCCATTGATGAACATTTCTTGGAATAGATCTGATCTATTATTTCTGCATCATACTTGTAGCTACAAAGTGCCTTCACGGCACCCCTAAAAACTCTCATACAAAAGGCCTCGCAAAGTCACCACCAAAACATTTGGCCTACCTCTGCTTTTATATGCTAGAGCCCTAAACCATATTCGACTTAAACACAAACATGAAATCCTATCTCTTCCTCAAATCAAGGGACCCGAAACTCTTCCTAACATAGGTTTTACCAAATCTTTAATCCCTTCCATTACAGACTCCTTCTATAACGTTTTCAATCTCACCACGTGATGAAGCCTCCAAGAACGCACCTCCCGTAGCTCCATCTCACATTATCAACCTCCGTGTCGAAAGTCTTTTGAGGAGCTGGTACGACCATGGGGAATAGTTGGTCAAAAATTATGTTCGACCGCTCTGGTTCGACCATGAAAACCAGCTAATTGAGCACCTGGTCCAGCCATACTGATTTGACCAAGGGAAGTAGCTGGTTGAAAATGCTTATTTATCCTATCTTCGCTTTTCTAAAGCAGAATTGAACCAAGTGACCGTCTTTCCCGCAATGAGTGCAGTGATACTTGAGTTGACGAGTGGTCATATCAACCGACTTAATAGCACTCAGTTTGGTAGAAAATTCTTTTGTAAAACTAACTGATCTAAAAACAACTCGTTTTGGTTCAGACTCCCCTTCAAATTTTCTTGATTCGAGTACCTTGATAACTTTAGGAGAGTTATTATTAGCATGCTTAAAAGGAAATAAAATCCTAGACTATGATTTTTCATAATTGTTTTTTATTTATCTAGGACCATATTTAAATTTTTCTTGCCAAAAGGAAACCTATATAAAGTATTTGTAAGATACTCATTCTCTTTAGACAGTTTGGAACATGATGAGCAATTTACAGATTCATTCGAAATCTTGTTAGAAGCACTAGATTGAACCAATTTCTAGTTTTTAGCAAAATCATTGAGTTGTCTAGTCAATGCTTTTATCTCAGTATTAAGCTTTGGATAATTAAAATAGGAAAAAATCTCATGATAAATCATTTATTGAATTGACTCCTGAGATAAATTTAGCTTAGCCTGAAATAAATTACACCTAGAACAAGCTTTAGATTGAGCAGAAGAACCAGACTTGAGCTTTTCAATTTTGTCTTTTGCAAGTTTTAGCTTTTCATCACATGCGTCTTGTGCCAATTTTAATTCATTAAATGTAGCAGTTACATCACTAAATTGAGCCAAGGTTGATGTATTATTTTTTTGGCAGACTCCAATTCAGACTACTACAACCACTGCAAATACCACAATGGAAGTGAGAAGAAATTGGAATGGACTTCATCATCGGCTTACCATGAACTAAATTAGGATACAACTCCATATGGGTCATAGTGAATAGATTAACCAATGTCACCCATTTCATCCTAATTAGGACCACATATAAGGGACACAGATTGGCGCAACTATACATGCCACGCCTTGTGTGCCTGCACAGAGTGCCTAAAAGGATAATCTCATATCGAAGTTCTCAGTTTACCTTGCATTTCTGGGCTAGTCTTCATGAAGTCCTTGAGACCCACCTAGCTTTTAGCATAGCTTACCATCTACAGACTGATAGACAAATAGAAAAGGTGAACCAAATCCTCGAACATATGCTCTAAGCCTGCGCTCTAGAGTTCACTAAGGACTGGGAAAAGTGCCTACCATATGCTGAGTTCTCTTACAACAATAGCTACCAGTCCAGTCTGAAGATGTCCCTATTTGAAGCTCTTTACGGTAGAAAATGTTGAACCCCTTTAAGTTGGATAGAAGTAGGGGAGGCTATGTCTTTGGACTAGACACCCTGAAGCAGGCCAAAGAGAAGGTCTGCTTGATTAAAGACCGATTGCAAGTAGTTCAATCAAGACAAAAGGGTTACGCTGACAACCGCTGTAGGGAGTTAAGTTTTGAAGTTGGCAGCTATGTCTACCTGAAGCCAAGGTGCCCCTTTGCGAGGAACAAAAAAGGTTCAAGGTTAAAGGCAAACTCGCGCCAAGGTACGTAGGACCATTCCCAATCACTGCCAAACGAGAAGAAATAGCCTACCAGCTGAAGTTGCACACAAGCCTAGTAGACGTGCACAACGTGTTCCTCATGTCACAGCTCAAGAAGTTCCTTAGGGTACCAGAAGAACAATCCCCATGGAGACCATCGAGATTAAAAAGGACTTGACTTTACCCAAAGCATCCTGTTAAGGTTCTTGACATCATAGAGAAGCAAACAAGGTGCTAAACCATTGGCCTCTACAAGGTCCAGTAGAGTAACCACATGGAGAGAGAAGCCACATGGAAGCGCGAGGATCAACTAAAGTTAGAATTCCCATACCTATTCTCTGACTAGGCGGAATCTCAGGGTCGAGATTCTTTTTAAGGGATATAGGATTTCTAACACCCCAATTTTGAGGCATTTCGAATTTTTGAACAAATTTGCCCTTTTGAGCATATTTCGTATTTTGGCAAGAATAAATTTTAATTCAAATTCAAGATAAAATCAAAAATCAACTCCCAATTAAAAAATCTAATATGATTTCAATTCAAAATTTGTAACCCAAAATTCAAATCCAAAATAAAACAAACAAATTGGAATTTTGGGCTTGACCTAATTTTCTTGGTCTCTCCTCGGTCTGGCGCCATTCAGTCCACCTGGCATTCTGGCCCACTCCCTCCTCTCTCTTCTTTCCTCCTTCCCCGGCTCAATTGAGCACCTGGCCTGCTCTCTCTTCCCCTCCTCCCTTGCTCTGTCACTTGACCAAGCCAGCCATGCTACGTAGGCTTGCTGCCGCACTAGCTAACCAAGTCACCACCGTGTTCACACGCGCCACGCCTCGTCACGTCAGAACCGTCCTATCATCACCTGCTGCCTTGACCCACTTCGCAGCACAGCGTGCCACACTACCACAGCTCTGCTTTGCGGTCGCATCACCTTGACCACTGTTTCGACAACCAATCGAGAAAGCACCTCCTCCGTGCCCCGCTGCACCACCTCGTAGCGCGCGCATTATCCCATCGCAACCCTTGTGCCCATGCCGTAGTGACACCGGCCACCACTGCTCCTCCGTGTCATGCCTCTACCCGTGCCATGCACCTCTCATGCCACCCCGGTCGCCTCCACGAGAGCTTCTTCATGTTTCCTCACACTTCCAGCTTTATTTCCCTTTGTTCAATTGAGCTCTCACCCACCGAAATTCGTTGATGCCATCATGTTCTTTCCCACCGGTCGAGATCACCCCCTCCGCTACCATCTTTACTCCGGTAAGCCATTGTCCAATTCCTCATGTATTGAGCATCCCCTTACCTCCCTTTCACTATGTCTTTCCCCAATTTTGTCAACCATCGTCCCCAGCTCACCAATGTCGTGATCCTCCACCGCGCCGCCTTGGGTCCTTGTCGTTAGACTGCCTCAAACATACCTGAGCCTCGCCAACCTCTCCTGCAAGCTCCCCATGCCTTGTAGATGCTCACTATACTCTAGTTTAGCTCGTCGTAGCCAAGCTTCATCGTCACTTGCCGCCATCACGTCGCTACCATGGTTCATCGCTGGCCACGTCGCCCATAGGATCGTCGTGGCCCTAGCAACCCATTTTAATAGTTGTTGGCACTCGCCGGTGACGAGCATGACAATGAGTGCCTCCTTTATAAATAGAGGAGGAACATTGTAGCTCAGTAGTTAATTAATGATCGTGATTACTTAGAGTTAATGACATTCATTAATTAGTGTTAATAGGCACTGACGTGTGGGCTCAACCAATTAAGCAATTTAATTAAAACCAGTTTGAATTTTGAGCCACTGACATGTGGGTTCTCATTGCGCTTCGGCCCTACCTGTCATTCACTGTAGTATTTTCTTAAAAAAATAATTCGAAAACAAATTAAAACCTGGTTGGCCCTACATGTTAGCCTTAGGAGTATTTTTCGAATAAGAAAATAAATCAAAAAATGAATTAAAAATGTGGGGCCCAACTGTCAGTGAGACAATCTCTCACCCCTGTTTATTTTAGAATTTTTCTAGATTTAAATTTTGGAAGGGTTGTTCTCATTCGTTCTAAATCCAACTAAACTGAAACTTATTTCTAAATTCATATAAAAACCAAGGTCTTTCTATTGTGGTAAAATCATGAATTTTGGAGTTCATTTTCATTTGGAATTATTTATCTTCTCTAGTGTTTAATCAATTCTAGTCGTAATCGCTCATTTGGACTACAATGCCCAGAAAGAACAACAGTTCAAGCCATTTAGGACCCTCAAGACTAATAAGTTTGTGAGCAAGATGAGTCAATACTTTGATAATTTTGCACCTACTTTTTGAATGAAAGTTATGTTGATTTAGAATTATTAATTTTGCATGCTTTAATTTATTATTGAAATTATGCTTATGTTAAGCTTGTAGTTATGTCCCAATTGATAATTATGCTAATACATCCCATCCCTTGATTGTGGATATAAAACCTTGTTGCCCTAGAGATAATAGTAAGCATACTAGTGATAAGTCCTTATCTAAGCAACATGGTTAACACAGGTTGAGAGCTGGATAGAAGCCTCCGTACAATGAGAGGGGGCTTCCGGAGTGAGTGGATAGAACCTCATGAAGGTGGAAGACTTTAGCGGGTGTAGCCTCATTGTAAAGATGCATTGTAAAGGTCTTGTAGTGACCTTCTTAATCTACATGTCTAAGGAAACATGCGAAGTACAAGTTGGTTGTCTCTTATGGATAAAGTGTGTAACCTCTGTAGAGTGAAAACTGTTCGAATAGCCGCACCAATGGTCATGGGTGGGCATGGGAACTTAGTCGAGATAGTGTCTATTTACAAAATGATATTTATGGTTGGAATGGAAAACACAAAGGGTGGATGGAACCCTGAGTATTTATTTTCCCTAGCATATAATAGATGAAACCATGTAATAAGTGGATGGAATCTACACCATTATTATTATTGCATTCCTTCACACTCTTTATAAAACATTGTTTAGTTAAAAAAATGTTAGGTATCTGGAATTCTCTATGTATAGTAACCTTTAACTAAGGCATTAAGCAAATAAAAGAACTCGAGCTTTCCTTTGTTCAGCCATGTATCTATATTATTGCATTTTGTGTATTGGTTTGTGGAGCATGGTTGTTTGTGCTCACCTTAGCTCACTCAATTAATTTAGAACCTGTGGATCATGACTACTACGCCTACTACACCGCTTCGGGGTTTGATGGAGAAGAAGATGGTGGAGATTAGGATGTCCTCTAGTAGTTTAGTCCTTACCTTAGATAAGTAGATATTGATGGTGATTGTATGCACATCTATTATCCAAACTCTCGAAAAATAGTAAGGCATCTTTTTCCCCCAATCGCTTGCCTGTGGCAAGGTGTGGCCTCACCTTTTGCTTTTCGCTTCCACTTCTGCTTTTGTAATGTAAACATGTGGCCTAATCGTCCCATTGTGTAAACTCTACCTAATATGAGCTATTTAAACTTTGATATGTAATAAAAATGTTTGGTATGGTTCATACGATGTATGAGATGATTCAATATTATATTTATAAGTACTATCTACTGATCTAGTAAATAGTATGGTGGAATCACAGAGGATTCTGGATCGATAAAATCTAAGTCTAACTGATAATGATAGTCCTTATGGAAAACAAGATGAGAAGTGTACATATTACTTTGAGTTCTCAAGGCCCATAAGAACAATGGATCAGTCTCAACAGGTGCTTATACACTAGTTTGTTCCATTCTTGTCCATGCTAATCCATGAACACTAGCATGCCCAGGGACATGTTCAGATCAGGTGGGTTGGTTTATGGTTTAGCTTTTTACAGTAACTAGTTTTTAAATGGATTGTCTTTTTAATATGAGATCTACAAGTCAATTGCAGTAATACTATCTTGACTTCATTTATATCAGCGAAAATAGCACGTTAGTGTTTATCTCTCTATACTCTCTCTCGTGAACAGCTAGAATTTAAAAAAATGTAAGTCAAAAGCCACAGTCCAAAAGAACCCAACCTTTAGTTGTGGATTTTGGCTTTTGGATTAAAATTTTGAATTCTAGTTATTCGCAAGAGAGGGTATGGAGAGAGATACTTACTTATGATTTTGACTGATATAGATGAATTCAAGACAGTGTTTACTGTAATTGACTTATGCCTTGGAAAAACACTCCGTTTGAAAGTTAGTTATTGTAGAAAGCTAAGCCATAAGCCCAGAAGAACCCACTGATAGCTACTAGGTCAGCAAACATTCATACTATCGAATTTCTATTAGGGCATATACAATGCTATAAGCAGCTTCTATCTATAATATTCTTTATATCATCTATAGACAGCACTAAAGACGGTTTATATAATAGGTTGTCTTTTTATATGTCTTTATAGATAGCTTTTTATGACACAATGTGTCTTGTTTACCGTGTTACAGTCGACTACTGTATAATAGATGGGTCAATTCTCTATGCTCCCCCTCTCTTCTTTATATCATCTTGTATCCTACGTGACAAAGTTTATAGATAATTAATATCACATCATTATACATGGTTTTACTCTGGCAACGAGATCTGCAATTTGCCAGTCACGCAAGGGAGACTGCGCCTAAATAACATTGCCCATAATTGGATGATTATCCTAGCTGTCTGGTTTCTACAAAGATGCATACACCCCCATTATCACACGTTGGTGCCATAGTACTTTGAAGTATTAAGTCAGGTATCCTGTGCCAAACTGCCAATTTTTGAACAGAAACTGTGTAGTGCTTGGACAGTGTCTGCACTGTCACAGCATATATAGATGTCTTCGGCACCTCAAGTTCAAGCAGACCTGTTCTTATCATGGGTCAATTTGTGTGGATCTACTTTGGGCCTGAAAACTGACATTCACAAGACTTCCGTGCATCCCAATTGAACTGCTTTAAGACTTATGCTGATCAATTCACTTCTCTAACATATTTTATGTACCAGATCTAGCACTGAAATGTTCCTTTCGCAGTGCAGGATGCACAGTTCACAATAGGCGAGCCCAACAATATGGCCGTAGCTTTTCTGGGAATTTTTTGTACGGATAATCCGTTTTTTATTCGAAAATACATAAATATACCCGCGACAACATTTTTTACAAAAATAATCTCCAGTCGCCACCCCATTGGGCGACTGCAGCCTTTCGCCCAACCGGGAGGCGACATTTAGGGAATCTGTGTACCGTTGGGCGACTTCTTCAATCGCTTTACGGTTGAGCGACTGCAATTGCAGTCGCCCAACGGTTGAGCGACTGAAATTGCAGTCGCCCAACCGTAGGGCGACTGCAATTATGCCGCCCATTACCCCCGGGCACATTCCCCTCGTTCTGCGCAGATATCGTTATTCCCTCATTCTGCCCAGAGAGAAGAGAGGAGGAAGAGGAAGAAAAGAAGAGGAGAAGAGAGGGAGGAGAGGAGGAGAGAAGAGAAGGAGAGGAGGTGAGGGAGGAAGAAGAAGTCGAAGCTATTCCATCGATTTGGATCCAGGTATTTTTTGTAATTATGTTGTATTTACAGTCTTCAACTCCCATGTTATTTGACATGTCGTAAATTTCAATCATACATCTAGGCATACATCATTAATGGTCAGTACTACATTGAGAGTGTATTATGGTGTTGGAATGATTCGTGAAGGTCCGACTGGTGTGGATTTGAGCGATTTTCCGCAAGTCACTCTCGTACTTCCGGATGACGAGAATGCTCGAATGACAGATGTGCAGCATTGGCTGACCCAGAGTTTTTCATTGGACCCCGAGGTGTGCAGCGTCGTTGTGCAAGGGCTTTGGAGCCGGTCTTCCACTGACATCAGATGGGAGTTGAAGACATTGGTGCGCTCTGCTTCGTGGAAGGGCTTTGTGCAAGGGTGCCGGCGCCGTGGATACGAGTGTGTCCTGCTTGTGCAACCGTGCTCACTACAAGCAGCTGCACAAGCTCGTGCGTCCGCCTATGCTTCGGGAGGTGCTAGCACCTCGGGCGGGCCGCACGTCGGTGGAGCTGATGAAGTTGCTCGTGATGAAGGCGATGCGGTACACGGAGGAGAGTTAAGGCCGTCAAGCTATAGAGAGGGAACTGGGCAAGCCGATGCGGTACATGGAGGAGAGTTACAGCTGTCAAGCTATAGAGAGGGAACTGGGCAAGCTGATGAAGGAGAGCATAATGAGTATATCGTGCATCAGATGGAATCTGATGACCAGAGGGCATGGGATGAAGAGTAAGCTGTAGAGGACAACGAGGAGGACAGTTCCGATGATGAAGAAGTTCCTATCCCCGAAGAATGGAACCAGTATAATGCGGAGGGTGTTTCCGCACATGATGAGCATGAATCGCCATGGGAGTATCATCAAACAGAGGTTCGGGTGCATGCTATGTTTGCTGACAAGGAAGCGCTGCAGGATGCCATCAAACTTTGGGCCCTTTCAATGCAACGGACATTTCGCGTCGTCAAATCAAGCCAGGAGCAGTACACTGTGAAGTGCGAGCAGACTGGTTGTCCTTTTAGGGTGCACGCACGTAGACCCAAGTATGAGACTCACTGGATTGTGTCCAAGGTGGAGCCGCACTCCTGCATTCTAAACACAGTCTTGACGAGGCATCGTAACCTTACGTCCGGATTTATAGCCAATTTGATGTATGAGGAGATAGTGGAGAAGAAAGATGTTGCGGCCACACATATTATGCTAGCTATTGAGAATAAATTCAAGTATAAGATTAGCTACGCGAAGGCGTGGCGTGCCAAGCAAAAGGCGTTGGAAAAATGTTTTGGCACTTTCGAAGCGGCGTACGATAACCTTCCTCGTATGCTTAAGGTGTTGCAGCAAAGGAACCCGGGCACGTACATCGCGGTGCACGACAAGCCGTCCATAAGTCCACCGAGATTTGCAGTGTTGCAGAGAGCATTCTTTGCATTTGGTGCTAGCATTGAAGCATTCAGACACATGCTGCCAGTTATCTCAATAGATGGGACCTTCTTGACAGGCAAATACAAAGGGCAGCTCCTGACGGCCATAGGCGTTGACGGTAACAATCAAATATTGCCGTTGGCCATTGCATTTGTGGAGAGTGAGAATTATGAGAGCTGGCTGTGGTTTCTCAGACATGTGAGGGGTGGAGTTGTAGGCACCCGTCCTGGTGTGTGCATAATCCATGATCGCCACGCCGGTATTATGAAGGCGATACGAAAACTTCAAGAAGACCCTGAGGAGACCTTTTTTTGGCCGGACATGAGAAACCGGTGGTGCAGTCGTCACTTAGGGGCAAACTTTTTCAAGCAATTCCCGAAACAATCTTTGATGAAGCTATTCAAGAGGCTGGCTAGGCAGAACCAGCAGAGAAAATTTGATGCTTTATGGGGGTTGTTGGATGAGCACACCAGGAAGAACGTCGACGAGAGGAGCAAGGGGCCGGTCACTCCTGGGGAGGCACAACCGCAATGCTTGCCAGCAATCGATGAGTCTAACCCAAGTGGTTCAAGAAGGAGGAGCGTGCGAAACATCAAGTGCTTCTCGCAGTGGATCGAGGGGGAACCATTGGAGAAGTGGTCGCTGTTGCACGACACGGATGGCGCAAGGTACGGAATAATGACAACTAACCTTGCCGAGGTGTACAATTGGGTTCTCAGAGGTCTCCGTTCTCAGCCCCTTGTCGCCATCGTGGAAGGTGTTCTTCACAGCACAATCCGCTACTTCAGGGAGAGGCACGCGAGTGCCTCGCTTCATGCGGCCAATCCCGGAGCCCTGTATTCGTCAAAAATTACTGCGTACATGGAGACGAAGGCACAGAAGGGTCAATTGCACACAGTGCATGTCATGGGCAACAGGGAGCATCGTTTCGAGGTGATACTCCGTGACAGAGCCGGATTTGGGACATCTCGTTCACTTATTACTCACGAGGTATGTCTTCGAGATCATGCAAACGAACCTAGCTGCACATGCAACAAGCTTAAGTTGTTACACAAGCCATGCTCTCATGTCCTCGCTGCATGCGCAACGGTGGGCATGGATCCTTCCAACTTCATGTCCGAGTACTTTTTCAAGGAGAGAATACTGCAAGCTTGGTGTGGGGAGCTCCGGGGGTTCAGGGCGGTGGGAAACTTCACCACTTTGGACATTTCAGCGAGGACATGGGTTCCGGATATTAACATGCTGAAGGGTGGGAAGGGTCGGCGACAGAGCCGACGTATTAGAAACGACATGGACGAATCACAAGCTGGAACCTCTGGTGCACGTTGTGGGCGATGCGGTCAGGAGGGGCACACAGCTAGACGATGCAATGCATTTCCGGATCAGTAGTTGGTGTTGTAATGCATGCTATAATTCATGTACCATTTGTAAACCTTGTATGTTACATCCGTTTTCTGTAATGAACTTATTTCGTTGAACGTACTGTTTCCCTTTTAAGTATTGCAATTTATTGGTGCCTACGAATCCACTTTTATTACGAAACTACAGGCTCTAAAGTGCCTACATAGAGTCATTTATTGCGAGATGACAAAAGAGGGCTTACAACACGAAACAACACATACATTGCACATGCAGGATCTATGGAAAGTACTACACCCAACAATTTTACTTAACACAACAGTCCTACCGCCACAGCATCAACACATCAACAAATACATGAAATAAAATACGACACAACCATAACCCTCGTTACCTACATGCCAAACGAGCCTCGTGGCACCCACATGGAGAATTGCTGGGGGGGCCGCCTCGGACGTGGCTGGCCGTCGTGGGAGTGGCATGCACATATGCAGCTCGGGTTCGCGCAGCAACATGTGGGATCGTAAGAGCTTCCTATATTCACGACCTCCTCGTTGCCCCTCTCGCGTTGCATCTGTTCGCGGAGGTCGTTGTTCTCCTCAGTGAGACTCTCCATTCGGTACTCCAAGTCCCATATTCGAGCCCACAATGTATCCACATAACGATCAACATATCGTTCATGAGGAGGGTCGATCCAGCGGGAGAAGTCGCATTTTGCCATCTGCAAAACAAAGGACGCTAAACTTTGAGGGTCCATAAGCAATAACAAATGTAATATTACTAATTTGTACCCCGGAGCGTGAGCATCGGAAGAAACGTCGCCCGCCATCGTTCGGGGAATCCAAGATCTGGACGACCGCGTACTCATTGTGTCTGCATTTCGGCCACGCTGGTTGAGCACACCGACTTGATATCAATCGGTACTGTGGACCGAACATATCCCTCCTTTCTAAGGGAATGTCGTCCTTCGGTGACCCAAATCCCACTGGCCCCTCGGCTTCTGACATGGTATATTTCACCACGAAAGAGATGGTTCTTCTTTGTTCGATTTACAATGTCATGGGACCCCAACCGTGCTACTTATAGCAACACGGAGGGACATTTATTGCTACACTGGCCTCTGAAAAGCCTACATAGACTAGCCTCTGAAAAGCCTACATAGACTGGCCTCTGAAAAGGCTACATAGACTGGCCTCTGAAAAGGCTACATAGACTGGCCTCTGAAAAGCCTAGCCTACATAGACTGGCCTCTGAAAAGCCTAGCCTACATAGACTGGCCTCTGAAAAGCCTAGCCTACATAGACTGGCCTCTGAAAAGCCTAGCCAACATAGACTGGCCTCTGAAAAGCCTAGCCTACATAGACTGGCCTCTGAAAAGCCTAGCCTACATAGACTGACCTCTGAAAAGCCTAGCCTACATAGACTGGCCTCTGAAAAGCCTAGCCTACATAAACTGGCATCTGAAAAGCCTACGGAGGGACATTTATTGCTACACTGGCATCTGAAAAGCCTGAAAAAGCGAAAAGATTCGTATGTACTCTCCATGGACTATGCCCACTGCACCAGTTCACCTGCCTACATAAAGGCATCACATGTATTACATACCACAACACAACTCCTCCTCAAGCCATCACAATACTACTACACAACAATGTCTTCCTGGAGGTCCGACCCTTTTCGAGTGCCGGAGTGGCATGAGCGTCCGAAGTGCCATTGCGGTTTTAGGATGATGCTGTGCGTCTGGACGGATCCACTACCACGAGCCTATTACGGCCGTAGGTACTTCAAATGTCCAGACCTGGATGACGACTTCGTGGTAACGACGACAACTAAATCCTTTGTTTCTCGTTATCGTTCTTCAACTTTATCCATGACATCTACCACGACACACATAGTCTTGCAAGTTCATCGAATGGGTGGATCGGGTGCCGCCGGCATGGCCACGGAACCCTCGCGAGGTGGAAAACAAAGGACAATACCTTGTCAAGATGGATCAGGCTCGCGAGGTGGAACGACAAATGCGGCATGAGCAAGAGCGTCGCGTGAGGGTGGACCAAATCCGTCTTAAGGGCAAGGAGGATGAGCTGCAAAGGAGGCGGGAGAAGTTAGGTCTGCGTGAAGCAGCCATCAAGCGTCAGGAGGAAGAGCTTCAAGCTCGTGAGGCAGCTCTCAAGACCAAGAGTGACAGGAAGAAGGATGCAGCGGAGCCATCTTCAGGGCGCGACAAAAAGGGCAAACAACCACGCTACACCCAGTAGACAAAATGTAATAATTCCTAAGGCATGTTACGACTAGCGGTGGAGTTCTGAACATTACAACTACAGAGTTCCACACATGCCACTGGTCACATCACTTACCACTTTATGTATCAACCGTTCTACGGTCAATCGTGCCTAATAAAATTTACCAAAATTTTTTTTGCATCTACAACTTACATTGAACATAAACTTCTATTACAAATTTATCTGATTTTTACGCAGTTTATAACTACAAAATTGACAAAACATACAAAATTCACGCGGATTGCAAACCCTTAAAACATACCAATGTATATATCAAACGTTCTACAGTCAATTGTACTTAAAAAAATTTCCTCAAAATTTTAAATGCACCTACAACATACAATAAACATAAACTTTTATTACAACTATACCATATTTTTTTCCAGTTTAAAACTACAAAATTGATAAAACTCTAAAAATTCACGGGGACTGAGTAAAGTCGCCCATCCATTGGGCGACTGCAATTGCAGTCGCTCAACCGTTGGGCGACTGCAATTGCAGTCGCTCAACCGTAAAGCGATTGAAGAAGTCGCCCAACGGTACACAGATTCCCTAAATGTCGCCTCCCGGTTGGGCGAAAGGCAGCAGTCGCCCAATGGGGTGGCGACTGAAGATTATTTTTGTAAAAAATGTTGTCGCGGGTATATTTATGTATTTTCGAATAAAAAACGGATTATCCGTACAAAAAATTCGCTTTTCTGGTACCTTAAAAAGCTACCCGAGTGTTGGCAAACCATGGAGCGACTCCCAGCATTACTCAGCCAGCGGCGACTGGTTGGTTCTGGATATACAACCTTCCATCAAAGCTGCTCATTACCGCCCAGCCCCTAATCATTCTTGGGACGCTGCAACCGCCTTCGCCTTGCTCCTTTCAGTAGTAGCCGCTTGCCCGTCTACTCGGCTTCTAAGAACAAGAGCAGCGTCCAGTTCACACCACTTGACCAGATCTAGTTTTCTGGAGAAAAGAATTTGGTTGGACTTGAGTTTCTTAATTCGTGAGGCAGCAAGGGACACTATTTCATCTGTATGTGTCGTTGATGCACTTGTAAGATCCTTTCTACACTTCGAGGTCGAGAGATTACTTCATTGCAGTTTTGAACTTGGGATCGTTGTAATCTAGTGTAGGACATTGGCAGACGATACACACTGCCGATTTTGATTGTAAGGTACATTTTCTGTAAATGATGTATGTCAGCTCTGTTTGTGGTACTATCCTTATCATGCTACATGTACATCTATTAGTTGTTCACTATTCATGTTAGAGTTTAATTTTGTTTTTTAGATGTATTTGAGTTATACATATGTACGCATGCTTGCCGTGTACATAGAAGTCTAGTCTATACAAGTCCGTATAAGTGTACGTGTCTTTGCCGTGTATACGTATACAAGTATTGTTTCTGAGTCCGCTGAGTCTATGTACGTGTTCACGTCGTATACGAGGTGGTTTTTCGAGTTGTATGTAGAGGTGGTTTTTCAAGTCGTATGAGGAGTCCGTGTGTTATGCCGTGATGCAGCCTTTAAATAGCCATGCATGTAACGCGAGAAGAGTAGAGCCAGTCAGGAGAGGAAAGAAGGGAAGCAAGGAAGCAATAAGAGAAATAAAGCTAGCAAAGAGGGTTACGTGGTTTTGTCTTGTGTTCGTTAATTGTCTCGGCGTTTTCGTGTCTCATATCACGCGGAGATAACCAGAAGCAGAGGAGCTGCTCCAACTCGTGATGTGCTACATGCACAGGAAGAGCTAGGTAGGCGCAGTACGTGAAGGACAAAAGTGAGCGCTGCTTCGTGCTAATCCTTCGTATAGGAGCAGGTGAGCTGCTGGTCTAGATGGATAAACTGTAACAATTCATAGAATATAGCTAAATTTGGTGCAAATGTTAAAGAGTTTTATCATGTGATGGCTATTGCTGTTGGTTTAATTTGCTTGCAGCAAACTTGTTTTTTTTAAAGGAAGGCAGAGCGAAGTTCTTTTAGGGTATCCACAGTGCTCCACTCTAAATAGTGGCCTCAAGTTTCCATGTCGGATGTGTGCCAACATGGAGGGAAGAGAGGGTAAAGGTGGTGGCTTGCAGACTTGTTAGGTAGCTTGCAGAAGAAACAGTGGCTTGAGGAAAGAGGTAGTGATCCGGGGGAAGGAAAAGCCTAGGCTCAGCTCGTGGCTCCTGCTTCGGCTGTGGCGGTGGTGGCAGATGGACGGAATTGAGCGCGTCGACGAACCAGTGACACTGCTCCTGCTTGGGCTCGAGGAGGTCAGCCAGCTGCAGGGGCGGCGGTGGCGACTGGACGAGGAAGAGGAGACCATCAGCCTCGGCGTGGATCCGCCGCACAACGAGCCGCCACCAGATTCCGGTGCAGGGCGGAGCAAGTGGAAGCAGTCGTACTCGAGGACGAGGTACTCCAGATCCTCGTTGTTGGTGACGGAGATGAGCGCATCGAGGTCATTACTCGGGAGCTGGTACTTGACGCAGAGGTCCTGAGGGCGCCAGCGAGCGGCGAAGTCGACGAAGTGGAGCGGCCTCTCGAGCGACAGGATCTTCATCTCACCGTTGATGTAGGAGAGCTGGTTGTCGTGCAGATGCGGTTGGATGTGCGGGGATTTCTCGATGGGAGTCAGGAGGAAAGAGGGAACATGGATGTGGGAAGGGGGAGAGGAGTGCGGTGGAGAGTGGTTGAGTAAGGACCAATCGAGTAAAAAAAGATAGAAAGCTAAACTGCATAATTGAAGTTACCACTTTAATCCATCATACATTGTGAGAAGAAAATTTTTTATGTGGTGGTTTGAGTTGATATGGCAACATTCTCTCTCATAAGATCACCACATTGTGATAGTCTTCACTGTGGATGATCTTACTCTTAACAACATTTTTTACCATTGAACAAGCAACCCGTAGCTTAATTGAATTAGAGCATGTTTAAAAAATAAACAGGTGCACAATTTTTATTTTTTATCTGTTCAATATTCAAATATGCAAAGTGTTGTAGCATTTATCAGAGCTTAAAAAACCGAATTGAATTCTTTTAGACTGTATCTTATGGTTTTTGACAGATTCTGACTATTCATAAGAGAGAGTACAAAGAGATATACTTGTATACGATTTTAAGCGATATAGATAAAGTCAATATAATATCTACTATAATTAATTTATAAATTTTACTTTATAATGATATTTATTTAAAAACTAATTGTCGTAGAAAGATAACACATTAGTGAAACGAACCCAGCGATTCCCCGGTGCGCCCCCCTGGTCGACCAAGTTAAGGGTGCTTTGATAAAATAGGACTAAGTTTATTGTGCTTGTAAATATAGGACTGAGTTGATCACCTTCTTGCAAATATGGTATTTTTCCCATTTTAATTTTATTTTCATTTTCCAGCCCATTTTGTCTACGTGAAATAACTCTTTTGCCCCTTATCTTTTTTTACCCATTCCAGGCAATAGTGCCCCTGGCGAAATGACTCCCTGGCGCTACACCGCCGCCGGCCGCGCCCTGGCGCGCCCTCAACGTTCCAACTCCAAGGGCGCAAGCGAGCCAGCAAAAATAGACCAGAAATGTCAGCTTTTTCTCCAAAAGGCATCTCCAATCTGATTGCTTCTCACTGTTCTTGTCCTGAACGCCATGATCGGTGCCACACACACACTCTTTTCCTCGAAATTTCGAGACCGCGCGCACAAAGATAACAACACCTGTAGATCTCTTCGCCTGTGCCCAGCCAAAAAGAAGTGATCCAAGAACGCAGCAAACAAAGAGAGTAGGGAAGCGGGAGGTGCGTCTCGACCTGCCGATCCAAAAGGAGAGCGAGGCGCCAAGGACTTTGGCGGAGAAGACGCAGGCGACGTCGGGGAGGAACCCGAAGACAAGCGCGGTGCCGCCCTCGAAGAAGATGGCGTAGGGCGAGCAGAGCACGAGCGTGAGCGCGTGCGCAGCCACGTAGGCGGGCGCCGCCCAGGGCCCCAGCGTGCCCCGCGCTCGCCGGAACGCCGCCACCGCCGCCTCCTCATCCCACCCGTACCGCCGCCCCGCGCGCGCACCCCCTCCTCACCGCCATTGCTGCCGACCTCTCGGCCTCCCTCCACTGAGAAGACGCTGCTCGGAGCGGAGCGGCGTCTCTTGCCCGCCTTCGCGTTGTTGTTGTGTCGGCGAGACGGCGACGGCGTGCGGCGAGATGGGAGAGGAAAATTGAAGTGGCGCCGGTGACGCGGCTGCGCAGCTGTGGACGGTTGGATCTCGATCGTGCGGTTCCAACTCCAAGGGCGCGGCGGTGGCGCGACGCTCGCGGGCCAGGCGAGGGAGCGGCGGCGCGGCCTGCAACGCTCGCGAGGGCGCGCCAGGGAGCGGCCGACGCGGTGTAGCGCCAGGGAGTCATTTCGCCAGGGGCACTATTGCCTGGAATGGGTGAAAAAAAAAGATAAGGGGCAAAAGAGTTATTTCACGTAGACAAAAATAGGCTGGAAAATAAAAATGAAGTTAAAATAGGAAAAATACCATATTTGTAAAAAGGTGCTCAACTCAGTCCTATATTTACAAGCATAATAAACTTGATCCTATTTTATCCAATCACCCTCAACTTAATCCTATATATTCAATTTTCCCTCGAATTTTAGGGTTTTAGGGTTTTGCGCAGCCTGCGCCGCCAATGGCTTTGAGCAGCAGTTAGCGCTCGCTCGTGTTCCCTCTGCTCCCCCATGGCCGACCCAGTGGACGCTGCGGCCGCCGCGAACGACGACGACGTTGATGACCTCTACGCCGACCTCGACGATCAGGTGGCCGCCGCGCTTGCCGCCGCTGGGGAGAGCGGCGGTTCCAACGCCAGATACTCCGACCCGGCCACCGACGGCGAGGGGGAGGTGCCGGGCGCCGACGGCGAGGCCGACGCGAACGAGGCGGTGGATTTGGGCGACGGGTCCGCGGGCTACAACAGCAGCGACGAGGAGAGCGAGGATGACCTCCACATCGTGCTCAACGAGGACGGCGGCGCGCCGCCGCCTCCTGCTGCCGGCCGATGCGAGGAGGGGTGGGTGAAGGGGAGTGAGGAGGGGGAGGTTTCGGGCAGCCTTGTGAAGATTCCATCTATTAACGACGGCGGCCGGGGCAAGGTATGATTCGTGAATTTGTGAATAATTGCTATTTGCTAAATTTCTAGTACCAATTTCGTAGAAACATTAGCTAATTTCTGCTCTTTTAGTCATTCTTATTGGTGTTACAATGTGTTGGGAACTTGGGAATTGGAACGTGCAGGGGAAGTTCCAGATTTGTCATACTGGTCTCAACACAAATCCATAGATGATAGATGCATAGATTATGTGGGTTGCTGGTTGGGGACTTGAATTGGAACGTGGAGGGGAAGTTCCAGATTTGTCAATACTGGTCTCAACACAATCCATAGATGATAGATGCATAGATTATGTGGGTTCCTGGCATTCTTATCCAAACCTCTTGTAAGCAATGAGTCGAATTAGGATGATTGTGATGCTTTGCATTCCAATGTCTGTTGTTCTGACCTATGATACAATGGTGTATAGCTTGAGACTGCTATTTTGTGGTTGTAATGATATCTGTAACTAATTTGGATGGATGGCAATGGCATAATACATGGAGTTGTCTATTCCATTGTGCATGTAACAACTCTATTGACTTGTATATATATATCCTTTATTTGACTGTGTTGTTCCAGCTTGGTGGGCTCCACTGCAAGGGACTTCTCGAGAAAACAACAGTGCCAATCACAGGACAAGGTGATCGAGGTCACCAGCATGCATTTCAAAAGGACTTCTATTTTTTCTTGCCAAGAAACAGGTGTGATTCCTTCTTTCATCTGAGCACAAAAACAAATGATTCCTCTACTTTTTTTTTGTATTATGGAACGTTGCAAATCATGCACTGTGTGTAATGTGAGTATTTATGTTCTTATTTGGTGATTAGACATAAAAAATATATTCCTGCTGCTTGCTTAGTTATTATTTATTTGTTATTTCCTACTAGGTGCGACAAATTGGCCTCTAGCCTTTCTATCATAATTAATCTGTGTAGTTGCACTTGGTTGCTGATTCAAACATTCTGGTATATTACTTCAGGACAGTTTTTGACGTAAACATTGAAGCATTTGAACAGAAGCCTTGGAAACAACATGGTGTGGATCTTACTGACTATTTCAATTTTGGTCTGGATGAAGAAGGCTGGAGAAAATATTGTTTTGGCATGGTAGGTTTTGCTGTCCTATTTTTCTGTTCATATTTATGTTAGGACTTTATAAGCTGAGAAATGATAATAGAGCCAACTTTACTGTTTTTTTCTGCAGAAACAATTCAGACAGGGAGCCAGATCACTTGCAAAGGAATCGTCAGGACTGGATCAGGTGAGGCATGACCTTGAAGGTTTACCATTTTACCTGTAAAGAATTTTTTTTACATATCTCTGCATACAGGAATCACATCACAATCTTGAGCCGAAGTCAGCAACTTATTCTGGATTTGAAGAAAGAAATGACCTTGGCAAGGTAATATGAAGTTAATTTTTTGGTGTGATTGAATTAATGTATGTTTTATGTGCAATCTGTCAGAGCTAACTTAATGCTGTACATCTAGCCAAAGGGTAGAGCAATCCATGTTGAAGGTGGTATGTGTGAACGTCTTCCATCAGCAGATATGTGGCGTCCAAGACAAAGGGATTCTGATGTTGTAATACAAGTACGTTTTATCAAGGTCTTTAATATGTTGCAGCTATATCTTTTGGCTTATATCTTCTAACAGTTTAATCTGATTGTTCAGGTAAACATGATGCTTTCACCCTCAAATCACTCCACTTCAGATGACAGCTCAACAGTAAATTACAAGTGTATGGCTACTGAAAGGTATGCAGAGTTGAAACTATGTGTTGATGTTGTTTTGAGAAAGGTTATCCCTGTATTTTGCAAAATGATCAATGAGCTGATTGTTTTCTCAATCACAATGAATGCAGAATATCCATTAACAATCCTGGTGACAAACGTGTGAAGGACACTAGCTGTGTGGTGGACAGGGTGGTTGATAAGGAAGTGCATAATGAAGGTTCCTCAGAGTGTACTGGGAGCAAACTGGATATAAGAGATTCTGTTTGTACAAGGGACCAATTTTCTAGTCCTGATTATTCTGACATGCTTTATGATTATTTTAAGAGACCCCATAGACATTCAAATTCTAATGCTTTTTATGAAGACACCAGACTTAAGGATGTGCATGCCAAATCGGATTTTTGCCACCATTCAAGTAAATCAGACCAACAAAGTAGCAGGGGTGGCAGTCATAGCTATACCCCCTCTCCTACTGATGATAGATATCACAAGACAACTAAACTTCTGAGGATGGATGAACCTCCTTTTGCATCTAGTGGATTTTTTATTAACTGCCGAAGTGATCGCTGTCTCCTTAAATCTGGACATAAAGCAACAAGAGAACAGAAGAGGCAAAGTTCAGCTGGTGGAAGGCATGCTGCGTTTGAGAAACAAGAAAAAATAACGAAGAGCTACCCTAGTAGGTATGCTAGAAAGTATGGGCAGAAAAGGTCTAGCTTAAGTTCCCTCAGTAGTAATTATCACAATGCAGTTCACAATCAAGTGTGGGAAAAGCAAGATTATTCACCTCTGGAAAGAGTAGCTTTGAGAAATGATGCTGGGTGCTTTAGCAATGACTTTAATCACCAGCGGAGGCGTTCTTCTTGGCATGAAATCAATGACAATGAAGATGTTGTGGAGTGCTTCTCTTCAGCCAAGTGGTGGCAGCAACATTGTGATCATGGATATGGATACAATTCAATGCTAAAAGCTGAGCTTTCTGATGACATTGATGGACGAATGTACAAAGAAAGGTACTATCAGGAAACGAGAAGAGTCAGACATGGCCATAGTGAGGATGATGAATTTCTCCATTGCACTGACTACAGATTTGGCAAGTTGCAGGGTCCTGAGGTTAGAGACAAATACAGAAACAGAAGAAGATCTGCAGAAAGCAATGATGAGCATTTGAGACATCCTAACCATCTTGTGTTGTCTTCTCGGGCAAATGATTACCTGAAGAATTCTGAGAGGAACCGGCCTGCTGCTGGTTTAACTTTTATGAACTCAAGAAACAGATGTATCGATAACAAAAGAATCCAGAATGCTAAAATGATGCAATATTATCGTTATGGAGATTATCAAAAGAACAAGCACCGTGATTCTTCATTTCGCATTGACAACATTCAACAATCTGCTTTAGACACTGGTGCTGCTGCTGAGACTGGTTATTCTATTCTGCCAGTCAAGAGGAAGCTTCATGCTGATCTGGCATCCATGAACTGTAAAGATCTTGTAGGTTTATCATTTCCAAAAGGGAGAAGGTTGATGTATGACCAGTCCATGATGAGTAATAGGAAGCTTTATTCTGCGGAGGTGCACTATTCTTCAAAGGAAATTGATAGAGAAGCCATTTGTAGTTTTAATGATTTGAGAAATAGTAATACTATTTCAAACATTTGTGATGAGAGAAGGCATGAGCTTGTGAATTTACAGCCCAAGGACACAGGTAGCATCCACTTGAATGATAGGGAAAGAAAGGTAAACTTTGAGGAGACAAAATCAGTAATATTGTACATATATATAGTTTTCAATAGATCTGCCCCTTTACATCTTTTCTTAAGTTCTTCTTTGTGGCATGATTGTGAATTCAACCAACACACACATGCACATAAAAGGGGGAAAAAGGAGTGGTGTTTCTTTGCACTGCCCAAAACTAAATTGCACATAAATCAGTATGAGTAGTGGATACTTGCAAGTCAGGCCCTCAATTTGCTTTGAAAATTATGTTTTTCACCTTTGGGGAGTGCATTTAAGCACTTCCTGAAAAGTACACGTCCATCCTTGTTTATGCTAGACGTTCATCCTTGTTTATGCTGTTGTTTTTAGACACACACATGCACATAAAAGGGGGAAAAAGGAGTGGTGTTTCTTTGCACTGCCCAAAACTAAATTGCACATAAATCAGTATGAGTAGTGGATACTTGCAAGTCAGGCCCTCAATTTGCTTTGAAAATTATGTTTTTCACCTTTGGGGAGTGCATTTAAGCACTTCCTGAAAAGTACACGTCCATCCTTGTTTATGCTAGACGTTCATCCTTGTTTATGCTGTTGTTTTTAGATGGTCTGATCAGTTCCTGCACGGTTTGGACCTGTTTTAAATATTTCTTGGATAAATGTCGAATACTAGCTACTCTTTGGCTGTAAACAAGGCCTGAAATAACTCTGTCACAGGATTCTGGGCTTTCAAATGTTGCCCTTTGTCCATCCCATTATTCACATTTTGAACTGACCTGTGCTTTGATATTTCTGATGATATTCTCTTGCTGTTTACTAATCTTCTCCCACTTCCATGCACTGTTAGCTTCTTTTCCACTGCTGAGATTATGGCCTGCTCCATGTTGCAGCATTGGAGTACTTCTGTTCAATGAGTGATTGAATTTATTTGCATCACTATTCGCTCGAATGTGGTCAGTGAAATGCCAATTTGTCTTTTAGTGTAGTATCTTGAACATGTATGAAGCAACGAATTACCCTTGTGCTTCTTGATCAGCTTGGATACACTAACACTTGCATGTAACAGTACAAGACATGGAGATACGCCCTTTTTTATTCTGAAGTGCAAACGTGGTGACATGAGTATAGATGCATAAAAAATTACACATTTTTAATTTTCTTTGGTCTGTAAAGTGTAAACTACATGCTGTGTTGTGTGTGTGTATGTATGTATGTACGTACGTATGTACGTAGTTTCACATATAAAATGGATGAATTTCAAAGTTTTTGTCCACTAGTACTTTGTAGGTTGTGTTCTTATACGAATTACATGCTAGGTTGCGTGCTAATTCGTAGTATTAAACTATGCACTTATGCTATTTTTGTGTGATGCTCTGTGTGTGTGTTCTGTGTTGGTTGGTTGGTTAATTTTGAAATAACACTTACTCAACATGTGATGCAACAAGGCTCCAATGCTTGTTGAAGTGTTTGGTTAACATGTCAGCGCATCAGTACTTTGGACTGTTTGACTGGCTTGTTCACATCAAGTTCTTTCTTCATTACCTATCCAGTTGTTTTGCTTTCTGATAAATGATAAAAATTGAATAGATTCAAGCTTAAGAAGTAACACATTATCTCCCTGACTACTTATTTTCATCATGAGAGTATTGTTCTTAATTTGTATGTTCTGGCCATTGTTGAGCTCTCAGTAAAATTTACCACAACAAAAGGTCCAGCTTTGGTGTTTTCAATTACGACAAGCATTGGACTGAGCCCAGATTCACTTCTTCAAAGGGATTGACTGTTATACCATTTTCCTATATAAAAAATTATTTTTTAGATATATCTCGGTAAATTTGCTTTTCAACTGGGAGGCCTGAGAGGTGAGAAATTGCTTCTTTGCTCACACTAGGTGATTTACAGAGATTTTATTCTTTAGAAGTTCTCTCAAATCTTAAGCACTTTGCCAGTTAATGTAATGACAGTTTGCTTGACACTATGAGACTACCCCGGTAAAATCTTACCTTGTTCTCTGCTGACTGCACATTCAATATTCAAGAACTCAGTTGAGTAGCCTTTTAAACTCGTATGCTCATACAAGTGCCCTCAATATACACCGGTATAATGCTGTTTGGTTTCACTTCTCAAGTATGTTTATATACTTGAAAATGCAATTAGGTTTTGCTTGCAAGTTCACAAATTCGGAACTGAACATGATCCAAGGTGTTATGCTACATCTCATCAATCCATGACAGGCTCAGTGCACACTATTTACTGACCGGAAATTGTTCTATCATTGCTTAGATATTTGATTGTGTCAGATTTGCAGTCAAAACCAATCAAGTTTGTTATTGGAAGAACATTTCCACTGAAGTCTCTGAAGTATGTGGAAATGTATATGAAAGTTTTGTAAGAATTGACATGCTGATAAAAAATGGGTTTTACTGACAATCTTATGTTTCTTAAGTTCCTTTTGTTTTTGCTTTTAAAATGATATAGGTCAAATGCAAAATGGGAATGGATATGGTAAGTAGTGCTGAGAAGTGTTCTCTGTTTTGCTGCACGTGTAGTTTCATACACCAATTTCAATTCAATCCATGCTGTATTTCTTTTCCTATGATTTATTTTTTGAATGCTAAGAATTTTCTCTGCTGGCATTTTCCATATATTTTAATGGTTTCATTGGAATAGTTCTATCTCTCACATGATTTATTTATACTATTTAATTTAAGGAAATATTTTATAGTTATCAGCTTTTGGTGAGGCACATGTGTTCCTTCTGAATCTCCAGCAGAAATGCCATAGATTAATTAGGTGTAAAGATGAGAATGAGTGAATGACCATTTGTTGGACTTCTTTTTTTTTTTGAGAGAGATGGTTTGTGGACTAGGAAAGAAACAGGATATGTCTAAGTTGTTATCTTTTCCTACTTACGATTTCTCATCAATTAAATAGCCATCAATTTGCTGCTTACAGAAATTTACATATATGTTCAAGTTCATATTTCTTATCCTTAGTACATATCAACATGTTCCTGTCCGACAAAAATGTTCATAAATGGTTATGTCCAGCTGGGACTTAACACATGCAGTTGCATCAGAAAATATAATCCTTACTATGCCTGTATATTTTTAGTCAACAACTATGCCTGTATATTTTTAGTCAACACATTTGTTGTTTCTTTTGGAACAGCAATGCTGCATCACCAAATATTTGAACTTTTGGGGTCTTTTTATTTTCTTTATAGCAGCTAACATCTTGTAAACAATCCTATTGATTGCTGAAGTACAGGATTATGAAATTTTTCTTTGTGCCTCATTATAGGTTTGCCAAGTTTTGTCTGTAACTCTCATTTAGTGTTTTGTGATCTTACCTCGTCAGATGTTTGGTGGGGTACTGGGGTAACTACTGTAAAGCTGACAATTATTTCTGACAATTATTGTTGCATGCTTGCTTTTCGATATCTCTGCGTGCCTGTATTTTGGTGTTTTGTCAACTTGGCACCATTGTAAAATTGTCTCTCCACACTAAAGTATCTAATAGATTTTTCTTGTGTTGTGCCCCTTTGCTTCTACTATAGCTTTCTATATTAATAATGAGTCACTTGAAAAGCTTTAGCCTTTAAAGAGCAATTGTTTATTCAATGGTGGAGCATAAATATATTAATTTCTCCCATTGTTTTTTTGTATTTGATATTTCAGTACAAGAGGTGTACCTTGTACCATATCCTTGCATGCGTGTTCTCACCATCGGCTTGACTTTTGTTCCTCAATGTTATATTATCATCTTATTGCAGTTTAAGCGACAAGGCAATGCGATAAGGTGTGAAGTTGAAAGTGACAATGAGGGACGCCTTCCTACAGGCAAGGATTTGTGCAGTTCCAAACATAAGGATGTACATCAGAAAGTGCAAAAACTGAATAGAAGCTACCACCACTCAGGCAATCAGGATTTGGAGAAATCAACATACCAAAAACGGCAAAATGTTGTCAACATCAGTGAAGAAGATGAGATTGAGGAGGGAGAACTGATTGAACAGGACCATCAGGATACTGTTTCCAAAAGCCATCTTAACAAACCAAGAAAAGCAGTCCTGAAATCAGTGATTGAAGCAAGCTCAGCAGGTCAGTTAGGGGTGATTAATGCAATGTCAAAAGGTGAAGTTTGCAACAAAGGGGCTACTAGGGAATGCGACAATAAACACATACTTGAGGTAATGGAAAAGATGCAAAAACGAAGGGAAAGGTTCAAAGAACCTATTACCCAAAAGGAGGAAGACGATGGCAGGAAAGAAGTGTTGGCTGTTGCATGTAGTGCAGATGATATCAAGAATCAGCGACCTGCAAGAAAACGGCGTTGGGGTGGTAGTGGTTAGATGCTGGAACTAGAGCCCTGTACTAGCTCAAACTAACCTTGAGTCAGGCATAGTTTATCTCAGACTATCACCTTACAGTACTTTGCAGTAATCAAAATGTCTAGAAAGCATGTCTACCAAGGTTTTGATCTACAGGATGCCGCCGTCGCCTAAGGTATTCAAGTTCAGACAATGTAGATTTAACTTGTTCTGATGATTGGAATAGGGTATCAAAATGTACAAAGCCTTCATATGTTGCTTTCATTATTCATCTATAGTTTCTACGTTCCCTTACACATTTTTGTCAGAGCAATAAGATTGGCCATGGAATCAGACTGAATATCTGCAAACTTGTAATGGATTAGTCCAATTTCCTTCTAGAATGGTTTCTTGTTTCTTGGAAATTCTAACGTACGATTCTTCTTCTCGTATAATTTTTCCTTGTATATATGGACATATGGTTGGTTGCACTGTTGTGAGCTGTACGCCTGTTATCTCTGAATGGCATTGATGTTAGTTTTCTTGCTTTCTATTCATGAGTAACCATTTTTTTTCATGAATTCATTCGGCTCCTAATTGCATGTGAACTTTTATATAGCAACTGTTTCATATGTTATGATGTACTGACAACCTCGTGGAAGTGTTATTACTGGTTTTTTTTATGATGACTTTTGTAATTGGGTTTTATTAAACATCATCCGGATATTTTCTTTTTAACTATCATCTAGATTTATGACTGTTGAATTGGAGATCCAATGGTCATGAATTCCCTTCCCCCCAATTCTACCTCCTCTCCGTTGAAAAAACTCCCCTCTTCAAAAATAAAGGACTCTTTGATCTCTAATCTAAATATCATAAATTTAGAGAAGAAAATATTTAGATGATATCTAGACACTCCTTTAATAATTTTCTGCTGTACAGAACACGTTAGATATTGATAATTTAATATATCTCCAGTCACAGCCACAGGTACAATAGCTTGTTCTCTTTTCCTTGCCCTAATTCACTCCTGTCTAAAAAACGAGATGGACATTTGGCCTCGTCTCGCTCTTAGATGATCGCACGGAGATACGTGGATAGCAGAAAGCAAAACGCCTTCCGGAACAGAATTACGCCACTCGTCCCGACAAAAATATCGAAGCGTTTGCCGGTGCGGTGAAACCAGGATCACCCACCCGGTCCCACCAGCCCGCGCCACTTGTCAGTGACAGCGATTCGAAGGGGCACCTCCCGTGCCGACGCGGCGCGCCCTCAGCCTCCAGCCCCGCCTCCCGGTTCTACCCCTGCAACGCCACGTACGACACTAACGGCACCGCACCCGCGAGGGCAATCCCGTAAATTCCAACCACCCCCCCCCCCCTCCTCACAGAGGGCGCCTCGCTCTCTTCCAGAGGAGCAGCACACTACAGCTCAGCAGCGCCATGGCGATGCGGCTCTTCTCGTCCTCCCCGCCGCCCCCTGTCCTTCCAAACCCTAGCCCGAGGCCCCCGGCAACGGCGTCCTTCTCCCTCCGCCTCCGCCGCGCCCGGGCGGCTGCTGCTGCCGCGTCCGCCGCGGCGGGGGGCCCCGAGCGGGACGGGGGCGGGTACGAGGGGGAGGCGATAGGCGTGGGGGCGTTCGACAGGGGAATGGCGGAGATCGCGAGGAAGGTGCCGCTCTTCGAGCCGGCGAGGGGCGACCCCGTCGCCGCGGCTACCGGCGAGCGGCCGCTGCCCGTCAACCTTGAGCTCTGGCTCTACCGCGCAAAGGTGCACACCAGGAAGTACGAGTTCGCCGACGCCGAGAAGCTCCTCAACAAGGTGCCCACGTAGAGCATTGGGAAAATTTCGCAGTGGAAATCGACACACACACACACAACACACACACACACACACACACACACACACACACACACACACACACACACACACACACACACACACACACACACACACACACACACACACACAAAGCTTCCCACCTTGGCGAATTAAGAAGAGATAGAGCTAAATAAAGTGAAATTTTGTGCTCATATTGATGATTTAGACGTTAAATGTGAGTTGTTTGGTTGTTCTGAGGTTGTGGATCTGACTCTCTGTTTCTGATGCAGTGTATGTTGTATTGGCCTGAAGACGGCCGCCCATATGTGGCACTTGGCAAGCTATACAGTAAACAGTCGAGGTTTGACAAAGCTAGAGCGGCTTATGAAAGGGGCTGCCAAGCAACACAAGGAGAAAATCCGTACATTTGGCAGGTTTGCACATGATCGCATTATACGCTTCATTTGGTACATTAACTAGAAGAATTATACTAGGCAAAATGTAGTGCGTGAAGAATTATACTAGGCAAAATGTAGTGCATGATGTTCCTAGTCTTGATATGTTGAGATATTACACATCAGGTGATATTAATATGTTGATTTGTCATGACTGGGTTTGACGATGTTTCAACTTTCATTCATCAAGTTTTCATGGGATGAGAGTTCAAAATTTTCCAAATTGGATGACTATGTTGATTGGCAGTTCATCCATGCGTGGTAATACGCATTTGGGCTTTAGTTCAATACACTACTTTCCTTTTAGCCATTTGAGCTTCAGTTCAGTACCCTGCTTTCCTCATGCATATATGCAAAGAAGCGCATAACACTTTATTATAGTAATATCAGTGTCAATATTAGCTTCTATCAGGGTCCTTTTGTTAACTTTTTTACTTCACATGTCAAAACATAATCCCTTGAATCATCTAAAGTCATTTGATACATATGATTGAATTCGGTGTGATATTCTGGGATCATCTTCCACACTGACCGGACAGGTACCCTGTGTATTTTTATGACCATAACTTATGTATTCTTCATTTCTTTGTGTCCAGAAATCCAGCCATTTAATGAAAAAATAAAGCGTGCATAATTCATTGTTGTCTTTTTTCTTTGATAAGCAGTGCTGGGCAGTCCTAGAAAGCAAGGGTGGGAATATTAGAAGAGCACGAGAGCTATTTGATGCTGCTACTGTAGCTGATGCCAAGCACATTGCAGCTTGGCATGGGTGGGCAATTTTAGAAATAAAGCAAGGAAACATTAAAAAGGCACGAAACCTACTTGCGAAGGGTCTAAAATATTGTGGAGGAAATGAGTACATTTACCAAACTCTTGCTTTGCTTGAAGCTAGAGCAGAGCGCTTCGAACAAGCACGGACTTTATTCCAACAAGCCACTCAGTGCAATCCTAAAAGTTGTGCAAGTTGGCTAGTAAGTATTTGCTTCATAATTATATATTTCCTGCTCGAAAAGAAACTGCAGAGCTGTTTTTCCTGTTGAAACTGTTAACTTATGCATGACAACTTTCTAGTAGGCTTGGGCTCAGGTAGAAATGCGTGCAGAGAACAGTGCCATGGCCAGGAAGCTCTTTGAGGTAATATTTTCCTTTTCCTTTCTAGGTCAACCATTGTAGGCATTGATGTTTTTCTCAGTTTGGTTCTCATACTTGTAAATTTCCTCATGTTCACGTGTCTTTAGAAGAATAAGTGCAAATTAGAAATGGAATTATTGTGGATTCAGCGTATCTTTGTCTAGACGTTGATAGAAGATCTGCTCTACTACCATCCATATATAAATGTAATGCTGTGAGATTCAGTTGTTCAACATATATTACAGTTCTTATATGATGCTCTCCATTCACATCTGCATGTGTTGGTTTCTCGTATTATTTAAGCAATATTCTTTTAAAACTTTTCCAATTTGGTGTACAGAGTATAACTTCAATCTTACTGTGCAGAAAGCTGTCCAGGCTAGTCCCAAGAACAGATTCTCATGGCATGTCTGGGCACTATTTGAGGCCAATCAAGGTAACATTCACAAAGCAAGGAAGTTGCTTAAGATTGGCCATGCTGTGAACCCTAGGGACTCCGTAATTCTTCAATCACTTGCACTGCTGGAATACAACTATTCATCTGCAAATGTTGCTCGTGTATTATTTAGAAAAGCATCTCAGATTGATCCAAGGCACCAGCCAGTTTGGATAGTAAGAATTTTCTGCACTTATATCTGTCGTTAACCTCACCATTTAAGTTACATTTGGCTTTTTTGACAATGTTAACTTGTAGGGTTTGTTCAGTATTCTTTACTGGATGTTTGTCTGGAGATACAATTATTATCAGTTTCTGGCATTGCTTGAAGTACCTCTCACACTAGAGCTGCAACTTGCAAGTGCTCTAGTTGTTTATTTTTCGAGGCACAAATGAATGCATAAAATCCAATGATTTGGGGATTCAGGGAATATCTAATTCATCTTTTATGAGTTCAGATATTTGTTTCTTTTGTTGTTATTGTGAAAATGTGCTCTATAGCCCACCATTACCTTTGGAGTATGTGTGTGTTTTCTTTTAGACTGTGTCCTTTAAGATCTCTAGTGATATATTTTGAGTACCTACTTTCACTACGGGAAGTGTTGCATGTTCTTGTCCAAACCTGTCCAAATGGGCAGCACGGGCCCGTTTAGGCACAACCCGCTTGGCCTAGTAGCTTAAACGGGTTGTGTTGTGTTGGCCCAGGCAAGTTTAGCCCAACGGGCTACAATAGGCCAGTTTAGCCCATCTCAAATAATTTTTTTTTGAAAAATTGCGATAATTCCAAAAACTGAATAGAATTCAAAAACACAAATTAAAATTTACAAAAAAGGATTCTATGTAATAAACAGAGATAAATATATTGAAAATGTAATAAAGAACTTTATTAATGTTTACATTGTTGGTTTGTTAAAATCTTTGTCAAGTAAAAACTCAACTTGAGAAAACCTTATCAAAGAAAAAGAGTACAACCTATAGCTGTGCATACATCAATGTTCTAAGTATCATTGTCTAGATAAAGATTGGCGAATGAGTTCGTCAACTCTGTATTTTCTACAGAGTGTCAATCCTATGCATTAGCTTGTTCCCAGTCTTTGATAGTTAGTATTTTCAACATCTCACTCGTCAAACATGTTCTTATCTCCTCCAATATTCTTCCAAAAAGATTGAAAGTAAACTCGGAAGAAACTGTCAAGATAGGAATAATTAACATATCCCATGCTAATATAGATAGCATTGGATATGTTATCTTATGCTCATTCCACCATTGCAAAATATTGAATTGCTCTTCCGGGTGATCCACAGTATCATTGTCCAGATAGGCGAATAGTTCTCTAATGCTATAGTGACTTTGTCATACTTCAGAGCTTGGCATCGTAGAACCTAAATCTCTAGAGGAAGAACTTGCACCCCAAATTTTTGCCCCACGTTGTTTACTTCTTACCTATGGTGGTTGGTGGTGGAGGTTATTGTAAGCAAACTCCCTAAAATTTTAGTTCATACTTTTGATAAGCATTGGTCAATTTAGTACGAACATCTGAAAAATAGTTATAATAACCTATCCCTATAGCATCACTCAGAAGTTGGAGAACATTACCGAATCCTCAAGTTTAGCTATGGATCTAAAATAAATGCAAAAACATAAAAAATGGAATATCTTTCTAATATTTTGTTTTCATAGCACTAATAGCCTCTCGTAACATTATTTAGAAAAGATATTACATCACAGAAAGCTATAATATACAGATCCAATCTCTTTAAACCATATTTAACTATAAGATTAATAATATGACATGCAAATCGCTGACGTAGCAAGAAGGATTCGATACTAAATAACAGAGTGAGAATATCCATTGCCTTAAAGTTTGTAGTGGTATTGTCTAAAGTTATTGCAAAAATTTTATTACTAAAACTAAAATCTTCCACAACTTTGATAATACAGCCCGCAATATTCTCACCCGTATGTGCTTCATAAATTATTTTGATCCCTATAATTTTTTTTCAATTATAAGAAAGTTAGGGGCAGTGTTTTAGGCTCTTGCCTCAGATAGCAAGATGTACGGCTTAGGGTTTTAGCGTTATAGGTTTTATTTCAAGACTCATCTCTTTGATCTTGATAATGTTTCATTCCTAGTCTACCCCAACTTGTTTAGGACAAAAGGCTTTGTTGTTGTTGTTGCTAGTTGTTGTTAACATAGTGAGCAATACAGTATGATAATCTTCCCTAACCCGACTACTCAATATGTTTGAGGTCAAAGTCACTAAATATGTTTAGATATTGAAGAGTTCTTTTAATTTAGCACGACCATTATTATAGTATTTAACTAGATCTCTGGTTGTCTATTTAGAAAATGTAGAAAATCTAGGATTATGTGCAGTCCTAATGTACTTCTCAAACATGGCACTATGGCAGACCCACCAAAGTTTAAAGATAGATTCTGTGAAGCAATTAAGCGACAAAGAGATTCTCGAGTTACCTTAGGACTGTATTCCTAGCTACATATCAAACTATCGGGGTTGTATTGCAGCTGCGTCTGCCTCGTGATCGCTCCTTGTTTTGCTTTACAACTTGTAGCATGTCTAAGCAAGTGCTTGTTCCACCTGAAGACTTTGCAGACAATTTATGACCACATATTTTACGAACAACAAATCTTACCTGGACTCTATTTTCATCTGGTTTGAATTTCTTATCGAAATCCGCCCAAACTTTTGATGTACTGGACCTGGGTCTGTTTGCTCTGGTGCTTGCAGATGCAGAGACTCTCGTAGAGCCTAATGATAGTATTGTTTGCTCTCCCGTTTGAGTTGGAGACACAATACTCAAAGGATGCAAGGTCCTCAGTAAAATTCCAAAATCTATAATAGGAAAATTATCATAATTTTCATTTTCAATCAAGAAAACTGCAAATTGAAAATTACACTATTATTTGATTCACCTTAGTAGAAAAATAAGAACACTAAAAATTTACAAAAATCCGTATTGTTACCTCTTTTCCTGACTGCAGCCGTATTTTGAAATCTCAAATATTTGGCAATAATATTTTGAATTTTACCAAAATATCACAAAAAGAGAATGAAGGTAGAATAGTGGCTGAACGAGAGGGGGGAGTTGCTGCCTATTTATAGGGAAAATTTTGAGATATTTTTAATTTTTGGGTATTTCTTAAGCTTCCCAACGGCTATAAATGGCTGAAAAATTCAAAAAATCAATTGTTACTGTGCCTAAACAGGCTGTGCTGTGACGTGTTGGGCCTAACGGGCTAACCATTGCCTAACATGCCTCAACGTGCCATGCTAGCCCGCTGGGCCGCGGTCTCAACCAAAGCACGGCACGGCCGGGCCGGTTGGGTTGGATCAGCATGGCCCGTTTAGGTGGTGGGATGTGCTGTGTCTAAGCTGGGCCAATAGTACCATGTTTCAGGCTGGCCGAACTGGCATGACCCATTTGGCCTCCTCTATTCCTGGCCACATTTTAGTAAACAGATTTGATATAAACAGCTAGATGGGTAGTAGTAAGTTTTCGTAAAAATTCAGGATTGAGAATACAGCTGAAACACCAATTTTACATTCAACATACAGATTTATCCTTGTTCTTCCAAGTTAATTGCTGTGTTTGCCTTTGCTTATGGAATCTTTTTTATTTGAGCCATCTTTGACACTCGGCGATGATATATGGATCATGTTATAGGCTTGGGGGTGGATGGAGTGGAAAGAAGGAAACGCGAGAACAGCAAGGACACTCTATCAAAGAGCTCTGTCAGTTAACTCAACAAATGAATGTGCTGCTCGTTGTCTTCAGGTAAAGAATATCTCTCAGTAAAAACCTTTTAGATGTTAAAGTGTTGGTTATATATAGGCTTTCATCTAGCATGTCATTGAATATATAGAAATTCATTTGATAAATTAGCCTACCATGGTTTTCCAAGATGAATGCCTGTATGCTACCATGGTTTTCCAAGATGTATGCTTGTATGTGCAAAGCATCTGCTTTACTAGCACAGTACACATTTAGGCAGACAGAAATTTCTGCTATCCATGATCTGAAAGGTTCAAATCGGCTCTCCTTCCAGCGATTTGAAGCTTAGGGCCTCTTTTATTCAAAGAAAAACATAGAATCCTATTCCTATATGATTTGCACTGTAGATGTGCTTCAAAGGAATAGAGCGAAATGAATTCCATAGGTTTACTGTAGCATTCCTATGAAATCATGTGAATTTCAAAGGAATCAAAACATCCACTCTAATCTCATTTTTTGATGATAGGTTGGTTGGTAGATTGACAAGTGGGCTTGGGGTGATTCCTGTGTTCCAAACACTTGATCCTATAAAATTCCAATGTTTCGAATTCTTTGTTTTGCACATGTATTCCTATGCTATTCCTATGTTTTTTTTTCTATTCCTGCAGTTTTAGAATCTTACAATCAAAGAGGCCTTAGATCCTAATTTCACTAAATAGTATTAGCTGCCATTATTCCGTTTGCTATTTCGGATAAAAGTCTGTGCCCTACTTTTATAGGCTTGGGGAGTCCTAGAACAGCGTGCTGGTAACTACACCGCTGCTAGAAGATTGTTGAGGTCTTCGTTGAGCATAAATTCTCAGAGTGAGGTGACATGGATGACATGGGCAGCACTAGAGGAGGAACAGGGGAATCCAGTTCGAGCTGAAGAAATACGGAACCTTTATTTTCAGCAGGTTAGTACAGGCTAACTATGGAGTAGCATCCAGGGGCAGATCCACCGGGGGGGGGGGCGCTACCGGACCTTTGGAGCCCCCCTAAATTTTTAGCTATGGATGTATAATGTAGAAGGGGCTGAGGTCGAGCTGAAGGTACTTCAGCCCCTCCAAAAATTTTTCCTGGATCCGCCACTAGCATCTGTGCTGTTCGTGTTTCTGTGTCCATAGATACCATACCACCTCTATACTTTAGCAGCGTCAACCATGAACAACACAGTAGCTGCGGTTGTTTTTCTTCACATTATCTTTGTGAGAGATCCTTCATAATGCAACTGATCATTAGCCATGCTGACAGCGTACAGAGGTTGTGGACGATGCCTCCTGGGTCATGGGCTTCCTCGACATCATTGATCCTGCCCTAGACAGCGTGAAGAAGCTCCTGAACATAGACCAGCCATCTGGGCCGACGAGGCAAGACAATGTGAAAAGCACGACAGAACCTAGCAGTGCCACCATCAGGACTTCAGCAGCCGGAGAGTTTTCAGGAAGTTCTACAGCTGAAGGTTCAGATACTTCCGACCTTGCAAGCATCGACGGCGAGGACAGCAACGGAGCTGCAGAGACTCCAGAAAGCGATTTTGACGTGGACGGCTTTATCAAACGGAGGCTGGCCCTCGACCCGGCGGAGCTGGATGCGATGCTCGAGGGTTCTGATCCGAGGGGACTTGTTTCTCAGAGGAGGACACAGCGGTTGCCCAGGAAACCTCTACCTCTTCTCCCCGTCCCGTAATTTTTCCAATTCAGCGTGAACACTTGCCATTTCCACCGTGTAAAGCATCGACCTCTTAACAGGTATCGTGCACCTGCGAGGTAGTACATATATTAGCAGTCACCTGTTCATTGTTATTCCACCGATGTGTGTAATTCTGTCACATGCTGTCTCTAGAAGCAGTGTAGTTCTGTACATAAGCCCAGCGTGTCATTTGTATATGTGGTATGGTTACAGCATTTTTAAGCAGCGGATCTAGAATTTTACCACATCTTACGTTAAATTCTAATAGACTAATATCTTAAACCTAACATCAATTTATACCAACACCATAGTTTAACAAAGTAAGCTATAAATATACCATTGATAGGAATCTTTAAGCTATGTTCGAATTAGTTTTTGCTTTTGACTTCTACTTAAAAAAGCTAAAAACCAATACGAACATCCGACTTCTTTACTTCTTTTGCTACGTACTATCTCGCTTTGGGGATAAAATAGGGATCACAAGTGAATCATACATCCCACTCATTATGCCCCTATCAAGCGCACGATCTCTTCCTCCCTTTTTCACTTTTTTCACTATTTGCTTTCTCTTTCTAAAAGCCACTTCTTCTAGCCATTACTATTTATTTTTAATCAAAAATATCAGTAAAATCTAATACGAACGTCCCTTTAGCTCAATGCTTCAACATAAAATATAATTAATAAAACATGGCAAAATATAAATAATGTAGTTGAGTACCTAAATAAAGAAAATCCATTCTCTGTTCTAGCCCTCATTTCTTCATCAATAGTAGGATAAGAACTAGAACCTAAAAAAATAACATAAAAAATTAAATCAAACAAGGGCATAGATATATACAAAGAACATGAAGTTTATATTTGTCAAAATCTATCTTACCACTAGCACAAGGTAGCTGTTTCTTACGTGGCGTCATCTTTTGAAAATACTCTAAAACCTTATCATCTTTAATGCTTGCAAATATATCTCGCCTAATATAACATACCATGCTATGATTCATCCTCACATCATTCATCTTTAATGGTTGAGAATGTTCTTTCTATAGTTGTTGTTGCCACGGACAAAATCAAGGCCAACTCAATGAGACAATATAACAATATAGACCCTAATGTACATGCAACTCCTCTGTCGGTTTTCGAAGTCCAAGATTGGTAATTATGTCATATGGATTGAGTTCAACATAAGGGTTATTTTGCTCTGTGTTGCTAGCTCCAGTTCTAACTATTTCTGGAAGAGATTGGTTGCATTGTGTCTATGTTGAAAAATAAGATAAATAGTTTACTCCTCTTCATATTGTATCCCTAATTCTTAAATAGAAAAATACAAAACATATGGCATTCAATATTTTAATTCATTTTCAATTTCAAAATTCAAATCGGGAAGGGAGGAGTAGGAACTAGGGAGTACCGGATGGTCGGATCAGAGATCAGATGGTACTTCTGCTTACGGCCAGGTTGCGGGCCTGTGGCCTTGCCCCTATGCTGCCGTGCGGCTACTCGCTGGACACTGGGAGGCCAAGGCACCAAGCCGCAGGGGAGGCCAGACCACGCAGGCCGTAGGCCCGTAGGGGAGGTGCAGGGCCACTGGCGCACAGCTGTGCGGTGCCGTGTTGGGAAGCCGGCCGCCATCGCCCATTGCTGAGGGCTGGAAGCTTGGAACTTGGAGAGCAGAAGGGCGGGAGGGCAAAGGCGACGCCGCAACATAGCCGCGTAGGATCATAGGGTAGCCACGCAGTGTTGTGGTAGGAAGGCAGCCATCGATGAGGGCTGGAACTTGGAGGAGTAGAGGGGCAGGACCGTAGGAGGGCGTAGGTAGCGCCTGGCGAATAGCAAGATGAGGATTAGGGGTGACCAGGCGAGTAGCGAGTAGGGAGGACTGGAGTTGGGCTGGTTGTAGGCTGTGATAATGATGAGCTGTGGCATACCAGTTGGAGAGCTTGGAGGGTTAGCCTCGGGTTAGGGTTAGGCTACTGATGTTTGATTTTTCTTGAGCCTATATTGAGGGTAGTGCTTCTGTTGATTTTTCATACCTTGGATTATAACCTACCTAGCTCGAGTCCCAGATCCGCCCTAAACAGACTGCAAATGCCATCTCAACCAACTTGTGTCAATTAGAAACATTATAAGGGGGGTAGAACTAGAAGAGAATGCTAACTTTGTGCAACTGCATTTGATCTGATGTAAATTCCCAGATGCCCAGAGTTCATGTTACTGGGTACAACAGTGGCAAAACTATCAATGCAGAAGGAAAACAGAAACTACAAGGCACAATTACGAACAGTAAATGGTCATCTCATCTCTAATCCCGTGTCTATGTGTCTTAACTCTCAAGCTTAACAAGAACAGTATGCAAAAGAGACTTAGAAGGTGCGCTCCCTAAAACACCGGCCTGCCCCAGCACACCCCCGGTGGCAGCAGCGGCTGCTGCCCCTGCGGCGGCGGCGGCTGAAGCATTAGCATAGGAGACGGTGGTTGGTGGTAAAATTTTTGCTTTTTAGCCCAAAATTTAAAAGTTTTTTACATATGGACCCCTGAAGAAAAGATTTACAAAAATGGACCCCTAGCACGGCGCCAACTCACATGGCGCCCAAGGTACACGGCACGGCGCCATATGCTTTGGCGCCGTGAGAGGACACGTAGGATCCACGGTGGCACACCACGGCGCCAAAGCACATGGCGCCGTGCCATTCATGCACGGCGCTAACGGTCGTGGCGCTGTTTCCTGGGACTTAAGACCGAGCGCAGCCCCCGGCCCCCCACCACCCCCTCAGTGCTCTGTTCGAACAGACCGAGCAGAGAGCAGCCTCCGCCGCCGCCCCTCTCTCCCCCCTCAAAATCCACCCCAATCCATCGATTTTCTTCGCGATTTTGCTTCCAAACCGAGCAAGCAAGGTGAGCTCCCTCTCCTCCTTTGATTTGTTGAAATAGATATGGATTATTTGAGGTACATTTCGTAGGGCAAAAGTTGAAACCCTAGATGAAATTAGTTGGATTTGGCTCGGTTTTAGGTTCGATTCGCAATAGATATGCGTAATGTATTAGCAATAATGTGTATAGATCCATTTTTAGGGCGACAGGGTGGATTCTGAGGATGTCGATGACCGCTTTGTTGGTGGAGCTGCATGGGCGGTGGCTGTTGTAGCGCCGGAGCTGTCGGCGACCCAATGCAACCCCAGTGCGGCGGTGGGGGAGGTGGCCAGCCCCAGGGCACATGCTGTGGCAGTGGCGGCAGCACACTGCGTGCGCCCCAGCACGGTGCCGGGTAAGATGGTGGCACCGTAGGCGAGCTCCAGAGCGGTGGCGGTCCAGGCAGCGGATGCCGTGGATGTTGAGATAACCCTGGCACGGTCATGTTTTTACATCTGTTAGTGTTTACTTATTTTCGGTGGCTACAATAATCTGAGTTTGGCCTGTGCACCAAACACGTCTTTCACATCTGATGTATGCACGTTCATGCAGAGGTGTTCCTGATTTCTAGTTTTGATTCCGTAATGTTTGCCATGTTTCCTAGTTGTGGGTTGGAGCGTCTGTTACGGAAGCACCCAACCAAGTCTGTAATGTATTCTATATATAGCAATAGAGTCTCAGAAAACGCTGCGATTTTGGCGGCACAAATTTTGTTTGCCTTTGAAAGTTTCAGGTGCTCTTTCGCTAGTGTTCATCGACTCCGGCAAGGTTACGCCTGCGCTGAAGACAACAATTGGTATTAGAGCATTCCGAATTCGGGAGCACGGTCGAGCGATCGTGTAAATCTTCATGCCGCGCCATCGATCTACTTCGCCCCCAAGGCGGTCTCGCGGGGAGACGACGCCAGCACCGGGGAGCAGTGGTGGCGGTAGCGGAGCGAAGCGTGGCCTGGTAATTCACCGGGTCACCAAGGAAGTCAGCACCAGTGGCGCATTCCCGACGCTCACGAAGATGAATTATTTCGATTGGGCGGCGCTCATGCGGGTAATGTTGCAGGCGCGCGGTCTGTGGGTTGCTGTGAGCACCGGCACCACCGATTTCGTCGAAGATCGAATGGCGCTAGAAGTTATTGCCAAGGCGGTCCCGACAGAGATGATGGGCGCCATCGCAAGTAAGGCGACTGCCAAGATGGCCTGGGATGCAATCAGCGCTATGCACGTCGGCGTGGAACGTGTGCGCAAGGCGAAGGCGAATACTCTCCGGCGGGAATTCGACGGCCTCAAATTCCGCGACGGCGAGACGGTTGATGAATTCGGCGTCCGCATCAACCGGATTGCGCACCAACTTGCGGTTCTCAACGACAGCTACACGGAGGAGGAGATTGTCCGAAAATTTCTCCAAGCACTTCCTCCAAGGTATGCGCAGATTGCCATGGCAATTGAGACTCTCCTCGACCTGAGCGAGGTCTCAGTGGAAGAGCTCATAGGACGGCTAAAGTCGGCGGAGGAGCGGCATGATCTTGGCGGTGGATCCGGCTCCATCGCTAAGTTGAACCTCACCGAGGACGAACTCGTCGCACGTGTCGCGGCGAAGATGCAAGTCTCCGGCGAGGGGTCATCAAGGCAACCGAGAGGGTCGTCGTCGAGCCAGAGGCGAGGGCGTGGTTCCGGGCGTGGCAAGGAGGCTGGAGCGCACGGTGGTTCCAGGCTGCCCAAGACCTCAGGTGGCGCCGGCAATGGCGCAAATCGATCGGCAACGATCAGTGCCGATACTGCGGCAAAACAGGGCACTGGGCCCGCGAATGCCGGAAAAAGAAGAGGGATGAGGCGGCCCACACAGCCCATGCCGAGGAGGAGACCGAGCCTACTTTACTGGTGGCGTCAGCAACAGTCAACGGCACTTTCCCCACTCCTTCACCACGTGCGTTGGATTCACCGGCGGACTCCTCCACAATCCACCTTGAGGAGGACAAGCTCTACGTTCAGCTCAGCGGGAGAGGGGATGGCGACTACACCAGATGGATCCTCGATACAGGCGCAACAAATCACATGACGGGAGTGAAGGCTGCCTTCGTCGAGCTCGATACGGGTATCCGCGGCTCCGTCCGGTTCGGAGATGGCTCCGTTGTCGGAATAGAGGGGCGCGGAACGGTCCTCATCACCTGCAAGACTAGTGAGCACCAGGAGCTTCGGGGAGTTTACCACATCCCCAAGCTCACCGCAAACATCATCAGTCTAGGGCAATTGCACGAGGCTGGCTTCAAAGTCCAGATTGAAGACGGGGTCCTCAAGATCTGGGATCAACGGAGGAGGTTGCTGGCGAGGGTCCAACGATCGCCGAACCGACTCTATGTGCTCGAGCTCGACATCGGGAAGCCAGTGTGTCTCGCCGCTCGAAGCACCGAAGAGGCCTGGCGATGGCACGCAAGGTATGGCCATTTGGGTTTTCAAGGGCTGAAGCAACTCGCGAAGGAGCAGTGGGTACGCGGGCTCCCACAGATCGATCACGTTGATCAGATCTGCGAGAGTTGTCTTGCCGGCAAACAAAGGAGGCGTCCTTTCCCAGCGGCAAGCACGTTTCGGGCGGCGAATCTTTTGGAGCTAGTCCACGCCGATGTATGTGGGCCTATTACCCCGAAGACTCCTGGCGGCAAGCAGTTGTTTCTCCTTGTGGTCGATGACAAGAGCCGATATATGTGGCTCGTATTGCTGGCTTCGAAGGACAAAGCTGCTGCAGCAATTGTGCGGCTCCAAGCGCGTCTGGAGGTGGAGGCCCGAAGGAAGCTGGAGACACTCCGCACCGACCGTGGCGGAGAATTCACCGCTCGCACCTTCGGCGAGTACTGTGCTGAACAGGGGATCCAACGCCACCTCACCGCGCCATACACGCCCCAGCAAAACGGCGTGGTCGAGCGACGCAATCAAACGGTGCTGGGCATGGCAAGGAGCATACTGAAGGCAATGCAGATGCCCGACTGGTTTTAGGGGGAGGCTGTCACAACGGCAGTCTTCATCTTGAACAGGGCACCGACAAGGAGTGTCAATGGAATGACGCCGTTCGAAGCTTGGTTCGGGCACAAGCCGCCAGTCCATTATTTTCAGACGTTTGGCTGCGTCGCGCACGTGAAGCACACTGGAGGTCATCAACGCAAGCTTGAAGATCGGAGTACGCCGATGGTTTTCATCGGGTATGAGCCGGGCTCCAAGGCATACCGGTTTTACAATCCAAGCACCGAGCGGGTGGTGATTTCGCGCGATGCGGTATTCGACGAATCAAGAGCTTGGGATTGGAGCAAGCACGGCGAAGACCCTGGCGCGACGAATGGAGAGCCATTTCATGTCGACCAGATGACAGTCACTGTTCGCCAAGACACGACAGTATAGGACGCGGGGTACGACAACGCACCCGGCAATGAGGCAACGCCAGCACCAGCAACGCCTGGAGCTGCATCGACCACGTCGCCAGAACCTCACACACCTCGGTCACCCCTGATTCCCGAAGGGCAGATCGAGTTCGTCTCTCCGCCAAGTGGAAACTTGGACCTGGACGGCGACCACGACGAAGACGTGCTGCTCCGATTCAGGATGATGGACAATGTACTTGGCCCAGCATCTCCACTAGGTTTGGCCGAGCGTGACACGGGGGAAGACTTGCTTCTCTCGGTTGGTGAAGAGCCGAACACTTTCGAGGAGGCGCGCGGAGAGGACTGCTGGCACAAAGCAATGCTGGAGGAAATGGCTTCGATCGAGCAGAACGGCACCTGGTTCCTCACCGACCTCCCACCAGGCCATCGAGCGATAGGCTTGAAATGGGTCTTCAAGCTAAAGCGCGACCAGAGCGGTGCCGTCGTCAAGCATAAAGCACGCCTGGTCGCAAAGGGGTACATCCAGCAGCCTGGGATAGACTTCGACGAGGTGTTCGCGCCCGTGGCAAGGATGGAGTCTGTGCGCATGCTGCTTGCCGTGGCAGCGCATGAGAACTGGTTTGTACACCATATGGATGTCAAATCCGCTTTTCTCAACGGCGAGCTTGGCGAGGAAGTCTACGTCCGACAACCGCCGGGTTTTGTCGCAGCTGGGCACGAAGGGAAGGTGTTGCGGCTGAAGAAAGCTCTGTACGGGCTCCGGCAGGCGCCACGCGCATGGAACATGAAACTCAACAGCAGTCTGCGCAAGCTCGATTTTACCAGGTGCGTCAGTGAGCATGGTCTTTACACCTGGGGCTTGGGAGCATCGCGCGTGGTGGTAGGCGTCTATGTTGACGACCTCATCATCACCGGCTCATGCACAAAGGAGGTTGAAGCATTCAAAGGGGAGATGTTGCGTCTTTTCCGCATGAGCGATTTGGGCCTTCTGTCCTATTACCTTGGAATAGAAGTCAAGCAGAGCAAGGAGGGCGTGACGCTTAGTCAAGCAGCATACGCACGCAAACTGCTGGAGAAGGCAGGGCTGGAAGAATGCAATCCCTGCCAGACGCCCATGGAGGTGCGGTTGAAACTGAAGAAAGACAGTGCAGCAGCGGAGGTGAATGTTACCATGTACCGCAGTTTGGTCGGGAGCTTAAGATACCTGGTACACACTCGACCTGATATCGCATTCGCTATTGGATTTGTGAGTAGGTTTATGGAAAACCCCAAGCAGGATCATCTGACAGCCGTGAAGCATCTCCTGCGATACATCTCTGGCACCATCCGGTATGGAATTGTCTACACCAAGAGTGAGAACAGGGAGCTCCGCCTGGTCGGTTACAGCGACAGTGACTTCGGGGGAGACATCGATGACAGGAAGAGTACTTCAGGTGTCATCTACTTTCTCAACGACATGCCAATCTCGTGGCAGTCTCAGAAGCAACGGGTGGTGGCGCTCTCTTCTTGTGAGGCAGAGTATATCTCTGGCGCGGCAGCAGCATGCCAGGGGGTATGGCTCGCTCGGCTGCTAAATGATGTCACCGGATCAGTTCCACAGCCGCCGAGTTTGAAGATGGACAACATGTCCACCATAGCACTGAGTAAGAACCCTGTCCTCCACGATAGAAGTAAGCACATTGATACGAAATTTCATTATATTCGTGAATGCGTGGATGCCGGGAAGATCAAACTGGACTACACAAGCACTCAAGAACAGCTTGCAGACGTCCTGACAAAGTCGCTCGGACGCGTCAAGTTCCAGGAGCTTCGCGAGAAGATCGGCGTTGTCAAACTCAAGTGAACCGTGCAAGGCTTAGGGGGAGAAATGTTGAGATAACCCTGGCACGGTCATGTTTTTACCATCTGTTAGTGTTTACTTATTTTCGGTGGTTACAATAATCTGAGTTTGGCCTGTGCACCAAACGTGTCTTTCACATCTGATGTATGCACGTTCATGCAGAGGTGTTCCTGATTTCTAGTTTTGATTCCGTAATGTTTGCCATGTTTCCTAGTTGTGGGTTGGAGCGTCTGTTACGGAAGCACCCAACCAAGACTGTAATGTATTCTATAGAGTAAAGTCCATTACCGGTCCTTAAACTTTTTATGCTGTGTCATCCCGGTCTATAGACTTTCAAAGTGTGTCATCCCGGTCCTTAAACTTTCAAAGTGTGACAATTTCTTTTGAAAGTCTATGGACCGGGATGACACAGCATAAAAAGTTCACTGGTACAACTACATAGGATATTGCCACACTTTGAAAGTTTAAGGACCAGGATGACACACTTTGAAAGTCTATGGACTGGGATGACACAGCATAAAAAGTTTAAGGACCGGTAATGGACTTTACTCTATTCTATATATAGCAATAGAATCTCAGAAAACGCTGCGATTTTGGCGGCACAAATTCTGTTTGCCTTTGAAAGTTTCAGGTGCTCTTTCGCTAGTCTTCATCGACTCCGGCAAGGTTACGCCGGCGCTGAAGACAACAGTGGAATCATAGGCGCTCCCGGGAACGACAGCGGTGGCACCGTGGGCAACGACAAACCCTAGGACAACTGCGGAGGAGGTGGCGGCACCGTGGGGCGTGAGCGAGCCAAAGCCTGGTGGTGGCGAAGGGGACGGAAGCGCCACCGCATGTGGCCGCGGGGGCGATGGAGGCGGGGGAGGCAGAGTCGGGGACCGCATCCACAGAGGCGGAGCTGACGGTGGCGCCAACCACTCCCCCTCTTCCTCCACTTCCTCCTCCACCACCTTCTTGGACGCGCCACCGCGCTGGTAGGCAGAACTGCGCCTCCGCTTAGTCCGGGGGCGGCGCCCAGCGACGACGAAGTTAGCAGGCCGGGGCGTCGGCTCCACCGTCTCCGGCGCGTCCCCGGCCGCTGGGGCGAAGGCGGCGACGCAGCTGATGGGGCACTCCGCCCAGCCGAGTGCGTCGACGTCGGCCCCGGCCTGCACGGTGGTGATGACGACGGCGGAGGGCGGGAACGCGGGAGCCGCGCAGTGCAGCAAGGAGCGGCGCGGCTGCTGCAGGTCGACCTGTGAAACAACCAAAATTTTGCAAAATCAAAATTTGAGTTGAATTGCCCTTGGTTTAAGCTCCATCTCCTCCACTGCCCTAATCCTCACCAATCTCAAAGCAAACCTCCCCACTAATCCCTGTCATCACGGCGTCATAACGGAAGGAACGGGATTTTTCGCGCGGCACTGTTCACATCCGGCAAAAGCAGCGCTGCCCCGATTTTTTCCACCATCGCCGGCCTCCTCGCGCCTGCACGCCGCTGCCAGCTCCTACCCCCTTTGTCAGACGCCGTACCGCGCCCATAAATGCGCCCTGACCGGCCGCAAGGCGTGGCAACGCCGCCGCCGTCCGTGCGCGCCCGCCTCTGCCCCTTCGCGCCTCTTCCTCTCACGGCCGACAACTGCAGCCTCTGACACCCTTGACCGCCGCCTTGTACCGCCCTAGCCAGCTGCATGCACCCGGAGGTCCTCGAGCTGCCCCGGTCTCTCCCGAAACCGCGACCGCCGCTCTGATATTTTCCCACCCTCGGTGAACCGCCATGCCCGGTCTATTTAAAGCACCCCCGACCCTCTCTGTTGGAGCATCACACCTCCCCGCAACTCACCGAGCACCCCCAGAGTCCCCATCGCCGCCCCATTGTCGGTAATGGCCGAAACCCCCAATTCTCAACCCTAGAGCAATGTCGGGTGCCCGTCTCCCCATTCCCCTATCCCCGCTACCCAGAGCTCCTCCATAGCCCTAGAAACCTCCCCCGACCATTGTCTTGAGCTCCCAATCACCCACCTCCTCCAGCACCGTTCACCCTCTCCCTACCAAAACCGGCCATTGTGGCCAGCCCAACCTACACACCCCGAGCTTCGGCCGACCCCTTCCCAAGCTCCCCTAAGCTCCAGTGAAGCTCCCACGCCAGCCCAATTGAACCTAGAGCCCTCCCATTGACCGCAATCCCAAAAATGCCCGAGGAAGAAAGGAGCTCGCCGCCGGCGAACGCCGCCTCCGCCGGCCGTCCAACCGCCCAAAATGGACTCCCCTCACTCCCAGGAACTCGTAGGTGCCCTCGGTTTGCGTCGTAAAACTCTGGAGCTCCGCCGCCACTCGCCGCCCGTTTCCTCTGCTCCTCTGCGCGCGCGCGGGAACGCGGTGGTGAAGAAGAACAGTGCCCCTGCGCACTGTTCACCCGACCGACCAGCCGACTTGGCTGGGCCAAGCCCGCGCGCCCCCGCGCCCGACCGCCCGCCCCTGCGCCTGGCGCGTCCGACCCGAGCCGCCTCGACGTGTTCCGGCCAAACCCGCTCGCCCGCGCCCGTTGCGTCGGACTCGAGCCCGATCAGCGTGGTTCGGCTGAGCCAGCTCGCCCGAGCCCGAGAAACAGTACCGAGCCCGATGAACAGTGTTGAACCCAAACCCAAAAATACAAGTTTATACTCCCCGGATTCGTTTCGAGCCCGCCAACCCAAATCCAAGGCCCATTTCCCCTTATAGCCCTCCTATAACCCAATATCCTCAATTTAATGGAGTTTTTTGGATTTTCTTTATTCATTTATTTTCTTTATTCATCGCTCAACCCTTCGAGCATGAATTAATTCATTTTGTTTGCTTTGCGTTAGCCTCCGGAGTCGACATTCAGCAGGAGCCGGAAGGAGAAGTCCAGGCCCAGGTCCAACCCACTGAAGAATACGAGTTAGTTGAAATCACAAGTCCGCAAGGCAAGTCGCACATATTTTTGAACATATTGATCCTACATTTCCCGAATTATTTATCTACATGTACTTTCATTATGTTATTTTCATTCTGTTATTTTATGTATAATAAATGCTTAGAATGACATGTTATTAGCTATGTCCTACCACCCGCAAAACCCAGTTTAATTTGATGGCCATATTCACATTGACAAACTTAGTCACATAAAATATAAGAATATTATCATTGTAGTTAGGGACATCACATCTCTCTACTGTTAAGGTTTATAATGTTGGTCTAGAGTTTTGGAAAGTTGGAAATAGGATAAGTGAGGATCGCAGAGATGGATCCGAAGACCTCATCCTAGGGTGGAGGCTGGTTGTGGATTGGTGGCAGTACAGTGTGTACTGAATATGGGTTTGTGTGTGGATGATGCCTCAGTTAAAATGTAAGGACTAGACCCTTATGCTGAGTAACAGACATAGTAATCGCCCAACCACAAGCGTTGATGTGGTCAAACTTGACTTATTCAAACCTGGCTTAGTAGCTGCTCAACTTCAATTGAACCTCTGCAACTGGAAAGGGGGAGTCAAAGGGTGAGTCCGTATGGGAGGTGGTTAACCATACAACTGTAGGGCTGTGATGAGTCGGACGAGATCCGTGGGGTCATCCGAGCTCATTGGGATTAACACCTACTGGGCGGAGTCTATACAAAGAATTGAGCAGTGAACATCCTTGTTGTCTTAACTCTTTAGCGGGAGTTAAGGGATCTTGTGGGTAAAGCAGGGCAGCTTTGCAAAGTCATGACAAATGGTATTCGAATACGCCGTGCTTCCGGTAAACGAAGCTGTGTTTAGTGGGTGAATCCAATAACAAGGCATAAGTAATTTTGGAATGGCTCGGTAATGTTGGGTAATATTAATCAAGCTTGAAAACCCCCTTTACTTTAATGGAGTATATTTCAAAGGTTTCCAAATGTTTCCAACTAAAACTGCATCCACATAAAATAATAGACTTTATCCCCTTTTGCTTGATGATCCATGCATGTAGTTATTGTTGGACTCCGTGTGACTTGCTGAGTACGGTAGTTGTACTCATACTTGCTAAAAACATAAACAGAAACAGCTAATCTTGAAGAGGCTGGAGAAGACGAGGAGGTGATTCTGTACGAGGTTGATGAAGCGTGGATTTAGGATCGTTCTTCGCTTGAGCATGCCTGTGGTTTCTTTTGTGTAATGTAACTAAGGGCAGTTGACCCTACAGTGCTACTTGGCTTTCGCCTTTATATTGTAATAAAGTTCGCTTTTACTCTTAAGCATGTGTTGGCAACGTTATACACTCGTTGGATGTACTCGCAGTTGAACAGTCCTGGGCAGATGCGAGGGTTTCATAATACTCTCGGAAACGGGGGTGTTACAACCTGCCCCACCAGGTGGTCCATGATGCGGTCCTGCCCCCTCGCAACAAACTCTACCCCGTTACACCAGCAACAATGGAAGGAAAGAGCGAACAAATAGGTGGTTTCGATGGGTAAGGAGAAAGAAATGAAGGAAGAAAACTGAAAAGTCCCTAAAATTTCAAAACCAGAAAATTTGTGATTTTTGCTGCATTTTTGAGCGAATTTTGAAAACTTTCCTCTTTGGGAAAGTTTTCCCGGAATACGCCTTCCTTTTTGGGCCGTTCGGCTTTCTCCCTCTGTTGGCGCCCCGCCTCCCTTTCCGCTTTCCCCTTCCTCCTGGCGCCTCTCGCTCTCCCTCCCGCGTTGACGCCGCCCCGGCCCCGCCTTTCCCCTTCTCCCGCTGGCGCTGCTCCACTCCCCGCCTTCTCCTCTCTCGCGCGCCCGCGCCCACGCCACCCGTTGGAGCCGCTTTCCCCTGTCGCCTCTTCCCCCGCCTCGCGCACGCGCGTGCGCTGCGCGCTGCGTGCCGCGCCGCCCCGCCCCGGCGCCCGCGGCCGCGCTGTCTCCGCGCCGCCCCGGGATCCCCTCACGCCAGCACCGCCCCGACAGCCTCGGATGGAAGAAGCGGCCGCCCTCGCGCCACGTCGCCCGCCTCAGCTCCGGCCCCACCTGGCAGTCACCGCCTCCCCTCTCTCTCTCGCGCGCGGACGCGCCCTTGCCCCGGCCGCAGCTCACCTGCCCCGTCGCGTCGCCACTCCTCTGCACAGCGCCGTGCGTCACCCTCGCCCCGTCCACTGTGCGGGTTTAAACGCCCGCGACAGCTCCCCGTCCCCTCCTGTCGCCCCAGAGGCCGCCGCTGCCTTCTCCCCGAAGGAGCCCCCTCCCCTCCATTTGGGTATAAATACCCCCTCTCGGCTCCCACTCATCCCTTTGCTTCCCGAGCTCTTCCACCGCCTTCAATCCCCTCCCGACACCCTCAGCCACCTCCCAGAGCGCCCGATTGGAGCCTCGTCGCCCGAGACTCCGCCACCGTCGCCCCCTGCACCGGCAAGCTCCGCAAACGGATCTTCTTCTCTCCGCCCCCATCCTTCAATTACATTCGCCCAGAGCTTCTCCTCGGTGTGCTGACCATGTTGGTAAACTCCCTCTGGCAGGTGATCGCTCGAGGAAGCCCCGCGCCGAAGCACCCCGCCGGCCGAACCCCCTTCCCGTGGCCAGCCCTCCTCGGAGTTCCCCAGCTCACGCCGCCACCGCCAGTGTAATCACCTCACCCCCCAGATGGTGAAACCACCCCCGATTAGCCCCTCTCGCCGCCGGCAACCCTCTCCACCGCAAAATGCCCGAACCACTCCCTTCTTCCTTCCGCCGTCTCCACTAACTCTCGCGCCCTCCCAAGCCCCGAAATGGGCTCCCCAAGTCAAGCCCTACCCGGCGGTACCCCTCTCTGCCCCTGGGAGCCGTCGACGTCGCCGGAGCACCACTGCCCCGCCGCCTCCGTCCCGCTGCTGCTCGCGCCCGGCCGGAGGAAGACGACGACGATGTGGCCGTCTCCCCGTCGTTGGATCCCCCCTTAAGCCCTCTGATCTCCGCCATCCATCTCCCCGTACCGTTTCAACCGCCCCCTCGAATCTCAGCCGTCCGATCTTCACAACCGTACCGCCCCTCGTCCGTCGGATCGCCCGCGCGTACCGCTTCGCCGCCGCATCCGGGCCGCACCGCGGGGACGCGTGTCGCCCATCCACCGCTCGCGGGCGCTGCGCAGCTGGGCCGCGGCCTCCTGGCCCGCTCCGCTCCCGCGCGCGCACGTTCAAACCCCTGGGCTGGGCCGCACTGTAGCGACCGGACCGGCCCGACGCTGTATATTTGATTTTCCCCGGATTTTTCAATTTCCAATATTCCAGAAAACTCTACAGGAGGATTAGCAGTGAGGTTAGGCAAGGCGGGTTACGGGTGCCTAACAACGGTAAAGTTCACTCGAAGCGGCCACTGTTTTCTCTTGTGTGTGTGTGTGTGTGGGCCAGACCCGAGTGAATTCTACCGGGTAGAGCCTATATAAAGAGTTGAGCAGTGAAACGACCTGGCTTCCTTAACTCAGTCATGAGGGTTAAGGGATCGTGTGGGTAAAGCTGAGCAAACTCTGCAGAGTCAAGTAAATGGTATTCGAATACGCCGTGCTCCCGGTTATTGGAGCTGTGTCACTTGGGTGATTCCAGCAGCAAAGCTTAAGTAGTTTTGTACATGTTTAATTTGGATTAGGTTGGTTAATGAACTTTTGTTGAAAACCCCTGAGATCTTGAGAAGTAGTTTTGGGTCCATTTTATAAAATGCTTGCAAATAAAACTGCATCCACCAAATGTAATAAACCAAGTATACTCCCTCCCTTTGTTGATCCATGCAAATAGTAAATTAGGGTTTCCCTTGTGATTTGCTGAGTACGGGGTCGGAGTACTCAGGCTTGCTAAATGCCACAGATACCAGAAGGAAAAGAAAGCAATTCAAGATTTCGTGTTAAGAAGGTCTCCCCGTCGAAGACTCGTGGCTTTAGGTCTTGGCCGCGCTCAAGCGGATTCTGGAGTTTTTTGTAATGTAAGTATACTTTGGGCTTGCACGCCCCGCTGTTGAAAAACTGATGTTAATCCTTATGTGAATTATATGCTGGTCTTTTGTTGTAAGCATGCAATGGTATACTCTTGCGCGACACTTCATAACTGTTCATGCGTGAATAGTTGCGGAGTGCCGTGTCCGTACGCGCCCCTGGAAACGGGGGCGTTACAAGAAGTGGTATCAGAGCAGGCTCTTGACCGTAGGTTGAGACCTAAGGCAAACTAGGAAGCGATTTTATCGCAAAACTTAATTTAAGCCATAAAAAGGGTTTACGAAAAATATAAGTATTATTGCTGTCTTTTTCCTCTCTTATTGCTACCTTATCTATCTTAGTTTACTCCTGCTTAAGTCTTACTTTGGCAAAATGTTTACTGTCTTACTTGTCTAGCTTCAAAATTTCGTTTCTCAGCAGCTGGAGGAGTAGCCGTAGTTCGCTAGACTAGACTGACCCTGAGTTGTAGTAGTGCTTTTGTAATGTAAAGTAGGTATAACCATGAACCCTAAGTGGTTTGTGTACCACCTGCATATTGTAAATCTATGTTCATTATCCTTGTATGTTGTTTGCTTAATTATCAGTATCCCCTCTTGTTCAAAGCTTTCTCCTGTCCCTTTTCGCTCTTGTTCTTACCTTTTTCGCCCTATACTTACCTTGAAATTCAAAGTCTTACTTATCTACTCTTATTCTCCAAAAGCCGCTGCAAAGCTGATCTCGAATTCCCAAATTAGCAGATGGATCCAGCACAGTAGAGTGGTCAGACCAACAGGCAGGGTGCACCTGCCACAGATCCAGTCCAGATGCCAGAACAGCAAGGAGAAACACTGCCACAGTTCATTGTCAAGGTGACACCCGAAGAATCAGTGTCAGCATCAAGCGCAACTGCATTGAAGTTTACAGCGTTCCTGCTGACTCAACCCCCAAAATTCCCTTCAACCACAGAGTCACTGAATGCAGATGACTGGTTACAAGATATTGAAAGGAGAATGAATATTATTCAGTGCACAAATAAGGAGAAAGTTCTTTTCGCCACCTATCAGTTGTCCGAACCCGTAATCACTTGGTGGAATGCTATCCAGTGGATGCACCCTAAGGAGAAAGATATTACATGGGAAGACTTTGTGAAGAGATTTCGTAAAGCCTACATTTCTCCTGGAGTTTTCACTGAAAAATATCAGGATTTTCTTAACCTTCAACAAGGAGAGAACTCCATCACAGTATATCTACAACAATTTCATCAATTATCCCAATTTGCTCAAGAGGAAACTAACACCGAGGCTAAAAGGATGGAGTACTTTATGAAAGGTCTACAACCCAATATGAGACAACGCCTTCAGGCCATGAGGTTCTCAAGCCTATTGAGCCTGGTTGATCGAGCTCTACAGATAGAAGAAAGACCAGGTTACGTGAAAGTCATGAAACGAAAGAAGCCTTTGCCTCCATCACCAACAGCTTGTTTTCACTGTGAACAGGATGGGCATTATCGTGACCAATGCCCACTGAAGTTCTTACCCGGAGAAGAAGCTAAAGAGCAAGCAAAGAGGCGGACATCATCATCCCGCCTGCCACCGATGGAAGAAGATGAATCTTACCCTAAGAGGACCAGAATGGAGGATGACAGAAAGTGTAAGTCAGCGCACAAGTCTCAGTCTTCACACAATGCTCAGCAAAGCAAGACCACGGGATCACTCTCATTTCGATCCCCACCCTTCCGTCAGTTTGTGACGATACCGAAGACCCAGTCTGGACAGCCTCAGCAGCATGCCACTCCCTCACCACTCGCTATCGAGTGCCTCACCTGCGGTGGCAAGCATCTTGCTAGTAGCTGCCCAAAGAGATCCAATGCTTGTTTCCACTGCGGAGAAATTGGACATTACAGAGATCATTGCCCTCGAAGGAGTCTACCACCAGAGGCTGCAAAACTCCAAGTCCAGAATCAGCAGCAGCAGGGAGCAAAGCACACAGTTAAGAAGATGTAAGCTATGTAGGCCAAGAAGTAGGATGATGTACTTTCTGGTTATCCTTTTGTAAACCAGTGGAAGAACTTAATGGTTTGTCTGTAATTACTTTAACTAAGGCTTGTGACAAAATTATGATGATGTTTGAAGACCATTTGTGTAAAGTGAAATGGGTGTGATGGTCATGTTGTAATAGAGTTAATCCCAGCAGACCCAATCATGTCCAACCTTGGTACGACATAATTCATCCACGTGGGAACCGCGCCACATAAGTAAGGATGGTATACAGGTGCAAGTGAAGAGGAGTCAAAGTCAATCTAGAAGAGGTTAAAGCAGATTTGCTGCAGCCAGATATGCAAGGGTTAGATGTCATTTTGTGCATAAACTGGCTAGCCAAGAACAAAGGCAAAGTGGATCGTGAAATCAAGATAGTATCCTTGGTCAATCCTGAAGGTCAGTGAAAAAAAAACAAAAAAAAAACAAACAGAGAAGTATTGAAGGATGCAAAAGGACGCATGATCAACATGCTAGCAGTTACACTAGATCAAACGCCAGTAGTACGAGAATACCCTGATGTGTTTCCGGAAGGATTACCAGGCAGACCCCTGGCAGATAAGTAGAACTTGCCATAAAGTTGATTACAGGCACAAAACTAATTGTCAAGCATCAGTATAGAATGTCAGCAATGAACTGAAGAAACTGAAGAAAACATTTAGATGAATAACAAGAAAAAGAATTCATTCGACCAAGTGTTTCACCTTGGTCGGCACCAGTTTTATTTATGAAGAAGAAGAATGAAAAGTTGAGAAAGTGTCGATTATAGAGGACTGAATGCTGTCACAATCAAAAACAAGTATCCATTGCCCAGAACTGATGACCTATTTGATCAGCTTAAGGGTGCCGAAGTATTTTCCCAAATCGACTTGCGCTCGGGTTACCATCAGCTCAAGATCCGAGAGCAAGATCGAGAGAAGACAGCCTTCATCACCAGATACGGATTGTTTGAGTTCACGGTCGTGCCCTTTGGTTTAACCAATGCGCCAGCTTATTTCATGAATCTTATGAATCTGGTGCATATGGACCAATTGGACCGATTCGTGATCGTCTTCATTGATGATATTCTGATATATTCGAAGAGTGAAGGAGAGCACAAGGAGCATTTGCACATGGCATTGACCAGATTGAGAGAGCACAAGTGTATGCTAAGTTTGACGAAGTGCAGTTTTTGGCTGAAAGAAGTTGCTTTCTGGGTCATATTATATTAGAAGATGGAGTTAAGGTCGATCCAGAAAAGATTGCCGCAGTTATGGAGTGGAAACAGCCCAAGACAGTGATAGAAGTGAAGAGCTTTCTTGGATTGGCGGGCTATTACCGCCGAGTCATAGAAGGATTCTCGAAGATTTCTCGTCCATTCACTCAGCTACTGAAGAAGGATAAACCATTCACATGGACAGATGCTTGTGAAGAGAATTTTCAGCTGTTGAAGACCAAGATGACAGAAACACCAATGTTGATTTTGCCCAACCCAGAGAAATAATTTCAAATCTATTGTGATGCCTCCAAGCAAGGTTTGGGTTGTGTGTTTATGCAAGGTGGAAAAGTTGTTGCCTATGCCTCAAGACAGCTGAAGCCACACGAAGAAAATTACCTCACACACGATTTAGAAGTAGCAGCTATGGTGCATGCACTCAAAATTTGGCGGCACTACCTGCTAGGAAATCGTTGTGAGATATTTTCTAATCACAAGAGCTTGAAGTACCTGTTCATACAGCCAGAGTTGAAAATGAGACAACGAAGATGGCTGGAGTTGATTAAAGACTATAATGTTGAACTTCAGTATCACCCGGGCAAAGCAAATGTAGTGGCCGATGCCTTAGCCAAAAAGCTCGCCCAAGCAAAGTCAGCACGACAGAGTACCCACCAGAGTTGCAAAGAGATATCCTACGGCTGAATTTGGTGATCATTGAGCAAGACGGTATGGCAGCGTTGGAGCTTCAACCATTGTTGACAGATCGGATTAAGGCAGCACAAGATGAAGATGAAGAGATTCAAAAACTGAAAAAGGATACTCAAGAAGAAAATTCATCAGAGTATGCGATAGACGAGCATGGAATCCTTACCTTCCGTGGTCGCTATTGCATACCCGACAAGAAGGAGTTGAGAGAGTTGATCTTATCTGAAACCCACTCCTCTCAATTCTCAATTCATCCAGGAGGCACAAAGATGTATCAAGATTTGAAGAAGAGGTATTGGTGGAACCAGATGAAGAAAGAAGTGGCAGAATATGTAGCCAAATGTGATGTCTGTCAATAGATCAAGATAGACTACCAAAAACCATCGGGATTGTTGCAGCCTTTGCCAATACCTGAATGGAAATGGGATAGTATCGGCATGGATTTCATTACTGGACTTCCCAAGACTCGTGAGGGATATGATGCTATCTGGGTCATTGTTGATAGATTGACCAAGGTGGTTCATTTCCTCCCGATCAAGCAAACCTATGGGAAAGATAAACTCGCCGAGTTGTATTTGACCAGAATTGTGACACTGCATGGAGTTCCGAAGAAGATTGTATCAGATAGAAGAGCACATTTTACATCCAAGTCCTGGGAAAAATTGCATAAAGCTAGGGGCACCGATCTGAATTTCAGCTCATCATACCACCCTCAGACAGATGGACAGATAGAGAGAACCAACCAGATTTTGGAAGATATGTTGAGAGCTTGTGCTATTGTGTATGGAGCATCATGGAACACCTGCCTACCATTTGCTCAGTTCTCATACAACAACAGCTATCAAGCCAGCATCCAAATGGCACCATTTGAAGCACTTTATGGCAGAAAATGCAGGACCCCACTGAATTGGATGGAAACAGGAGAACGACAACTTATTGGTCCCCAGATTGCCCAAGATGCAGAAGCACATGTCAGAATTGTCAGGGACAGACTGAAGATGGCACAAGACCGACAGAAGAACTATGCAGATAACCGCAGGAAAGACTTGAGTTTCGAAGTTGGAGATTATGCCTACATCAAGGTCACCCCATTCAAAATAGTCAAGAGATTTCAAGTCAAAGACAAATTAGCACCAAGGTATGTGGGACCGTTTCAGATAATTGGAAGAGTTGGGGAAGTAGCTTATCAAGTGCAGCTTCCACCCAACTTATCCAGAATTCACAACGTGTTCCACGTATCCCAGCTTCGGAAGTGTCTACGCCAGCTAACAGATGAAGTGCCATTGTCAGGTATTGAATTGCAAGATGACTGCACATATGCTGAAGAACCACTACAAATACTTGAAACGACATAAAGGCAGCTCAGAAACAAGAACGTCAGGTTTTGCAGAGTACAGTGGAAGAATCATACACCTGAAGAGTCAACTTGGGAACGAGAGTCAGATTTGCAGCGAGACTTCCTCAACTTACTCCCTGGACCAAGTTAATCTCGGGGTCGAGATTCTTTTAAGGGGGGTAGGTTGAAAAGTCCCTAATATTTCAAAACCAGAAAATTTGTGATTTTTGCTGCATTTTTGAGTGAATTTTGAAAACTTTCCTCTTTGGGAAAGTTTTCCCGGAATACGCCTTCCTTTTTGGGCCGTTCCGCTTTCTCCCTCTGTTGGCGCCCCGCCTCCCTTTCCGCTTTCCCCTTCCTCCTGGCGCCTCTCGCTCTCCCTCCCGCGTTGACGCCGCCCCGGCCCCGCCTTTCCCCTTCTCCCGCTGGCGCTGCTCCACTCCCCGCCTTCTCCTCTCTCGCGCGCCCGCGCCCACGCCACCCGTTGGAGCCGCTTTCCCCTGTCGCCTCTTCCCCCGCCTCGCGCACGCGCGTGCGCTGCGCGCTGCGTGCCGCGCCGCCCCGCCCCGGCGCCCGCGGCCGCGCTGTCTCCGCGCCGCCCCGGGATCCCCTCGCGCCAGCACCGCCCCGACAGCCTCGGATGGAAGAAGCGGCCGCCCTCGCGCCACGTCGCCCGCCTCAGCTCCGGCCCCACCTGGCAGTCACCGCCTCCCCTCTCTCTCTCGCGCGCGGACGCGCCCTCGCCCCGGCCGCAGCTCACCTGCCCCGTCGCGTCGCCACTCCTCTGCATAGCACCGTGCGTCACCCTCGCCCCGTCCACTGTGCGGGTTTAAACGCCCGCGACAGCTCCCCGTCCCCTCCTGTCGCCCCAGAGGCCGCTGCTGCCTTCTCCCCGAAGGAGCCCCCTCCCCTCCATTTGGGTATAAATACCCCCTCTCGGCTCCCACTCATCCCTTTGCTTCCCGAGCTCTTCCACCGCCTTCAATCCCCTCCCGACACCCTCAGCCACCTCCCAGAGCGCCCGATTGGAGCCTCGTCGCCCGAGACTCCGCCACCGTCGCCCCCTGCACCGGCAAGCTCCGCAAACGGATCTTCTTCTCTCCGCCCCCATCCTTCAATTACATTCGCCCAGAGCTTCTCCTCGGTGTGCTGACCATGTTGGTAAACTCCCTCTGGCAGGTGATCGCTCGAGGAAGCCCCGCGCCGAAGCACCCCGCCGGCCGAACCCCCTTCCCGTGGCCAGCCCTCCTCGGAGTTCCCCAGCTCACGCCGCCACCGCCAGTGTAATCACCTCACCCCCCAGATGGTGAAACCACCCCCGATTAGCCCCTCTCGCCGCCGGCAACCCTCTCCACCGCAAAATGCCCGAACCACTCCCTTCTTCCTTCCGCCGTCTCCACTAACTCTCGCGCCCTCCCAAGCCCCGAAATGGGCTCCCCAAGTCAAGCCCTACCCGGCGGTACCCCTCTCTGCCCCTGGGAGCCGTCGACGTCGCCGGAGCACCACTGCCCCGCCGCCTCCGTCCCGCTGCTGCTCGCGCCCGGCCGGAGGAAGACGACGACGACGTGGCCGTCTCCCCGTCGTCGGATCCCCCTTAAGCCCTCTGATCTCCGCCATCCATCTCCCCGTACCGTTTCAACCGCCCCCTCGAATCTCAGCCGTCCGATCTTCACAACCGTACCGCCCCTCGTCCGTCGGATCGCCCGCGCGTACCGCTTCGCCGCCGCATCCGGGCCGCACCGCGGGGACGCGTGTCGCCCATCCACCGCTCGCGGGCGCTGCGCAGCTGGGCCGCGGCCTCCTGGCCCGCTCCGCTCCCGCGCGCGCACGTTCAAACCCCTGGGCCGGGCCGCACTGTAGCGACCGGACCGGCCCGACGCTGTATATTTGATTTTCCCCGGATTTTCCAATTTCCAATATTCCAGAAAACTCAAATAAATCCTAGAAAATCACATAAGATCCCAAAAATTCCCAAATTTCACCACTTTGCTCCAAATATTATTCCAGACCCTCTGGTGAACTCCATTTCCACAAATTCATCCCAAATAAATTCCTAAAATTCCCTATTTGAGGATTTATGCATTTTATTCCTTTTTAATAGATTATTTTTCCTCGCTTGATTAGGCTCAAGCCGGATTTATGTTATTTTCAGTGTTTGCGCTAGTGTCGAAGATTCCGGAAGCTCAAGTGCAGTCGCAGGATCTAGGAGCTTCTACGTTCAAGCTAGCCGAGTTCGTCCCGATTCACGGCAAGTCACAAGTCCTTGACCATGTTGAAATCCTATGCCATTTAAATTATGTTATTATATTATTTGCATTAAGCTAATTCTGAAATGTTAATTCGAAAATAAAATAAAATATTTAGATTGGCATGTTATGTAGCTAAACCTACCACCGTAAATGCCCTGTTAAATTTGTTGCCATGCCTTTGTAACCCTAGAAATAATTATCTGTTAATCTAGATAATTGTAGGTTATTACTATCATGCAAAATGTTACCCTAATAAGGTCGTGGCAGCGAGCCAATAGAATTTGTAAAACCCGACTCTAAGGTAGGGTGGTATGGGACACCGTATCTTAGAGCGGAGAGTGCCGGCGTGCACAAGGTAAGGTAAGGGTGCGTGGGGAAACCGCAAGACGGTCCTTGCCCAATCTCTTACCTTAGGTTTGGAGTAGGGTAAGGGAGTTGTGGGGAGTCGCGAGACGGCCTTCGCCCACCGCTTACCCTAGGTTGGGTCACGTGCCTGGCGAGGTTGCGGACCATGTGAAAATATAAGGACTGAAACCCTTACGCTGAGCAAATGTCACAGTGATCGCTCAACCACAGGAGTTGACTTGTCAACACTGGTCTAGTAGCTGCTCAACTCAATTGAAACTCTACAGGAGGATTAGCAGTGAGGTTAGGCAAGGCGGGTTACGGGTGCCTAACAACGGTAGAGTTCACTCGAAGCGGCCACTGTTTTCTCTTGTGTGTGTGTGTGTGTGTGGGCCAGACCCGAGTGAATTCTACCGGGTAGAGCCTATATAAAGAGTTGAGCAGTGAAACGACCTGGCTTCCTTAACTCAGTCATGAGGGTTAAGGGATCGTGTGGGTAAAGCTGAGCAAACTCTGCAGAGTCAAGTAAATGGTATTCGAATACGCCGTGCTCCCGGTTATTGGAGCTGTGTCACTTGGGTGATTCCAGCAGCAAAGTTTAAGTAGTTTTGTACATGTTTAATTTGGATTAGGTTGGTTAATGAACTTTTGTTGAAAACCCCTGAAATCTTGAGAAGTAGTTTTGGGTCCATTTTATAAAATGCTTGCAAATAAAACTGCATCCACCAAATGTAATAAACCAAGTATACTCCCTCCCTTTGTTGATCCATGCAAATAGTAAATTAGGGTTTCCCTTGTGATTTGCTGAGTACGGGGTCGAAGTACTCAGGCTTGCTAAATGCCACAGATACCAGAAGGAAAAGAAAGCAATTCAAGATTTCGTGTTAAGAAGGTCTCCCCGTCGAAGACCCGTGGCTTTAGGTCTTGGCCGCGCTCAAGCGGATTCTGGAGTTTTTTGTAATGTAAGTATACTTTGGGCTTGCACGCCCCGCTGTTGAAAAACGGATGTTAATCCTTATGTGAATTATATGCTAGCCTTTTGTTGTAAGCATGCAATGGTATATTCTTGCGCGACACTTCATAACTGTTCATGCGTGAATAGTTGCGGAGTGCCGTGTCCGTACGCGCCCCTGGAAACGGGGGCGTTACAAAAACCTTGTTGTAGCGGTGGAGCTTGACGAAGCCATGCGTGAAGATGATCTGCAAGCGGCCATAGGAAAGTCGCACGCAGGCAGACGCAGATGCAGGCATTGGCGCAGGCAAGAGGAGGCAAGCGGCATCCGTCCCGCGCTCCCGTTGGTTGGGCGGTGCCGGGGCCCACCTGCAGGCTTTCGCCGCTCAGAGAGATGGTACTGCTGCCAGAATGTGTCGACCGGCCGAGGGCACCTGAACAAACAAAGCGCGACGCTTTTCGAGATCACATCGGTTTGATGGTCTTGATCAGATCATCTGAAGAGTTGGCCAAGAGTGATGGACTTGTTTGCCGTGCTCCTGCTCCGTTCGTTTCAGTTTCGCTTCGGGAGATCATTAGCTTGGGAGTCCTGGGTCCAGTTTCGATCTCAGGTGTTCATTAACTTGGAGTTGGAGCGCGTGTGTGTTTTTGCAAGGGATTAGCTTGGAGCGTTCCTTAACGGAGAGTGACGTTTATCGGAAGATGGAACTGGCTTTGGCCATCAGGATCACTGTTATGGCTCGTGATCCGGTGAGATACTGTAGCACCAAAGCATTCGTATTAGAAATGGCTAGATACATATCTTTGTATTACAAATAGATAGATAAATATCGTTATATTAAAAATAGATATCTTAATATTTAAATATTATGGATATGATATTATTTTAGCTGATTGGTTGTATTGAATTGCGTTAGTTTCCATATCATTAGGTGTTAACCTTATCTATATAAATAGATGAAAGACCATGTGAGAAGTTTCTAATTTATGATGAACCATTACAACTTCAGAGGTTTGGAAATTTGATTGGCAGTGTTGCTGGTCGGTCAGGGCAAGGCCAGTCAGACCGGCAGTGTGCCACCGGTCTGACGGGTTGGTGCAGCGGTTTGACCGCCCAAGGGTGAAGATTGTACAAATGGGAACTTTCGGCCAGAATTCATATTTGTGGATTTTAAGTTGAGGAATGGGTTTTGGTGAGTATGGTTAGTGGTTTTATATTACATGAGCTATGTTACAGCTAACGTGGGTCAAGTTGTGAAGAACTTATGCCCGAAACGATTTCTCTATCTTTGGATGTGCAGGGTAGAATGAGCCTCGCGCTACCAACATGGAGTGTTGTAGGGGGGGCGTCTTGGACGTGGCTAGTCGTCGTTGTAGTGGCAAGCACATATGTAACTAAGGTTCATGCAGCAGTATGTCGGATTGTACGAAGTTCCTATGTTGATAACCTCCTCGTTGCCCCTCTCGCGCTGCATTTGCTGACAGAGGTCATCATTCTGCTCTTCGAGACTTTCAATCCACGCCTCCAAGTCAAGGATTCCCTCCCACAATGTATACACATACCTCACAACGTACTGTTCATGGGGAGGATCAATCTATCGCACAAAGTCATATTTGACCATTTGCTGGAAAGGGAGGTTAACATTGAAACTCTATTAGCAGTACTACAAAATAGGCGATTGCCTAATTGTACCCCAGAGTGTGGGCATCAGAAGAAATATCGTCCATCATCCAAATGGCCTTCCACCACCTTCATGACCGTGTCCTCCATATGTCTACATTTTGGCCACACTGGTTGAGCATGCCTGTTTGGCAACAAGCGGTAGTTAACGCCGAATTCCTCTCTCCTTCGAGCGGAAGGTCTCCCCTTAGTGACCCATGTTCGACTGGCCCCTCAGCATCTGCCATGGTATCTTACTCTAGAAGAGAGAAGGTAGTTCTTCCTACTATCAAGAGGTGAGGCATGCATTTTATAGCCCGTGGGGTATCACAACGTGCTTTATAACAAACCGCATCATGTGCAACCTTTGTGCAGTGACTACACCAGACGGGGTAGCTTTGTGCACCGATAAGACCACACGGGGAAGCTTTATGCAGCGAGAAGACCACACAGGGCACCTTTGCGCAGCGGCAAGACCACACGGGCCAGCTTTACGCAGCGATAAGACTAAAAGGTGCAGTTTTGCACCTTGAAAAGACCAGATTGGCCAGCTTTGCACAGTGACAAGACCACATGAGGTAACTTTACGCAGCGATAAGACCACACAGACCAGCTTTGCATACTGACTACACCAGATAGGGCAGCTTTGCATAGTGAGAAGATCAGACAGAGCAGCTTTACGCAGCGACACCAGACGGGGCAGTTTTGTGCAGCGACAAGACCACACAAGGTAACTTTGCATAGCGACAAGACCACATGGGGTTGCTTTGCGCGGCGACAAGACCACACGGGCCAACTTTGCATAGTGACAATACCAGACGGGGCAGCTTTATGCAGTGACTACACCAGATGGGGTAACTTTATATAATGATAAAACCACACAAGGCAGCTTTGTGTAGCGATAAGACCACACGGGCCAACTTTACGCAGTGGCAAGACCAAAGGGTGTAGCTTTGCACAATGAAAAGACCAGACTGGCCAGCTTTCTGCTAACAACTTTTTCGAAAGACAAGGCAACACTCTACCTCGCAGCCTACTCACATGAAATAAACCACACTATGCCAACCCTTTAGCTTATAAAATGAGGTGAAAGAGATCTACACTACACAACCAAACCCAACATTACACTGGAGCTTGCTTCACCACGTCGGAATGGACAAGAGGCAGAAGAAGCAATGAACAAGATGATGAAGCAATGGGAGGAGACCCGTGAACTAGCAAGGTCTGCTGCTGCCCGCGATGAACAAGCAAGGGCTGCTGCGGCCCGGGCCGAACAAGCAGAGTATGCCAGGAGGTCAGCTCCCCGCAATGACGTCTCCCATAGCAAGAACCCCATCCCGAACATTCTAACCAAGTGTTCACTGCAACACCTGCCCGAGGGAGAGACGCTACCCCTCTGTTGGTGCAGAGATCCATGCAAGTTTTTTAAGTCTGAGCAGCAACTCAGCTTGGGCATGCGTTATTAGGATTGCACAAACTACTCTTGTGACGATCCCGACCACCGTCGAGACACGAGCAGCTATCAGCAGCCGGTAAGGACCAGTTACAGTGTGTTTTCCCTACTATTTATCTTTCAAAGTGTGCACTAATAACCTTTCCCGTCTAACCGCAGTCCCAGAACCGCTATGTGGCTATCGCAAGTGGATTGACCTAGAGATCTACCCACATGACCAGTGGGCTCTTGACTTCGAGGAGTGGGATATCAAAAGGGCATGCAAGATCCAAGAGGAGTGCCGCAATGATGAGCAAACCGAGCGTATACGTCGAGAGACGAAAGCTCATCTCGAGACGTGTATGCGCAGGGAGTGCAAGACTCACAAGAGGGAGCGCAAGAAAAGAGAGAAATGACGGCCAACGCAAAAGAGGCCGCTGAGGAGTTCAACGCCGAGCTTGCAAGGAAGGGAAAATGGCCACAGTCTACGCAGTAGGTCTGGCCGTCCCGCAAGAACTAGTCCCCTGAAGGTTGAATTTGGTTCTATTCCAAAAACGTGCATATGTATCATAGGAGCATTTCAGTATGTTGAATCGTGCATAGTCTTCCTTACGCATGTAAACAAACCTACGCGTCATGCTACTCCTAACTTTACTACGAAGTCTATTTTAATTCAGACAAGTGTATTTTCTCATCTTTTCATATTCAATTATTCGCGTAGCAAGTTATCCAACAATATTAGCAAACAAGTTCTTCTCCGTGTATGAATTTCCGATTACATCACAATATCACTTACCTTCGTACTTACCAATCATTATTTCAATCATTCTCAAAAAAATTCACAAAATTTTTTGTACTACAACAACATACGACGATCGCAAACTATTATTGTGAATCTAACAAATTATCTATCATTCATAATCTACGAAAATTATAGATAGATCAACCGACATTGCCTCCCAGTTACCTCAGGAATGGCTCATTTGCCGTCGCTGAACAGCCAAACGACTGCAAATGTAGTCACCCAGCCGCTAGGCGACAAGCTCCAGTCGCCCAACAGCTCGGTGACTGGAACCTATCGCCTAACGACCTATGGATAGCTTGCACGTCGCGCGTCCGTTGGACGATAGGTTCCAATCGTCCAACGGTTCAACGACTGGAAGCCATACCAATCGCCGGCAGGCACTAGACACAGTAGCTTTGCATGATCAGAGTTGAGAGCCTGCTTTCAATCCACCAACGTGGATAGGCCCGCATCGGGTTAAAAATGCATGGCGTCTATGAATTCCTAGGGCGGAAAAAATTCATGATCGCTTCGTTTCTCTTGCCTTCTTTTCGTGTAGATGCATATGCTGATATATGCAAATGCAGTTAGGCGTTTCAAGAAATGAAGGGGAACAGTAATTACAAGGAGTTTTGCTAGCAATTAACACACCAACATAATTGTCACAGCAAGATCGAAATGTCATTTCCACGGCGCAAACAACACCAACAAAAAACATCAGAATTCAAGATTCTTGGATGAGCCGTTCATGTAACTGCACTTGGTCTCACCTCGCTGAACCGAACCGGACCACCAAAATTCAGAAGTACAACTCCAAATCAGTAGTAACCAGCATCAGGATTATGTTAGGCTGAGGTGGCCATGTCCTCCAGGGACGGGAGCGTGAGCAGCTGCACCATGCGCTTCTCCCTCCTCTTCATGGCCACCTTCCCCTGGCCCTTCCCCGCCCGCTTCCTCTTCTCCGACGAGAGGGGAGGAGGAGGAGGAAGGGGCGAGGAGGTGCTGAGTATGCTCGGCGGGGAGACGCGCTCCACGGCACCGGAGCCAGGGAGGACGGTGGCGAGGGGCGTGGGGGAGGAGGCGGCGGCCGCTCCGGCGCGGACGGAGAGGATGGAGCCGATGGGGCACTCGCGCCAGCCGAGCTCCTCGATGTCGTGCGTGACGTCCTCCGTGGAGAGCGCGGCCATCGATGCCGAGGCCGCGGCGGCGCCCGTCGGGGGCGCGACGGCGTTGATGCTGACAGTGGAGCGGCGCGGGCGCAGGAGGTCGAACGAGTTGAGCGCCTCCACGATCACCGGCTGCGATTAAATGGAGGAGAGGCGCCACGGATTAGCCTTCTCGAAGAAACCGAACTCAAATGGAGGAGAGGAGAGGGGCTAGGGGAGGAGGAGTACTAGTACCTTTTTGCGGCGATAGAGCTTCATGAAGCCGTGCATGAAGACGATCTGCGACGCGAGCACGGAGAAGGGGAATTAGGGGCGGACAGGACATAATAAGCGGGCGGGGGCGCGCGGAGAGAGCGAGGGGGGGGGGGGGGGGGGGGGGCAGGGACCTGGTTGAGGTGGTTCACGGTGAGGCCGTGGCCGGTGCGGGTGGTGAAGAAGTGGATGTAATCCTCCAGCGTCAGCCGCGGCCGCTGGTCCACCGGCAACTTCGTCATCGCCGATCGCCCGCGCGCCTCTCTCCCCCTCTCCTGTGGCTGTGGCTATGTTGTTGGTATTGCGGTGGAACGAATGGGGAAAGGGAGGAGGCACCTTTTAAATTTTCGGGAAGCGAGCTGGGAGCGGGCCCGCGCCGTGCAGCACAAAATGAATTTTAGACACATGTGACCCCTAAACACCCGAAATTCCGTTTTTGGCCCCCAAACCAAAAAAATTCCGTTTTTGGCCCCCAAACCAAAAAAATTCCGTTTCTGGATCCCTCCCGAGCGCGCATTCGCGAGATGAAGCCACGTGTCCCGGTCGTGCGGTGTGGTACCGCACGACCGCACTGTTCATGGGTCGTGCGGTACCACACCGCACGACCTGCTTGCCCTCAGCGCCGACCGCGCGTCCGCCCACACCGACCGCGCGACCGCCCGCCCGACCGCGCGTCTGTGCTCTCCAGCGTTCACTCGTGCGTCGGCGCTCGGGGCAGGCGGGTCGTGCGGTCTGGTACCGCACGACCCGTGAACAGTGCGGTCGTGTGATACCAGACCGCACGACCGGGACACGTGGCATCAGCTCGCGAACGCGCGGTCGGGAGGGGTCCAGAAACGGAATTTTTTTGGTTTGAGGGCGAAAATGGAATTTCGGGTGTATAGGGGTCCAAATGTGTCCAAAATTCGCACAAAATTCCCCCTCCCGGCGGCCCACAGAGCTTCCTGGCCCCGCACGTCAGTGGCTCATTCCCGCCCGCTTGGTACGGTCGTTTGGCCTGTGCCGTGCGCGCCACCCACAGCAAGCGATGCACCCAAAAAAAAGGGGTCCCAAACCGGAGCACCAGTGCGCCGCCGAAACACTGGTAAAAAACCCACTTGTTTTTCCTTGAACCTTGAAGTGCTGTTTTTGCTACTCCAAGCCTTGGTTATGGATTACATTTTATTAGACCCCAAGCATGTGGCTTCAATTTCTGGTGCCAACAGTGAAGGAACACACTAGCCCGTGATTTTTGCGAGAAAATACCAACCTTACCACCATTTTGGTACAGTTTTCTGCGCACTGGTCTGGTGATCAGGAGGCTATGGATGGCCACAGCCCAGACAGAACGGTAATCGAATGCACACTAGCAGCGACACAAAAAAGAATAGAGATAGCTCACTAGAAACATCTTTATCATTCACATCATGTAATCTACAGTACATCAGTATGTTCCATCAAGGTAAAACAAAATTGGCGACGATTTGGTACACTGATGCTAAAAGGCCTAGCGATCCCACCCGGATGGCCGCTTTCTCTCCCTCGGTCGATCCCTCGAGCTGCAATCCATGAGAATTTTGACATGGTTAGCAAACTAAACATAGAACATGGCACAATATACTAACAGATGGATCAGCAGGACAAAATGATTCCGAAACGAGAATGTACCTTTCAGGGTTTGTGTTCCCGTTTTCGTTAGTGCTTCCTGCAGGTCTGGATGCAGGGACAAAGGAGGGCACCAGTTGTGCTGGCCGTCCTGCACCTCCGTCTCCTCCTATGGTGCCACCGGAAACAAAACCGCGAAGAGCTGGTCTTACAAACGAAGATGCACCTCTTGAAGGTGCACTGCTGCTTTGTGTATTCGAAGATGCAGAGACAAAGCTACTCTTAAAATTCTGCATCATCCCTGTCTTCAACGAATTTACAGTGGCAGATCTTGGAGCAGGTACTTGTGAACCTGATTCAGTGCTATAGCCTATGCCAAGGCCAAAATCAACTCCACGTACGCCACGCCCACGCCCGCGTCCACTGCCACCACCAACACCTTTTCCTTTGCCACCTTTCTTCCCACCTGATCAGCACAACTAGTTGTTAATATAATCCGTTTCCATAAAGATGCATCTTGATCAGCTGCTGTGTAACTAAATAAACAGGACCTACCTTTTCTGGAGTCACGGTTTGCTCTGAATCTCCCATCCTGCAGTTCAAATCGCCAATGGTTTAGAAACAAGGGATTGTTTTCATGCAAGAGTACTGAGTGTGAGTAGGTAAAATGATAGTATGTACAAGCTGCAATGTCCAATTTGAATTCCATTGTGTTCAGCTAAAATTCCATGCAACTTTACGATGTATTGTGAGACAATCCAAAAATTCATCAGTAAGTTACCACAAACTCACCTTCATAGCAAGATCCATGAGTTCGTTGGGCACATCCTGACCAGCGGCAATCAAACTATGAACCAATTCACCTGCAAAGCGTGCCTCCTTCTGTGTAATCAGGGTATACGCAGTGCCATCCTTATCACCAGCGCGGCCAGTTCTTCCAATCCGGTGAATATGCATATCCATTTCTTTCGCAATATCAAAGTTAACAACCGTTTTAATCGACTTTATGTCCAGACCACGAGCAGCAACATCAGTTGCAACTAGAACATGATAAACCCCAGATTTGAACTTCTGCAGTGTCTCCATGCGAGAAGCTTGATCCTTGTCACCATGAAGTGCTGCAATTCTCAATCCTCTCTGAAGCAAGTTGTTCTCTATCTCGTCCACTCTAGCCTTCTTAGCTGCAAATACAAGGACGTCTCCATCATCAATCATCCCAGGCAATTTCTCCAGAAGCCAAGGCATCTTCTCAGCATCAGAAGGGAGTACATTCACAACTTGTTTAATGTCTTCATTAGCACTGCCAACATGACCAACTGTAACTCTAATAGGGTCAATCAAAATTTCTCTAGCCAAACGTTCCACTTTGTATGGCATCGTTGCAGAGAAAAGCAAGGTTTGTCGGTCTGGTCTAATTTGACCAACGATGGATCTTATCTGTGGCTCAAATCCAAGATCAAACATACGATCAGCTTCATCGAGAACCAGATAAGTCGCCCTAAACATCTTCAATGCCTTCATCTTCAGCAAGTCTATTAATCTCCCTGGGGTTGCAATGACTACTTCACAGCCTGCTTTCAGTTCTTTAAACTGATCAAATTTGGAAACCCCACCGTATACAGCAGCAACTCGAAGGTTGTAAGGCTTTGCAAACTTCTTAGCTTCAATGTATATCTGATGCGCCAATTCTCTTGTTGGTGCACATATGACTCCTATTGGACCTTCTTCTTTCTCAAGCTCAGGCTGATCCATAATGTGGACAATCATAGGGAGTATGAACGCTGCAGTTTTGCCTGAACCAGTTTTTGCAATACCGATGATATCTCTGCCTGAAAGTACAATAGGTAAAGCTTGGCATTGGATTGTTGTTGGTTTTTCATAGCCCTGCTTGGCAATAGCATTCATTAATGGTACAGGAAACCCGCAATCCTCAAAGTGTTTGGTTGGCCTTGGTGTATCAAAGCCTGAAACCCGAATTGCCAAACTTTTCATGTAATCAGCTACCTCTTGCTCATTCATCCCTACAAGAGAAAAGTAAGATTTCAATACATAACTCATATCATAAAGAATGATAAACAACCACCTGTAAATATTGCAACCAAATATGACCAAAATCCAAATAGTTGCACGACACCAGTTGCATTGGCTCATTACCATAAAGAATTTCATTACACTTATTCATTTAGGCGCAACTAGCTGAAAATTTTGTTCCTTCTTATGTACTCCAGCAGTTAGAGCAAGTTCTGTACAGAAACAAGGAGAACAATATTATGGGCCTCTCACTGCTGTCCGCATGGAGGACAGTAAAGTCGGGACATTCAGGACTGGTGAAACTCAATTCCCCAGAAAGTGCTCCCCTCCCCTTGAATGCAACACTATGAAGAACCTCACAGTGAACTGGTGAAAATTGCAGTGGTGAAAATTGCAGCAAGTCATATAGGATGTTAAGGTAAACTCCTGCAGATTCTCTACTTGAATGCAAACACTGTGAAGATGGGCAATTAGCGCACTGCAAGGTAGTTAGTGCATAATAAGCTCATTGATAATAAGGAATTAAGGATATATGTCATTTTCTATGTATCTGAGCTGGCCAGACCAATTGTTGATATTGAGCTAGACAAGACATGTGCATTCAGAACACTAGTAAGCGCTTTCACAAGCCAGAAAGTGCAAAATAGCTTCAGTCCAAGACAATACCGAAATGCTAAACTAACAAATCTAATGCATTGTGTCCCAAGAATGATGCAATGAAACACTCCTAGGTGCACATGCATCAAAATTGTAAAATGTAATAACCCAGTGCATGCCATTCCAAAATAACAAAGGCAACAAGGTGTATATATCCTAACTTCCAACACTGAAACTATAAGCACGCCATCAACATAATTAATAGTGATCCCAAAACTACACACGGCATCATCTCCATTTCAAGATAAAAGAACATTCGGATTTAAGCATCCAATCAAAACAGATAACAGAACATTCGGATTTAAGCATCCAATCAAAATAGCTGATGCTTGGTTCATCGCATATTTTACTAAGCAGAGCAAAGAAGCTAGAGCACTGGTCAGATTTCCTAGCGCAAGCTCAAAGAGAAGTATTTCGATGATATCAGCTACAGGGGAGACTTAGCAGTTAACAGCATATATGCAGAATCAAATGATATCATAAATTTATTGAAGCATGCTATCATGGGGCGCCCAAGTGCTTCACCTGAAACCGACGGCTTCTCCTCGTAGAAATCCTTGTTGAACGCACCGTACTCGATGGTCGAATGGTCGAGCGGCGGTATGGGCTCGATCTTCTTCTTGTCCACTACTATGGGGTTGTCGTCGGAATCGTACTCCATCATGCCGGCGTCCACAGCCTTGGCGGCGGCGTAGACCTCCTCGTCAGAGTCGTACCCGGCGCGCATGGCGTCGGCGGCGAGCGCGAGGCCGGCGTCCTTCTTGGACCGGAGGAAGCTCTCAACGGGGTCGTCCTCCTCGTCGGATTCGCCGCGTCGGAGTGCCTCGGGCTTGGGCAGCGGGGGCGGCGCGCAGATCTCCTCCTGGATCTCCGCCATGAAGGCGTCGAGTGGATCGATCTCGTCATCCTCCGCGCCGCCGCCCCCCGCGGCGGCGACCGCGGCGGCCGCGGCGGAGGGCGCGTGATCCGGGGCGGCGTCGTCGGAGAAGGCGATGTCGTCGAGGTCGGGGTCGTCGGCGGGGACGTAGAGACGCGGGGCGGGCTGAGAGCGCTCGAAGCTGTAGGAGGTGGGCCGCGGGATGCTGAAGCCCTCGAGCTTCGGCCGCTTCGACATGATTGGCCGGCGCGCAGGCGACGCGGAGGTTGATGGCGAGCGAGCTAGGGTTTGCGAGGCGTGTAGGGAGGGGGAAGACGACGGCAGTGGACAGAATTCGCGCCGCCCGGGTGGGTCGTGGACTCGTGGCCCGTGGGCGGGGTGGGCCGTGACTGGATGCCTGGATGATGGACGCGCGGGGTCGATGGATCGGACGCGCCCGTGGTCCGACGTCCGTCGCGGAATCCACTATCGAGCCGCACGTTTGACGAGGCAGGCTCGTGTCGTCATAAGTGCGAAGGGCGCGGTTGGGCCACCGCCTATGGGTCGCCGACTCACCGTTTGGCGTCTGTGCTGCGTTGGTGTGGCATCTCGTGATGTCATCTCCCGGACCCGTGCCCTGGCTACAGTTGATTACAACCTTCTTCCGAACAAATAGATAGGGCAATGAAAACATCTAAGGGTCATTTTGATTGGGCTTCCTGAAAGTGTTTTTGCTTCTAAAAAACCAAAAGCTAACCAAAGGAGTGAAACTCAACACCTGCTTTTGGAAAAAGCTGCTTTGGGCCAGTTCAATTTTCACAGATGCTGTAGAGGTGCTTCCACCGGCTGTGAGCCCATTCCACGAAATTACCCACCATGCCACCGCTCATCAATGAACGGACCGAAGCGTTCCCATCCCCTTTTCCTCCACTCGGCTCGGCAGGCGCGTGAAGGGGCGGGCGCTAGGGTTCTTCGTGCCCGGCGGCGGCGCTTCTCCGGCCGCTCCGCTCCGGCCGCTGCGCTCCGCTCCGCTTCTCCCGAAGCCGTCCTGCAGCCCGGCACCCCAGCTCGTCATTCCTCCACGCGGCTCGGCAGGCGCGTGAAGGGGCGGGCGCTAGGGTTCTTCGTGCCCGGCAGCGGCGCTTCTCCGGCCGCTCCGCTCCGGCCGCTGCGCTCCGCTCCACTTCTCCCGAAGCCGTCCTGCAGCCCAGCGCCCCAAGCTCGGCATTCCTCCACCCCAAGGCCGGCGCCCGCCGCCCCAAGCCGACAGGTTCGATTCCTCCCCCAAATTGCATGATGCAGCATAAATAGAGCCATGGTTAGCATCTAGAACATCAGCATGGTGTATGTGGTGTTTAGCATTGAATGAAATATTTTTGTGTTTGATTCAAGAATGGGTGATAAGGCAGATTGGGGTGATGCCTTTGTGAGGCATTTGATTGATGTCTGCAAAGAAGAGATAGAAGCTGGGAATAGGCCGATGGGAATTTTCACTAAGACTGGTTGGAAAAATCTGGTATCTAAGTTTGAAGAAAAATCGGGTCAGAAACGAACAAAGAAACAATTGAAGAACAAGTTAGACAATATGAAAAAGGAATATACATGGTTCATGGAGTTCAAGAATTATGCCACTAGGCTTAGATGGGATGAGGCAAAGCAAACTGTTGACTGCTCTAAGGAATGGTGGGATGAACACCTTGCGGTAAGATATGGTGTCATTGTTCATTATTCTTTTTCCATGCTTTGATATGGTGTGCCTTGCTAACTTTTCCCATTTAATTTCAGAGATGCAATAATCCTAACAAAGGAATCAAATGCAACCATGTGAGGTTTACAAAACAAGGGCTGAAGCACCTTGATGATCTGCATATATTATTTGATAAGGTACATGTTAGTGGGGCTAGTGCATCCTGTCCTGGAGATATATCCTTTGATGAATCAAGTGATGAGGATGCGGCTGAGGTACAAAAAACTCCAGATAATGATGATGTAAAGCTGGCTGCTTTGAAGAAATCGAAACCAGGAAAAAAGAAACGCAAGGGCTCCTGTACTGCTACTGAAGAGAAGGATGAGAAGAGCCCATTCTTTCGTCTGTACAAGAACACATGTTTGAAGATAGAAACTGCAGCAGAGAAGATCTCCTCAAGTGTTGAAGCATCATCAGCTCCTCCAACCAACCTAGTCCCTACCATTGCAGAGGCCATGAAGATGGTGAAAGATTGTGGGGTGCAAGAAAGAACTGCTCTAATGCACACAGCCACCTTCCTGATCGTCAAGCCTGAATTTAGGGAGGTCTTTAGCTCTCTAGAAACAAATGAAGGAAGGCTCGATTTGATTGAGAGGGAGCATGAAAAGGAGATGATGAAGCGCTAGTGAACCAATATTTATTGTTGTGTTGGGAGGTCTTTAGCCCAATGTTGAGATTATTTGCTTGTGTCATCTGAGAACCTTTTTAGTTATTTATTTCTATTGTTGTGTTGTGAACCAATATTTACTTCTCTATGTTGAACCATCTGTAAAAGATTATTTGCTTCTGTCATCTAAGAACCATTTGTATTATTGTGTTGTGCTTCTTTCAGAAAATATTGTCTCCTTGCTGTCCATATATTATGTAGATGGATGATAACTTGGAAGATTTGGCCAAAGAAGGGCAAAAGGGACTACTCCTGCTAGCTGAACTTTCCCAGCATGCTGCTGTTATTGGTCAAATGGGCAAACTGTACACTGAGCGGTATTTGCACAAAGGTGAATACAGGGAAACACCAGAAACTGGAATTCAATGGGTGATGAGGTGCTTGGGTCATCCAAGGTACTTTTATAAGATGTTTCGGATGAGCACTGAGGTTTTCATGGCACTTCATGAGTTGCTAGTCTCGACCTACGGTTTGACCTCAACTAATAATGTTTCATCCATTGAGTCATTGGCGATGTTCTTGTGGATCGTTGGAGGATCCCAATCATTTTCACAAGCTGAAAATCGTTTTACACGGTCACTCTGGACAGTTCACACCAAGTTTCACGAAGTATTGAAGTGCTTGCGCAAGTTAGCTAAGGACAATATTAAGCCAAGAGATCCTACTTTCTGTACGGAGCATAAAAAGGTCAAAGAGGACTGTTTCTGGCCTTACTTCAAAGGCACTATTGGAGCAATAGACGGTTCACATGTTCCAGTGGCAGTGCCAGCAGAGGAAGTGGTTAACCACACATACCGACATGGATATACATCTCAGAATGTGCTAGCTGTTTGTGACTTTGACATGAGGTTTATCTTTGCGGTTGCTGGTTGGCCGGGTTCTGCACATGACACACGGATCCTCAATCATGCATTGGCAAATTTTCCTTCATTTCCCGTGCCTCCTAAAGGTATACATGGTTACTTACTAAGTTAGCAATACTTGTATTATTATTTGCCTTTGCTGATTTGCCTTTGGTTTTATAGGAAAATATTATCTCGTGGACTCTAATTATCCAAATCGAATAGGGTATCTTGCCCCTTTCAAAGGAAGCACATACCATATACCAGAATTTCGGCATCGTTCTGGGCATCCTCCTCAAGGGAAGTACGAGGTGTTCAATTTCTTGCATTCATCCCTTTGAAATGTCATTGAGCGGACTTTTGGAGTCTTGAAGCAGAAGTGGCGTATTTTGAAGGGCATGCCAAGTTTCTCAACTCGTACTCAGAAGCATATCATTCTTGCTTGTCTGGCGTTGCATAATTTATTCGTGACAGCAATTTGCATGATATGGAGTTCGATAGATGTGATGCTGATGAGGAGTACTTGCTAGAACAGACAAGTGCCACGGCACAAACACAAGGAGATGACAGTCCAGATATGGAGAATGAGGATACCATGAATACCATTCGCAGTAGGATAGCTGATGCTTTGGTTAGTGCAAGAGGGGGATAATTATGTTGACGGAGGACATCATTATATGAGCCCTATATCTTTTGTAAAATGCTATCATTCTATTTATGTGGACCATATGTTAATGTTGGATGCAAAACTTAGAAAATTTAATTTTCCCTTTCTAAAATGGTCATTTACATGCGAATCAGTGAACAGCATAGTGTTTAAGGATCAATTTGCATATAAACAGTCTCTCAGGCCTTTAGGGGCATTACAAGTATTTCTTACCAAATCTACAGTTTCACAGCTATTTCAACCAAACGGCTTTCAGCTTTTCTCACAGCTCTCAGCTCACAACAGCTTTCTCACAGCCCACAGCAGCTTTTCCACAGCTCACTGCCCAACCAAACAGACTCTAAGCTAATAAAATTTGATTTTAATAATTAATGATAATACTATGTTTGGGATTAATATGTGTGCTAAATTGTGATAAAAGATTTACTTCCGAAGCACAGATGAGATAACGCAACAATGGTATGCAAAAGACTAGCAAATATTGACTTGGCTCCAATACAAAGGTGAAAGTTTAGCTTTTGATTCCTTTTAATTTCGCCGGTCTCAGAGTATAGAGAAAAGATCGGATTAGTAGGCTAGACGCCAACTATAAAGACATCTGCTTTCGTCTCTCGTCCTTCGCCCACTATGCTTCCTAGTAGGTATGATACCCAGCAACAGGCGTGGATTATGGCTATTAAGAATTGATTTTGTGTCATCTTGATTAACAAATAGTCATACATGTATCTAAAACATTTTTTTTAGAATCTATTGTTAGGAAAACAATAGTACCAGTTCAGAACCTACGGTACTACTGACCGGCAGTGATACCACCATCGTGGATCGGTACTACCGGCCGATGGTAGCACCGACTCTCTCACGGTATGTTTTTTCCTGAAAGCATGTTTTTGGGAACACTTCTGAGTTTTAGAAAAAACATTAGTACCGACCGACCCAAACGGTACTACCACCGAGCAATAATACTGATTCTATGGCAGTAATACCGCACCCGGGTACAAACGGCTAGTTGATTTGCATTAAATGCACCTAAAATAGCCGTTGAACTATATGTGTGGTAGTACCGGCCATACAAGGCGGTACTACTGCATGTACTAAATTTTCTAGTATTTGTTCCAAAACAGTCGAATTTGAGGGTGAGGGATATAAATAACCCCCACCAGCTCTTGGACAGAAAAGAAGAGATCTCATTGAATATATTTGAACTAGTTGTGCACTCTTGACACCTCATTTACTCATATTGCATACATTGAGGTAGTTAAGAGTATTTAAGTGCAAAGTTGTGAAGAGGCCCATTGTCGATTGTGAGCGATTTGGTACTCACCATCGCCGGAGTGGAGGAAAAGCCACCCTACTGGATCAGGGTTTTAGGCTTAATTCGTGGAGTTGGCCCAATTCATTTGGACTTACTTCAACATGGGTTAGTGAAGACTGGCAAGTCTTCGTACCATGGGAAAACATTGCGTGTCTGCAATTGTGGCCATTTCTTTATCTCTATTCTTCTATATTTACATTCTTAACTATTAAGTTGAATTGATATTGTGTGAAGCTAATAATTGTATTTGGTAGAGATATGTCCTTGTGGTGCCATAGAGAATTTGCTCTCGTCTTATGCTAGATTCATATATTACTCATTGTGATTACAATTATTGTCCTTAAGAGCAAAGAATTTCTAGAACCTCCTGTTCGCCTACCTCTATTTGGTTATCTTTGATCCTACAAGTAGTATCAAAATTTGGTCTCTTATTGATTTAGGCTAAACCGTCTAAGAGAAAAAAGAATTGCTAGTGAGGGTATTGGTATAGAAAAGGCATCTTTATTTTATAGCTCAAATTATGCTTATTGGAAAATTAGAATGTTAATATATTTAAAGGTCATGAGCTCGAGTATATGGAGAATCGTAAATAAGGGTTACGTTATGCCTCTTGATCTATTGCACCCCACGGAACTTGATGAACTCAATGCTCATCTAGATGCCTAAGCGATTAACGCTCTTTTTGGAGCTTTGAACATGGATCCTTTATTTGGTTGATTTTTTGTCTAGTGATTCATGCTTTAAAACTTGTTTAATTACAAAAACCTCTTTGGTTTGGCTATGGCATAGAAGGTTAAGTCATGTAGAAATGATTCAACTCAAAAAACTTTTCAAAAGGGGCTTAGTGGTTGGGTTGAAGGATGTGAAGTTTGAGAAAAATATATTATGTAGCGCTTGCCAAGCCGGAAAGCAAGTTGCAAACTCTCATCTTTTCAGGAGTATCATGTCAATCTTTAGGCTACTGCAGCTCTTACATATAGACTTGTTTGGGGCAACAACATATTAGAGCATTGGAGGTAATTGCTATTGTTTGGTCATAGTAGATGATTACTCTAGATATACTTAGGTGTTCTTTCTACATGGCAAAGCCGAACCCTTCGACATTTCAAAAGCTTTGCAAAAGGGGTCTAAAATAAATTTGATTTCAAAATAAAGAAAATACATAGTGATAATGTTTCCGAGATCAAGAACGTTAAAATTGAAGAATTTTATGATGAACTTGAAATAAAGCATGAATTTTCTACCACCTACACCCCGGAACAAAATGATCTAGTAAAACGAAAAAATCGTATATTAATTGAAATGACTAGGACAATGCTTGATGAATATAGTACTTATGATCACTTTTGGGCGGAAATAATCAACACTGATTGTCATGCCATAAATCGCTTTTATTTGCATTACTTTTTGAAAAAGATTTCCTATGAACTTCTCATTGTAAGAAAATTGAACATCTCATATTTTCGTATTTTTTTATTGCAAATGTTATATTTTAAGAAAAGGTGTTCGGTTTTCAAACCTTCAAAATCGTTGTGATGTTGGATTCTTGCTTAGTTGCTCATTAAATAGTAAAGCATATTGTGTCTTTAACAAAAAAATTCCGGATTAGTTGAAGAGACTTGTGATATTCAATTTGATGAGACTAACAGCTCTCAAGAAGAACAAGAAAATTTGGATGGTGTAGGTGATGAAGAATTAAGATAAGCCATAAAGAATATGCAAATTGGCAATATGAAGCCTAAGGAAGACACAATTGAATCACCAACATCTACACAAGCCAAGCCACCCACCTCCACTACAATAAACAACACGAAAATTTGGTCTGTTACTCCTTGTGTTTATTGACACCTAGACGGCTTGGGAGAAGGTTGCCTGGTGTGATCTCTTCAAATAAGGATGTGAAGAGGCCCGATATCGATTGTGAGTGGTTTGGTGCTCGCTATCTCCGGAGTGAAGGAAGAGCAACCCTAGTAGATTGGGCTTTTTAGGTTTAATTCGTAGAGTCGGTTCAATTCATTTGGACTTACCTCAACGTGAAACTAGTGAAGGCGGACAAGTCCTTGATACCACGAGAAAACATCGTGTGTCTACAATTGTAGTTATTTCTTTTATCTCTACTCTTCCTTATTTACATTCTTAGCTATTAAGTTGAATTGAATTGATATCGTGTGAAGCTAAGAATTGTTTTTGGTAGAGATATATTCTTGTGGTGCCATAAAGAATTTGCTCTCACCTTGTGCTAGGTTCGTATATTTCTCATTGTGATTATAATTGTTGTACTTAAGAGTAAAGAATTTTTAGAACCTCCTATTCACCTCCCTCTACTCGGTTATCTTTAATCCTATAGACGGTTTCGCTGTTGCTATTTTGAAGCGGTTTATTGCAATAACCTTTTTGAAGCGATTTATTGGCATTCAGTTCATTAACATAAGCGCTCGCGCTAGAACTTAAAACAATAAACTGCAGCCATAAGCCATAACTAAAAAGAACCCACTTGTAATTTCTACATATTGTTGAGTTACCTACAACGTGGTAACAAGGTGGTACTAAGCCTGATGCGTAGACCTTAAGGTTGACTCTTAACATTGTAGCAAAACTTTGAGGTCAGTCGTTAGCTTTCGTATATAGCCTCAGGCTCAGGGTTGGTACTTGGTGACAAAGAATCAAGGTCCTATCCAAACAGCTCTTGGCTTTTGACTTTTAGAAGTTTAAAGTTGAACATAATGACTTCTCAACGTGGTTTCTATAAACCGTTTTGTATGCGTCACTACAGGAGTCATTTTGAACAAAGTGGTTTCTCAACATGAGTGTCTCTTACTTCATCAATATCTCTCGCAATCAGCTAGAGGCCATAGCCAAAAGCCAAAGCCATATCACTTTGAACATAGCCCAAAGAATTATATATTTGTAAGATCGAATACCTCAATCGGGGGGGGGGGCGAATGGTTGCCTTCGCTTTTTGATACCTGAAAATAAATCTCAAATCATAATAAAAGCAGTATAACTTACCAAATGTAGATTTCGACCGCAAGATGTTCAACTACTCGCTCGACCCCTTTGCACATGCTTGATGAAGGTTTCAACCACTCCCTCGATCGTTTGATTGGCTCCTTTGCATGTAGTCATAATCTTCCTCTGCTCGAACGCTTCAACACTGATGCTGTTGGCAACGTCAAGTAGACGACACAGTGCGTGACCGAGGGAAGTGAAGTCGACAGAGGGACACTATCTCGCCACAAACTGCTTAGAATGAGAATGAGTCGAAGATGATGCCTAGAAAAAATACACCGCTAGAGTTGACAATTTTTTCTCAAGATAGATCTAATCTTTTTTTGCTGAATCATGTTCTATGGCTACATAGTGCCATCGCGGCACCCCTCAAACCCTAGCATAAAAACTCTAAAAGCTTTCTCCTCGAAAGCCCTCCAAAAACCACTCGTTAACCCTTAGCCTCTCCCTACTTTTATATGCTAATATCCAAAATTGTGTCCTCATCAAACACGGACATGAAACTCTATCTATTTCGAAAAGCAAGGGACCTAAAAGCTTTCCAAATACGGGTTTTCCATAATCTCTAACCCTTCGTAGTTATAGACTCCTTTGAAAACATCTAGGCCCCTAAAAATGGTTTTGGTAATTAATGAAATTTATGTGAATATGGGACTAACGTGTTTAATAAGTATGCAAAGGTTAAGTCCAAATGTTGGTGACAAGATGCAAGCCAAAGGATAAATGTGAAGACACAAAATGGCTCAAGGCAAAGATATATATAGAATAGGATCCCCTTTTATTTTTTCCGGTCTTAAGGATAAAAGGTGAAAGACCGGATTATAGTGTAGATAATCGTACCATAAAAAGGGATCATGCCAAGTAGCTTGATAGCAAATTTTATGTGCCATTTGGATCAAATTATAAGCTTGCATTAATCAAAAATCAGATTTAAAACCAAAACTGTGCTCTGTCTGGAAGAGCGGTAGTTCCGCTGATTTGAACGTCGGAACTACCGTAGAGCGGTAGTTCCGCAAGCAGAATCGGAACTACCGGCGGCCGGAAGCTCCGGATCTCGAGCGGAGCCTTTTTCCAGAGAGCACCCCAGATGCATTTTAGATTTTGCGGGACCGGAAGTACCGGCGCCTTCAACGCCGGAACTACCACAGGGAGCGGTAATTTCACATTTTGGAGCGGTACTTCCGGAGCCCAGAAGATCTGGAGGTTGAGCGGAACGTTTTTTCCAGAGAGCTCATTCGGATGAAATCTGAAATTTCGCGGAGCGGAAGTACCGGCAATTTCAACGCCAGAACTATCGTAGGGTGCGGTAGTTCCGCTATCCAGAGCGATACTTCCGGAGTCCGGAGGCTCCGGACTCAGAGCGGAGCCTTTTTTCCAGAGAGCGCCAAACTTGGGATTTTTGGAATTCGGCTCAAACGGTAGTACCGCGCCGACTTTGCAGAACTACCGGAGAGCTGTAGTACTGCAAGTTTCAACAGCGGTAGTACCGTGCCGCCAAATCCAACGGTCACTGCAGAGCTCTGACTTAGCTGTTCTGTCGGGAAGATTTGGGAGCGGTAGTTCCGGCCGTATAATGGCGGTAGTTCCGCTCCGCTTGAATTTTTCTGGAATTTGTTCGAAACGGCTAGTTTTGGTTGGTGAAAGGTATAAATACCCCCACCACTGCTCAAGGACCGAAGTAAGAGACCCATTGAACATTCTTTGAGCTTAGAGCATTCATTCCACCCTTGTTTTCACTTTGTGCATTCAATTTGAGGTGGTTGAGCAAATAGTGCATGCATTTATTAGTTGATCCATTTGGCACTCGTTTGCACTCAAGTGAAGCCCTGATTTATTACTCTTAGTGCTTGCTGGCACTTGGACGATTGGACGGAAGATTGATCGGTGATCCTCTCAAGGGAGATTGTGAGAAGATCTGATATTCTTGTGAAGGTCGAAGCTCGCCTACCTGGAGCGGGGAAGAGCTACCACTAGTTATCGAGGTGCTTCGGCTTAATTCGTGGAGCCGGTCCGATTCGTTCGGGCTAACCTCAACGTGGATTAGGGGAAACCGACAAGTTTCCGAACACCACGGTAAAAACATCGAGTGTGTACATCTTTTACTTGTTTTCCTTCTAGCTCTTTTCATTGATATTATTGTGATCGTTTCCTTGTTTAGAGCTAGCATTGTTGTTTACTTGACTAGAATTGTGTAGGATTAATTGCTTTACATTTTTGCCATTAAAATTGTAAAGAATTAATTGAATAGACAAGAAAATTTTAAAAAACCTCCTATTTACCCCTCCCTCTAGTCGGTATCCTTGATCCTACAAGTGGTATTAGAACTTGGTCTCTCAATATTAGACTTAACCGTTTAGAGAGAAAGGATGGCTAGCGAGGGGTTTGCGATAGACAAGGCACCACTCTTTGATGGCTCTAATTGTGCTTACTGGAAAATTAGGATGTCAATTTATTTAAAGGCCATGAGTCCTAACATTTGAAAAATCGTAAATGTTGATTACGTCATGCCTCTTGATCCATTGCACTTAACAGAACAAGACGGGCGTAATGCTCATTTAGATGCCCAAGCCATGAATGCTCTTTTGGGGGCTTTAAACGCGAACGAGTTCAATAGGGTGAGCAACTTAGAAACGGCTCACGCTATTTGGAAAACCCTTTCGAAAATTCATGAAGGGACGTCCACGGTTAAAGAAGCAAAATTGCATCGGCTTATGATCAAATATGAGACATTCACAATGTTGCCCCATGAGGACATCAATGAGATGTACACACGGCTCAACAACATTGTGAATGAGCTCAAAGGCCTTGGAACTAACTTTTCCGATCTTGATATTGTGAGAAAGATGCTTACTATCTAGACCTCAGATTTCCCCCTCTTAGTCCCGGTTCTCCTCGTCACCGATCATGATTGTCTCGATGTGCAAATTGCACATGCAAAGACCAAAGACTGCACCACCCGTAGCTTCTCTATGCATCATCCACTTTTGATCTCCACGTGCTTCAGCGTGAACCCGACCACCTCGCGATATCCACGACCGCCCGGACTTGATATTTCCCCTCCTAGTCCCGGTTCTCCTCATCATTGATCATGATCGTCTGACGCCCAACCTAACATGCAAAGACCAAAGAATTTTTTCTGGCACATGTTCTTCTCAACTTGACCAACATTAGTCCACACACACACACAAACAACACCCTTAACCATTAATAACTACGAACCAGATCATCCATGATCTCAATTTTCATGTTCTCCAGAAATCAACCTTAGACCACTCAGTAAAACTGGTTAGACCGACATGTCCAGACCAGTCAAACCGCTGGCCCAACACACACAAGTACTTGAGATACTTGAAGATTAAAAGAATTGAAGCACTCGAAGCCTACGAGTATCGACCATGAAGCCTACGACAACTGATTGCAAATCCTACGACTCCCGATCATGAAGTCTATGACAACAGATCATGAAGACTATGACTATGACAACAGATCGCGAAGTCTATGACTACCGATCATAAAGACTACAGCTACCGATCACTGACTAGGCGTTGTAGCACCGACTACCGATCACTGAGTACAAACCAGGTACTATAGCTATCGACTACCGATCACAAAGTTTACAGCTACCGTTCATCAACCAGGCATTGTCGCATCGACTACCGATCATCGAGTACCCACCAGGTACTATAGCTACCGATTACCGATCATCGAGTACCGACTAGGTACTGTAGCTATCGATTATCGATTACAGAGTACCGACCAGGTACAGTGTATCATTGACCGGTTCAGTACACCTCTGACTATCCTGGTCATCTTACTGTGCTCGACCTACTGTGGTTAATTCGCTGTGGTAGTTCTGTCGTGGTCGTTTTGCCGTGGTTGACATACCGTGGTCGTTTAGACGTGATTGTTCTGTTGTGATCGACCTACCGTGGTCGTTCTACCATGCTTGACCTGCTGTTGTTAATCTTCAGTGATTGATCTACCGTGGCCGATCTGCCATGGTCCAAATCTGCCGATTCCAGTTTTGCAAAAGAGCACCATCCGATACTTTCACAAATGTAAATTTCAATGCAACTCAAATATCAATTATTCATCATCACTATATGTATGACCTATCCATATGGTCTAACAATATCTCTTTGGTGTTAGCACTCACCATTTGGGAAGAAGCTACCTTGGTCCTCGTTACCTCTTGATAAAGAGTCATTGCCACGCCAACCAGGGAAGTTGTTCCTCCATTGGCTCACAGCATGTGAGGAGGAAGCTTGCATCTCCATTGGGTGGCTGTCTCACCTTTAGGAGCTACTGCATTTGCCAAGAACATCCGTGTCGCTGAACCGTTGCATCGTCAGGGCACCTAAAGTTGTAGCGTTGTCGAGAGCTCACACCCCAAGCATAGGAAATCCGAGGGGCAACGAGTAGGTGAGGGAGGGTAGAGGGTGACGTCGACTATGAGGATGAATTGAGCGGTACTAATATGATTTTGAATGGATGTAGCGAGGTGGGGTGAAGAAGAGAGCAGGAGTTTAATTAAGTGGCTTGCATCGTGTGAGGAGGGAATAGCCTGGCCACCATAAGTGCTAGAAATGTTCTATGAACTTAGTCTAACAAAGAAAATGTTGTAGCATAAAAAATCTCAACTTCTCGACTTGCATGCTTATGTAAAACCAAATATGGCCCTTTACTCCACGAGCTAGTTTATGACTTAGGGCCCCAACTCGTTTCGACTTTTGTTTTTGGCTTTTGGTTTCTAATTCACTATTCCTTGATTTTGTCTTTTTCTGGCTGTTGTGGCTACAGACCAAACAGAGAGAGAGATGGTAGTGGAGAGTGATGAAGATGAATGTAATGGCCTCCTCCCTCCCCATGGTCGGTGTTCTATATATATATATATACATGGGGAGTGCTTTTACAATTATGCCCCTTACAGCTGATTATCCCCTTCAGGGGTATTTGTGTCATTACATGTGGCCTATTCTGGGCCTTATACTTCCTACCAGGCCTGCTGGGTTTAGGTGGGGGCCACCCCTACGACAGGAGCCTCTCATGGTGAAGGGCTTCACAGGGCCGAAGCCATGTCGCCGAGTCCTTTGGCCCCCTCCGTCCCCGCGGCCTGTGAACTTCTCCAGACTTGACCCGGGGCTGCGCTGTGGCCGAAGCAGATGCGTGCTCTTCCGGCCATCCACGTGGTGAAGCGTGCTTGGCGCGGTGCGGGCCTTGAGGCGTCGTGACCATCAATGTGACGGCGGACTCCCAGCATGTGGACTTCTGAGGCGCGCGCGCGCTCCACAGTCGTTGCGACCTTGCCGCCCGGTGGTGTGCTTTTTAATGACGGTTGGCTTGCCGGGGGGCAGGCTGTCGCATCGTGTAGTGCGCCTTCTCGTGAGTGGAGCGTGCGACGGTTCCCGGTGTGCACGCGGTGGGGTGCGGACGGTTGGACTCATGCACCCCTGGTAGCTGAACTGCCCGACGCCCCCCGCTTGTGCTTCCACCGGTTGGCGTGCCGCCGATTGGCATCCCTCCATGCTGGCGGCTCTTCGCCTGGTGAGGGCGAGTATAAATATGTTGGCGCCGGGGGCCGCTCCCTAGACATCCCTTACTGCACATCCCGTACCTGTTCATGGTTAGCTTCTCATATGTAGGGAAAATTTTGTTCACCTGCGTTTGATGACTGCGTCGACCGGCGTCAATGCCCGCGAGCGCCGGTGAACAAAATACGTCCTATTTGTGGAAATGCTTCACAGCTTGACGCGGAAATGGCAAGGCCTGACTTGCTCTCGTAGACAGATATGAAGTCATCCATACGCTCTGATCGTGCGAATGAGCATATGCTGGCGCCTAGTGGAAGTAGGCGCGCGCGCTCCGTCCCCTACCCTTCGAACGGGTGGCAGCGAAGCTGGCGCCTAGTGGAAGTAGGCGCGCGCGCTCCGTCCCCTACCCTTCGAACGGGTGGCAGCGAAGCTGGCGCCTAGTGGAAGTAGGCGCGCGCGCTCCGTCCCCTACCCTTCGAACGGGTGGCAGCGAAGCTGGCGCCTAGTGGAAGTAGGCGCGCGCGCTCCGTCCCCTACCCTTCGAACGGGTGGCAGCGAAGCTGGCGCCTAGTGGAAGTAGGCGCGCGCGCTCCGTCCCCTACCCTTCGAACGGGTGGCAGCGAAGCTGGCGCCTAGTCGAAGTAGGCGCGCGCGCTCCGTCCCCTACCCTTCGAACGGGTGGCAGCGAAGCTGGCGCCTAGTCGAAGTAGGCGCGCGCGCTCCGTCCCCTACCCTTCGAACGGGTGGCAGCGAAGCTGGCGCCTAGTCGAAGTAGGCGCGCGCGCTCCGTCCCCTACCCTTCGAACGGGTGGCAGCGAAGCTGGCGCCTAGTTGAAGTAGGCGCGCGCGCTTCGTCCCCTACCCTTCGAACGGGTGGCACACCGCCACGTGGGCGGTGACTTGGGATCTTGCGAGGCGATCTTGCGCTGTAAAGGTTCCTGGAATCACGCCGGCCCCTGGTCTGCGGCGGCCTACAACTGGTGTGCGGCGGGATGTGGACGGTTGCGTGCTTGTGGCCACTCGCCTTTTCCCTAGGCGAGGGAGACACGGGGCGGGCAGTGAATGGCGCGGCGCCGGGGCTGTTGTGATCCCCTGGCCCATTGGTGCGCCCATAACCGCGGCTAGATAATGCCGTGCAGTGGCGGTCCTTGGCGCCTGTGGTCGTGACCTTCCAGCGTTGGGTGTGAGGCGTCGTGCTGGACGGGCGCGTGTACGACTGCGTCGCGACTCTTCGCTTTCAGTTACGGGGAATCGTGCGGGGCGGGCCTTTACACCGCTGCGGTTGCATCCGGCACACGAATCGTTGCGACGCTTCGGCAGCGGTGATATGGGCGAGGTGGCTTGAAATAGCCCCCCTGTAACAGCGTCCCCGTACCTTTACGCCCTCTTTCCTGTCTGCTCCGCCTTCTACACCTTCGCGCTATCTTCACCGCTTCAGTCTCCCCGTGGGAAGCGATGGCCTCCAGTAGCGAGCGCGGCCAGGCGGTTGGTGGCCCTGACATTCGCCGGCGGTCCTCGCTGTTGAAGGTGGAATACGCGCTCCAAGAGCGCGACCCAGCGGCGGCGGACCAGGAGCGGCTGGTGGCGGAGGAGGAAGGTACGTTCTCCGGCGAGCTAGGCCCCTCCCTCGTGACCGAGAAGACGATCCAAGGGCTCCTGCGCGCGGGGAAGTTGTCCGGGCGCCAGGAGGTACGATTGTCCGCCGCTGACGAGACGGAACCTCATCCCGAGAGGTCGGAGGCGGTCGTGTTCGTTGCCTTTTTCGACGCGGGGCTCCGGATCCCAGCAGCGGCTATGGTGGGCGACGTGCTACGGACCTTCAGGCTGGAGCTGGCGCAACTGACTCCGAACGCCGTGGCCCGGCTTGCGGTGTACAGCTGGGCCTTGCGTTCGGGGGCGTGTTGGCCCAGCGCGTCGTTGTTCGCCTATCTCCACGAGGCACGATGCCAGCCCAAGGGTCGGAAGGACGGGACGCTGTCGAGCTTCGGTAGCGTCACTTTTATTCTTCGTCCGTCGTGCCAGAAGCTCTTCCCTGCGAACTCAACTCGCGGGAAGTGGGAGTCTTACTGGATGAAGCGGTGGTTCTACCACCGTGTGGAGAGCGGGAGCGGCCTTGAGTGCACAGGCCGACCGATCGCGTTCAAGCCCTCGCCCGGCCGAACGCTCGATGCTGAGGACAGGCGGAGGGTCAAGCGGCTCGTAGGCATGGCCGCCCGCTTCAACATGCGCGACCTCGCCGAAGAGTACGTGATGTACGGCGTGGCACCGCTTGCCTACTACTGGCATCTTGCCGCCGAGAGGCGTCGAGACGACAATGTTTCGCCATGGGTCTGCTCGCTGCCGGCGCCGCCCGGTCTTCGTAAGCCTCGATCGCGTCCCACCTTTGTTCATGCGGAATGCGTTAGATGCTGATGCCATTCTCCTTTGCTTCAGGGATTTCCTTGGAGGAGGCGGAGCAGGCCGCGCGCGTATTCCTGGGGCCGTACACCGCCAGGGAGCATGAGCAGCGCGCGTCTGCTATCGCCGAGGCGGGGCTGGGGCGAATAAACCGCATGTGCGAGGCCCTGGGCCTTGCCGTGCCGGACCGTGTCGCTCCAGACGACGGTGCAGCGAAGAAGAAAAAGAAGAATGCCCTGTCTCGGAAGAGGGGCCGCAGCGGGGCGCCTGCCGCGCTAAGCGCGGCAGCTGCTACTACTGCTGCTAGTGTTTCGGAGGGCGCGACGGACGCGGAGTCGGACTCGGCGAGGTATGCCGATTCGGGCTTGGGTGGGGCAGACGTCGAAGGCGAGGTATCTTCGGCGAGCGCCCCGGACGGTGGGTTTGCCACAAGCACCCGGAGGGGAGAGGCCTCGCCGCCCACCGAAGTCGTCGAGGCGGAACTCGTGCGGACCGGCGATGCTGAGGTGGACCCTTTGGCCGTGGCTGTTGTGGTGCCGGAGGCGCCCTCCATGGGGGCGCACGAAGCCATGCTGCCTTTAACGACAACGGCAGGAACCGAGGTGCCCCCTTCGACAATCGTCACCGCGGAACCTTCGCCCCCGGGCGGTGCGACCGCGGGGGCTTCCCCAGTCGCGACTGCGGGGGTGGTTTCGCTGCAGGCCGCCCCGGCTAAACGGCCGTGCGTGTGCGGCCGGAGCTCCACCGGACGCCGCGGGGATTCGTCGTGGCCACGGGCATCAGAAGCTTGTGGGACTCCAACGCAAGCGCCGGGGGCCCTGCGGCATACGTGCCTTCTGCCCCTCTGGCCACGCCTCCCGCCGCGCAGGGACAGCCGTCACCCTCCCCGAACGCGGAGGCTTCGGCCCGCGACGGGACCATTCCTTATGCTACCGAAGGTAGGGTGGCGTAGCTTACTCTGGTGTACGCTTTTATGCCTTGCGGTGCTCACCTGTATTCCTGTTTACAGCGTTGCTCATTCCGGAGGAGGAGCGCTTGGCAGAACACGGGACCTCCGCATGCGTAAGCCCTGCGGACTTCGTGCCGCCCCCCAGAGACGCTGAGGGCGTGGCGCGGAATTGTGAGTGACGCGGCCACCAGTGTCGACCCGCATGTGCTGCAGGTCTACGGGGCGGGGCACCTCCAGGACGCCTTCGAGGTGTCTGGGTGAGGGTAAGTACTTCATACGACGACGCCTGAGCTGGCTGAGCTTGCTAAGCCTTTCCCTTCTGCAGACACTGGTGCTGGGGCAGGCCTTGCAAACGGCCTATGCTCGCGGCCGCACGACGCTCGAGGATAGGCTGCGGGCCGTCGAGGAGGAGCTACGCGAAGCCTGTGGAGCCCGCTCTGCCCAGGACGCCCGCATCCGCCAGCTGGAAGCGGAATGCGCCGAGGCGAGGGCACACGCCGAGGTACTTGTCGCGTCAGCGCGGGAGTCGGCCGCGGCAGCTGCTGAACAGGAGTTTGCGGCGGAGCGGGCCGGGTTCCTGGAACAGGTCGCCTCGCTAGAGAAGGAAAAAGGCGAGCTTGCCTTGACTCTAGCGGGGCGTAACCGGACGCTTGGCGACACCTCGGTGGTTGCGTGGGACGCCATGCAAGCGCTGGAGAGCCATCTTCAAGGGCTGGTGACTGAGGTGCCGGAGCGCGCCTTCGGCCCGGAGGAGTTGTCCCGGACGCTCCGCTGGATCGGGGATGCCGCCAACGTTGCGCGCGACGCGGCGACATCCTTTGGCACCCACTGCGCGTACACGTCGGCATGCTTGCTGTGCGCGCTCCTGCAGCACCGCGGTTGCACGCACGTCGCCGGGCTGGATGACCCCCAGCTGGAGATGCCCGGCGGGGCCGGAGTAATGTTCGGTGCCGTCCGCTCTGCTCGCCGTGCCCTCGGGCCCTTCTTCGACCGGATCTGGGCTTACGCCGGGCCGGATGCTGCACGGATCGAGCTCCGGAAGTCGCTCTACGGGACGGGGAGCCTCGGCCAATTTCTTGACGGGATCCCTCGACGCAACGAGGGCGGCGCTGGGCCCTCCGAGGGCGCCGAGAACCCGCAGGTCTAACGCCGTGGTGCCTAGGTGTAGGCGTGTGTTGTACTGCTCCCCCTTTTTGCGAATGTACACACTTGCTGTATGCATTCTGACTTTCGCCTATATCCCGGGCAGCTTTCTTGCTGGGACCGGCTTCGTGCGGCCGACCTTTCAACCCGGCGACGCCTTCGACGCTGGCGAAGGGTCGAAGAGTCGCTGGACTTTTGGGCGGGCCGGCCTTCCCCGAGCGAGGCCCCGGTTTTGGCGCGTGTTAAGGACGAACCCGCGGGATAGCGGCTTAGAGCGGCAAGGATGCTGCCGGACCTTTGTACTTGTGATTTCTCCGATATGCAGATTCCTTGGCATTTTAGGATGTGTTGATGCCGCTGTTGGTGGAGTAGCTGCGCAAGGGTTCCTTAGAACGGCGCTTGCGGGGGCAGTCCTTGGCACCTCAACTTTTTACGGCCCGTAGGCTGGCGTGGGCGGAGGCGGACCTCGACGCTTAGCCTTTGTAGTCCGTAGACTGGCTGTGCGGAGGCGGACCTCGACGCTGCGCCTTGTTCAAAGCCCGTGGACTAGTGCGTGCGGAGGCGGACCTCGACGCTACGTCTTATTTAAAGTCCGTCGACTGGTGTGTGCAGAGGCGGACCTCGACGCTACGACTTATTTAAAGTCCGTAGACTAGTGCGTGCGGAGCTAGGCTCGACGCTACGTCTTATTTATAGTCCGTAGACTGTTGCGTGCGGAGCTAGGCTCGACGCTACGTCTTCCTTTATAGTCCGGAGACTCGCGCGTGCGGAGGCGGACCTCGATGCTACGTCTTATTTAAAGTCCGTAGACTGGTGCGCGCGGAGGTGGACCTCGACGCTACGACTTCCTTTATAGTCCAGAGACTCGCGCGTGCGGAGGCGGACTTCGATGCTACGTCTTATTTAAAGTTCGTAGACTGTTGCGTGCGGAGCTAGGCTCGACGCTACGTCTTATTTAAAGTCCGTGGACTGGTGCGTGCGGAAGCTAAGCTCAACGCTACGTCTTATTTATACTCCGTAGAGTGCGCGCGGAGGCGTCCCCCCGCTGCGTCTTTTGTTTATACTCAGGCCCGTCACCTTTGGCTACGGCGAGTGCACACGCGAACGTGCGACTTCGATTTATACTCAGTCCCGTACCCCTGGCTACGGCGAGTGCACACGCGAATGTGCGTCTTTGTTTATACTCAGGCCCGTCACCTTTGGCTACGGCGAGTGCACACGCGAACGTGCGACTTTGATTTATACTCAGTCCCGTACCCCTGGCTACAGCGAGTGCACACGCGAACGTGCGTCTTTGTTTATACTCAGGTCCGTCACCTTTGGCTACGGCGAGTGCACACGCGAACGTGCGACTTCGATTTATACTCAGTCCCGTACCCCTGGCTACGGTGAGTGCACACGCGAACGTGCGACTTCGATTTATACTCAGTCCCGTACCCCTGGCTACGGCGAGTGCACACGCGAACGTGCGTCTTTGTTTATACTCAGGTCCGTCACCTTTGGCTACGGCGAGTGCACACGCGAACGTGCGACTTTGTTTATACTCAGGCCCGTCACCTTTGGCTACGGCGAGTGCACACGCGAACGTGTGACTTCGATTTATACTCAGTCCCGTACCCCTGGCTACGGCGAGTGCACACGCGAACGTGCGTCTTTGTTTATACTCAGGCCCGTCACCTTTGGCTACGGCGAGTGCACACGCGAACGTGCGTCTTTGATTTATACTGCGGGAGCGCGCGCTGGCGAAGCCTGCGCGCGCCTCCGCCACGTGCTTGCGCACGATGAAGAAATATTAGCGACAAACGGCGATCTTCATTACATCCCCGTTTGCGCGGGCAAGCAATTACAAGGGGCGGATGTACTAACCGTTTTTCCTTGGTGCGGCCGGAGCCTTTAGTCGCTAGACCTCTACAGGGCCCGCCAAGGCGCCTCCGACTGGCCCCGCGGACCACCGTGTTGTGATGCCGGCGCCGGCTCTAGGAGCGCCGTTGGGCTTCGCGACGCGGGCACCTGGTACCTGGCTCGATGCGCCGGGCCATATCCTGGTCGCCTCGGACGGTGATGATGGCCCGGGGACCCGGGATTTTCATGCATAGATAGCCGTGATGTGGTACCGCGTCGAAGGAGTTGAGGATTGGGCGCCCTAATATGACATTGTAGGGGTACGGAAGGTCGACCACGTCGAAGGTGGCATCTTCGGCCCGCACATTGTCATCTCGGCCGAAGGAGACTTGAAGACGTACTTGTCCCAGCGCCCGCAGGGGTTGTCCCCCGAAGCCCTGCAATGGGACTCCCGAGGGCCCTAGGCGGCTTTGAGGGATCCCCATCTGGTCGAAGGCCGCCGCAAACAATACGTTCGCGGAGCTACCGCCGTCCACCAGGGCACGCCCCACGTCGCATCCCGCGATAGTGACCCGGATGACCAGGGGGTCCTGATGAGGGAAGTCCACGCCTTGGGCGTCGCCGGGTGTGAATGTGACTTCGTGCCGCGCCCAGTCCGGGGGTGCTTGCGCTGGGTATGCCGCCACATGATGTAGTCTTCGCGCATAGGCCTTCTGCTGCCGTGCTGAGGCGAATTCTAGCGCAGAGCCTCCAGATATGACGTTAATGATCCTGCGGTGGGTTGCCTCCGGAGCCTGCAGCGACAGGAGGCCCTCCCGAGGTTGCTGTACGTGAGTCTGGATCCGTAAGGTGCCTTCCTAGGGTTGCATCCCTTGCGCCTGCACCTGCACGGGGGCCTCGTACGGGAATTGGACGTGGGCCACCGCAGGCGGACGCGTCTCTAGGTTCCTGTCCCTAGCGACGCTATTGCGGAGCGCCGCGATGGAGGTGCAGGTGCGGGTATCATGGTTGCCGCGGCCGTGGACTACACACCACAGTCCCTGGTGCTGGTCGTCGTAATCTCCGCGACCTTTATCGTCGCGGCCCCGGCCACGGCCCCGGCCACGGCCACGGCGCCCCCGACCGCCTCGGCCCATAGGAGCGCCCTCGTCGGAACCGCCCTCAATGTCGAGGACGTACCGGTTTCGCCTCGACCTCTACTGGCCGCGCTTGGGCTGATCGGACGACTCCTTATGCGAGGCGTCCCTGCGGTCGGGCGTGTCCCTGGACGACTCCTGCTTACGTTTTCCCTTCGAAGAGCCGCTCTTCGGCGGATCTTCGGCTTTTGCCGAGGCTCCGGCCTGGTTGGTGTCGGAGTCGTCCCCTTGCCTTCGCCGCGCATCTTCTTCCGCCCTGGCATATTCCTCCATTTTGTCGAAGAGCTTCGCCACCGTCTTGATTGGCTTTCGCGCATTGTACTCGGCCATCGGGCCCGGACGAAGGCCCTGTATGGCTGCATTAACGATGGTGGTTTCGTTAACGTCTTTTACTTGGCATCGAATCTTGGCGAAGCGTTTGAAGTAGTCCCGGAGCTTCTCCGAGGGTTTTTGCTTCACAGCAAAGAGTTGGTCCGTGTCGACTCGGTCGACGTAGTTTCCTTGGAAGTTGTTGTGAAGGCGGACGCGAAGTTGCTCCCACGCGTAGATGGAGCCCGGCTCTATGGTAAAGAACCAAGAGAGCGCCATGCCTTGCAGCGCGAGGGGGAGTCCCTTCGCCTTCGTGGTGTCGTCTCCGCCCGCGGCTTCGATCGCGGTTTCGTACACGCGCACGAACTCGCGGGGGTCCGTGTCGCCTTTGTATGAGTCGATGGCGCTAGGAAACTTGAAATCTTCGGGCCATGCCGCTTGCTGTAGCCCCGCCGAAAGCGGGGACTCCGGATCTACGCGCCGCAGCGGCACGCGGCTAGACGTGGGGGCCTCGCGACTGTCCGCCCTCTCCGGCGTGGGCTCGGTCGCGGTTGCCGGCGCGGCCTGCTCGCTCCGAGCCTCTTGCATATCTCGGACGGCTCCGCGAAGGTCCCCCAGCTCCCGCTGAAACGCGTTGAGGGCCGCCAGTAGAGCGCTTTCCACCGCCTGTGCGGGCGGGGTCGCCGGTGCTCCCAACGGGCGGATCGGCACGGGGACGACCGCGTCGCGAGGTCCCGAGCTGCCGGTCGCTCCGTCATGGCCACCTCGAACCGCCTGGTCTGCGCCGCCGGCGAGGGTTGCAGTGGGGGCGGCGAGGTCGGCTGTCGTTGCGTCGGCGGGGTCGGTTGTCGCCGCACCCGCATCGACGTCTTCGACCGCGGGGTCCGTCCCCGCAGCGCCGGTGACGGGGCGGGTCGTCGCGGTGCCGGTGACGGGGTTGGTCGTCGCGGTGCCGGTGGCGGGGTTGGTCGTCGCGGTGCCGGTGACGAGGTTGGTCGCCACCGCGCGAACGTCGACGTTTTCGGCCACCGCGACTGCGTCGCCACCCGCGCCCGCCGCTGCCGATGCCGAAGCCCTGGTACTCATACGACGCTCCGGTCCGGCCGCCTTCTTTCCCTTCGCCGCCGCTGATATAGCTTTTTTCGGTGCCATCCTTCTTCTTCGGTCTTCAGGCTTGTCCTTGTCCTCCCCACGGACGGCGCCAACTGTTGTGGCTACAGACCAAACAGAGAGAGAGATGGTAGTGGAGAGTGATGAAGATGAATGTAATGGCCTCCTCCCTCCCCATGGTCGGTGTTCTATATATATATACATGGGGAGTGCTTTTACAATTATGCCCTTACAGCTGATTATCCCCTTCAGGGGTATTTGTGTCATTACATGTGGCCTATTCTGGGCCTTATACTTCCTACCAGGCCTGCTGGGTTTAGGTGGGGGCCACCCCTACGACACTGGCCTTTTGGTTTTTTGGCTTTTTTATTTTTTTCTTGTATTCGTTTGCATTGTTTGTGATGAACTATTTTTTCATTTTAAAATTTAATTACGCCAAAAAACACAATCAACTATAATACAAAATAAATCAGTTACAATATAAAATAAATCATAAGTCCATTTATTTCAGCTTGAGCGGTCTTACCTAGCTATTAAAATAATCCAATGCCCTGACAAAATCACTGAACAACATAATTTGCCGTGCATGGTAAGCATCTAGAGCGCACCAAACCTGTGGCGACCGGCAGCCGGCAGCTAATTAACAATTATCTAAGTCCTACGATGCACCAACAGTGTCTTAATCTAATGAATAGTCAACTCGGCTTCGGCTTCTGGCTTCTGGCTTATTTTTTACTGTTCATAAGTTTCGTCTTTTTCTGAATTTTTGGCTTTTTGTTGAGCTTTTTTGCCGGTTCTTTTTTTCCCGTATTTGTTTGTATTATACGTAATGTGCTAACATATTTTTTTATTTTTAAATTTTTTAAAATTTAATTATGCTAAATAAGCCTCTATCAGCTACAGTACTTTTTTCAGCCAGCTACAGTGTTTTCAGCCATAAGCCACGAGGCTTTCAGCCGAACCGATCACCACCTATAAAGAGCTTTGCATACTTAAACAACTTACCCTAGTTCTTGTGACCAATGAACAAAATTATTAGAGTTTTTTGTACTCAACAAAAATGTTAGGCTTGGTAAATCAATGATACTACATTAAATGAGGCTACTAAAAGGATTTGATGTCAGAATTTTCAGCAAAATTTACCCCTTAATAAGGCAAAAACGTTTTAACTCGAGTATAATAAAAGCTCTAACACGGCTTATCTTTCTGAAGAAGTCCCTGAGGCGCACTCAAAATTCAAAACCCAGTACCTGTCCTGTCCGTCACTGTTGGGTAGCCTGGCCATCTGGTGTGGTGTGTGTGGAAGGCGCTCGTTACTTCGTCGCGAGGGACAGAGGAAAGGCTGCTCCTCCAATTGGCCCTGTCACCGAGGCCGCGGTCACGTGGCCTCTCCGGTCCTTGCGACCGCTCCACTCCCCTCACCTTCCCGTCGGCCTGGGGGCGTCTCCGGGTTGGGTTTGGGAGGTCTGGACGGCGACGGCGAGACGGCGGAGTTTGGAGGGTAACGCCTGCCTCTCTCCTGCGGTTTCTCTCGCTGTTGTTGCTTCGTTTGGCGTAGTACTTTGGTTTTGCGCGTGAGATGCTAAGATTTGAGGGTTTTTAGGTTGGTTTTAGGGGTGGGTTTGGTGTTGGGGTGTCGATTTGGGGCCTGGAGCGGTAATGTCGCCGCCGGCTTCTCGTTCTAGTGCGTCTTTGTGGTGTTTTTTTCCTCGAGTTTTAGTGTGGGCTTGTGCGGATTTGGGATTATTACTTGTTACCTTGCTTTTTTTAGGTTAGATTTGCGACTCAGGATGTTATGTTTGCTCAATGCGCAGTGCTGTGTTGGTAGCTGCTGTTTCGATCTAGTGGCTAGTATATTTTAGTTTGGAGATTTCTTGGCTTGCTCGTTTACTGCGTAGCATCTCGGGTTTTTTTAGGCTTTGTTTCTTAGGTTTTTACCTGTCCTTGGAGGGCATCTCAATCTCAGGCCTTAGTTATTGCAATGAGTGGTAGCCTTCGGTTGCTGAGCTAATGTAATTTAGGTGCTTTGCTTCCGCATTGTTTAGGAATCAGGATAGTGTGTTTAGCATTCTTTGCTCTTATTCTAATGGTACCCTGCCATATTGATTAAAAACTAGTGCGCAACTTGTTTTTATGCCTTTGTGCAGGTGGAGGGGGTGAGATTCAGGCGGTTGCTCCAACCTCTGCGGGCCACGGAAGATGGGGTTCATGTCGGCGAAGCTCTTCCCTTCGTGCGAGAGCATGTGCGTGTGCTGCCCTGCGCTGCGCCCGAGCTCGCGGCGCCCTGTCAAGCGTTACAAGAAGCTGCTTGCTGAGATATTCCCCAAGACGCCTGTAAGTGTTTGGTTCTCGCTCCAGGCGCGAGTTTAGTTTAGCAAGTCCAATAGTGACATTGTTGCTGCAATCGTTTAATACATTGTCCTGTTTTTGATCTATAAGTAGTTAACAGCCTTCTGCCTACCTTAACATGCTCTATGGAATGGTACACTATCACATGGTTATCTTCTGCCTCAGAACATATTTTTGAGAATGTAGCTTTCACTGTTAATTGTAAATGATACTAATACTCAATACTTCAGTAGTCACGTGTAGTGCAGCTTATGTTGCTGAATTTACTTTTGCAGGATGGCCCTCCAAATGAGAGGAAAATCATGAAGTTATGTGAATATGCTGCGAAAAATCCCCTACGCATTCCGAAGGCATGTGATGTTGCTATTTTGGTTACTTTCATTCCATTGCTAAAATATGCCTTAGGAGTATGTGGTTATTCATGGCATGTTTTCCTAAGTCCCTTCACTGCTTTCTTGCCAGATTGCCAAGTTTCTGGAGCAGAGGAGTCACAAGGAGCTGCGCTCTGCTCATGTAAACTTCGTCAAAATTATCACTGAAGCATACAGCAAGCTGCTCTTCATATGCAAGGAGCAGATGTGAGTTTGTGGAATTCTTAGCTGCCACTTATGTTTCCTATGTCAAAATGCTAATGGTTTTCAGTGAAGTTATATGGCTGAGTTTTTATGTTGTGTTACTGTGTGCATGTGATGGTATAGGGCGTATTTTGCCATCAGCCTGGTGAACGTCCTTACTGAGCTTCTGGAAAGCAAGCAAGAGAACATTCATATTCTTGGATGTCAAACTTTAGCGAGGTTTATTTACAGTCAGGTGAGCATATGAACAATTCAACACGTCCTGTGTTATAAACATTCATATTTCATAGTTGTGTTGTATTTCATTCTATTCTTTCTAATCATCAAAGACTACTTCTCTTGAGTCATTTGTTTTTGTTGTGGCATGAGCCACAACAGTGGGTACTAGGGTACCCTTTCTCCATGGTAGAGGTCGAACTAAGAGAGTTAGAGAGCCAATTGAGAGAGAGCGCTAGTTACTGGAATATGAGCAGATCTGGATCTGTCCTGCCCCTTTTAGGGGTTTATATACATGAATGGGGTAAGATGCCCCCAATAATTACACAAAGGCAAGGGTAAAATGGTACATTCCTTTATACATAAGACAATGTGCTATTGGGCTTACTTTGAGGCCCACTAGTCAATCCTAAGGCCTAAGGGGCTGGGCACCATCACAACAGTTTTCTTTGAGGGATAATTATTATTCATTATTTTGGCTTATTAACAGGTAGACAACACATATGCACGCAACATTGAACGCTTGATTTGCAAAGTGTGTGCGCTTTCACGGCAACAGGGAGTGGAGCATAGTCTTCTGCGGGCAGCAAGCCTGCAGTGTCTGTCAGCAATGGTAATATACGGCTTTTCAGTTCTTTTTCCCCCTGGTACCTTCCTGGCATTTTCTGGTAATTTTGTTCAAAAATTCAGTTCTGTTAAGTACTATTATAATACTTGTGCAGATCTGGTTCATGAAGGAGCATTCATACATTTTTGCTGATTTTGATGAGGTAACTAACAATCAGTTCTTTTTATGGCATTACTTGTGCAGAATCAATTGGAAATTAAACTTGCTTACTTGAGTTCCAAATTGCTCAACCTGCTTGCTTGTTATTTCCATACTTGGAAAACACCATCTCATCTGCTTAGAGATGCTTTGCGTCAATTTCATGGTTGTGTTGGGGGTATCCATTTGCACCAAGTTTAAGCTACCATTTCAGGCCACACATTAGAGCCATTTTTGTCTTGTCTTCTCTGCAAACACCATCAACTTATTCAATTTCGTAGTGATTTCTGATTTGTCATTTGTTATTCTGACCTCCACCTAAATGGTAGATCATGATACATGACAAAATCAAAATGGTTCAGTTTAAACCCTCTCTTTCTTTAGGGGAGTTTACTCTTCTTGCAGTGCTGTTTTAGTTTTGAGTAGTTCATGAATGTACCCACCTTTCATATCTCTTAAGTTAGTGCGATGACGGCGGTTAAGAGCTCAACTTTCCTTGAATGTGGCAGATGGTGCAATCGGTCTTGGAAAATTATAGGATGGAGGAATTTGATGCTGGTGATGATGACACACATGCATCACAGCATAACTGGGTTGATGAAATAGTAAGGCGTGAGGGAAGAGCTGGCTTAGGTGGAGTTAATGATGTGAATTTCAGCAGCACAACTGTTAGGCTGCGATCAGCAAGGGATTCTTCAGCTCTTACCAGGTGAAGTATTATTTCTATATTCTTGCTATACCACCTTGTCCTAAACTTCACACAGAAAATGTATGCTTTTGTACATCATACGAGTGTTTCTGCACTGCAGTGACTCGTTTCTTCTCTTCATACTTTGATATCTCGTGTGTACATATTTGTGAAACATCTTATCCATCTCTTCCCAACAAATATTTGTGAAGCATCTTATCCACATCACACACACACACACACACGAACAATCAAGTGCAGATGTACCCAACAAAGTATGATTTATTTAACTGCAACGCAGGGATGAGCGTGAATCTCCAGAAGTATGGGCGCATATTTGCATTCAGAAGCTTGCAGAACTGGCGAAAGAGAGTACAACTATGCGGCGCATCCTTGATCCAATGCTTTCTTACTTTGATATGAAGAAACAATGGGCTCCTCGACATGGATTGGCTTTGCTTGTTTTGTCTGATATGTCTTTTCTAGAGAAGAGCTCAGGTAAAAAAAATATTCTATTTGAATTATCAGAATTGCTTGTATCATAAACATAGCAAAAATACACAAACTACATTGTGCTCTATATGAAGTTTCTCTGAAGATCTTGTTCTTCTAGTTGTTACATGGCATTCTATGAAGATCTTTTTCTAGTAAGAGAGAATGTGTTACTAATTTCCTTTTTTTTCTTACACAATACCAATCTATTTAAATATCTTTGAGCAAGTACTTTGTCTGGCGACTTAATCCTCAGGGTGTATTATCTATCTTGTTACAAAGCTTTCTGTCAACTTTATTACCGAGTACATTGCAGCCTGCAGTGCACTTTATTTTCCTCTCTGTACTTTTTTTAGGGGCTTGTCCTTGTCTGCTAATACATTTCTCTCGCAGGCAATGAACAGTTAATTTTGACTGCTGTCATCCGGCACCTGGACCACAAGAATGTTTTACATGATCCTCAGACTAAATCTGATGTTATTCAGACAGCAACATCCTTGGCACGACAGCTGCGATCACGAGGAGTTGCTCCTGAAATTGTAGTAGCAGGCGACTTGTGCAGGCACTTGAGGAAAACTCTAGAGGCTGTGGAGTCAGCCAGTGTTGAAGAGCTGAACTTGAATGATTCTCTTCAAAATTTCCTGGAGGACTGTCTTCTAGAAGTTGTTAGAGGAGTATGTCCTGCACTATTCCAGTCACATGCTAACATTTCTCAACTGCCATAGATGCTATTGGTGCATCTTTCTTAGCAATTTTCAATTGCATAAGCTCTCATGCCAACAACTTCACACCAGTATCATGCGAGTTGACAACTATATTACCATATATACATATAATTTCCCCACTTCTGTTAATTTTTGGAACTTCTTATAGATTAATGATGCGCGGCCACTTTATGACATGATGGCAATTACATTGGAGAATTTGCCTTCTATGCCTGCTGTTGCCAGAACAACCATTGGAAGTTTGCTGATCCTTTCTCACATAATCTCCTTGACATCAATGTCTTCAAATGCTCCTATGGTCAGTTCTGAATTTATACCATCCACTCATTATTTGAGCTATCTGATAAGTATCAGAATAAACAGGATCATAACCAAGTTCAGGAACTGTGTATCTCTTCTACACATTAAATAATTTGCTGCCCTGCCTACCTTCCTTCTCTATCATCACAAAATGCTATTCTGTGACCAGTGTTCAGTGGACCACTTTTTTTATTCTTTGCTAATTCTTTTTTTGTAACTCTTTACTTGATAGCAGGTGTTTCCAGAAACACTCCTCCAGCAGATATTGAAGTCCATGATACATCCAGATGTTGACACTCGTGTGGGGGCACACCACATGTTTTCTGCTGTTATTGGTCGAGGCCCAAGCCATCCAAGGAGTGAATCAGAGTACCTATATGAAACAAAAAAGTGGCAGTCTCGGACTACATCAGTATTTGCTTCAGCTACTGCTTTACTTGAGAAGCTAAGGAGAGAAAAAGAAAGTTTAGGTTCAGATAAGCCTGGAAATATAATGCACGATGATCGAAAGGAAAGAAACACACACGAAGAGGATAACAAACATGTTTGGGCACGAAAAAATTCGGCTTATTTTTCAAAGCTGGTTTTCTCTTTCATTCATCGATGTGCAACACTAAATAGTTCTGCAGAGGTATTTCTCCCCATTTTGGTAATCTTTCCCTTCTCTTTTGATCAGTGACTTTGACTGTTAGAGCTGCTCAAAGTGAAAGACATTTTTACTACTGACTCATGTCACATCCTTTGTTTAATTCTTGCTTTCTTATGATGTTTTCCCTTGCTTTTGTTGGTGGTGTTTGTTTTTTCGTGTCAGGTGGGGGTAGAGTGGCGTGCATCTCCATAATCCTGATTGCTGAAAACATTTCCTTTTTTATATCTTTCAGGAGACCAGTATCATCATGTTAACTGAAGATCAAACGAATCAATTGCTGTCTGCATTCTGGATACAGGCCAACCAGACAGATAACACTCCTTTTAATTATGAAGCGATTGGTCATTCATACAGCCTCACGGTTCTTTCTTCCCGCCTCAAGGTATGCTTTTTTTTTGGGGGGGGGGGGGGGGGATACAGCTTTGAAATTTCAATTGTATTAGGGAAAAGTTTATCACAGGGCTGGTTCAAAAAACTGGCGGTTACCGGATTTACCGGTGGGAACCGGTAAACAAAAAACCGGCTGGGTTAGGGTTTAGGTTTAATACATTTCCTAGGTTGGTTTAGGGCCTTTTAGGTCTTTTTGGTGCTAGATTACCTATTATATAAGCTAAATATGCTTCAATTGTTGTACTCCAAACTTAGTTTTTCCTCTTTTTTTTTTGCGGTTTTTCCGATTATCGGAATGGTTACCAGTTTTCAAACAACCCAAATTCAAAATTTGATTCACGAATTTTGAACAGTTTTTTTTCCGGGTTTTCTGGTAGCCGGCTGGTTACCGGTACCGCCTGCCAGCCGGAATTCCCTTGGGTTCCGGGTTTTTGAACCTTGGCTGACATTGGTTTTCACATTTGTGGATAGCAAGTTTTTTCTTTTATAAAAGAGTTACTTAGACATGTCAGTTTTCTCTTTTTTGCACTGTGATAAATATCCTTGCATGCAGTGGAAGTTCAAATAATTTTGACTATTCTATTTTCCCCTTATGGAAATAATGTTCTTGGTGCTGCAGAATTCAAGCAACAGTAATAACGTCCAGTTTTTCCAGTTGCCACTGTCCCTTCGAAGTATTGCTTTAGCCCCTAGTGGTAGGATCTGCATAATGAAATTTATGATTGTCTCTTTCCTGCATCATGAAAATCACTTGTCTTTGTTTATGCAATTTTTCCAGGAGTCCTGTCCCCATCTTGCCAACGGTCTATTTTTACCTTAGCAACGAGCATGCTGGCTTTTGCTGGAAAAGTCTGTCACATTACTGAATTGGCAGAGTTGCTAAGGTGTTTTACATCGTCCAATGTAAGTATATAGTTCTAGTGCAGAGGCTAACAAGATATTATGTTCTTTCACGTGAAACTGTACTTCAAAACATCTAATTTTGTATACTTGCAATTGTTAAAATTTTGTGATATTGTTATGAATATTGTGTGTACATTCATAAGACCTAATGGACAAAATATATAGTGAGTACAAAGAGATATTACAAGGGAATATGACATACACATATAAGCAAATACAAAGGTATATAAGGAATACAAAATAATTCCTATTATAACACCCCCTCAAACTCATGGTGGATCACACACACTTGAGTTTGGAAAGAAAATACAAATATTGTACCCTAGTATGTGGCTTCATGAAGAAGTCGGCAATTTGTAACTCTGAGGGCACAAACTGTAGAGTAAGGACTCCTATTTGTATCCGTGAGCGATTGTATAAAGCATTCATACCAATATGCTTGATGAGCTCATGCTTGACTGGGTCACGGACGATATTGATAGAACATGTACTGTTAGACAAGAGTCGTAAGTTCCATCGCAGGCACTCCATAATCTGCAAGTAGCCACCTCAACCAAGTAACTTCTGCTGTCACTGCTGCCATAGCTCTCAACTCAGCCTCTGCACTTGAACGGGAAACTGCAGTCTGCTTCTTTATCTTTCAGGCAGTCAGGGAGAAGCCAAGAAAAACATAGTAAACATAAAGAGAACGTCGATCAGAAAGATCACTAGCCTAGGTCGTATCAGAGTACGTCTGAAGATTTAGTGAGTTGGAGCTAAGGAAAAACAAACGACGAGAGATAGTCACGTAAGTAGTGAAGAACACGAAGAAGATGACTGTAGTGAAGATAGGTAGGACGGGCCATGAACTAACTCAAGATGTAAATAGTATGAGCAATATCAGGACGAGTGCTCACAAGATACATTAAACTCCCAACAACATGATATCGGGTAGGATCCTCAAGAAGATTACCATAAGTGGCACGAAGCTGAAGGGATAACTTCACGTCTCGCAATATGAGTGTCAGTCAGACCAGATCGATCAACAAAATCTTATACATACTTCTGCTGAGAGATGTAGTAGCCCTCAGGTGTGGATGATACCTCAATCCCAAGGAAGTACGTAAGAGAACCAAGATTAGTTATCAAAAACTGCTCACTGAGATACTTCACATACGTGATGAATGAGGAATCATCACTAATGATGAGCATATCATCCACATACAGAAGAACCAGTGTTCTACCCCGAGACGAGACATGGACAAAATGAGCAGGATCGTGGCAACTGATTGTGAAACCGACAGGGATAATCACTGAGGTCAAATGCGCAAACTAGGCATGAGGAGCCTGTTTGAGGCCATAAGAGCACGACAAAGATGACAGATCATCTGGAATAGAATACCTAGGTGGTGGCTACATGTAAACCTCATGCAAAATACCATTAAGAAAGGCATTCTTAATATCCAACTGAGAGATAGATCATCGTCGAACAGAAACAACCGCAACAAGAGTGCGAACAGTGGTCTTACGGGCCACAGGAACAAAAGTCTCATCGTAGTCACGATCATACTCCTACTGAAAGTCGTGAGCTATAAGACGAGCCTTATACCATGTGATAGGGGGAGCATGCATCTCTGTATGTCGAAGAGCATCAAGCCCCTCTGCCATAGTAAGTTGCCACTCAGAATGAGCTGTCTTACGATAAGAACTAGGTTCAGTGATAGAGAGCATGAGCTATCGAAGCAAAACCAAGACTTTCAGGAGGCTAAAGTGATGTTTGGTCACGAAGGGCATAACGCGGAGCATCATTAGAAAGATCAAATGTTGGTGTCGGCAAGATACCAAGAGAGGAGGCTGGTGAAGGATGAGGATGCCTGGAGTAGTGAACCCCAGAGAAACGAGACGGTGGTGTTGCAGGAGCAAGAGGCGGTGCTGCAGGAGGCAGCGTAGGAGGTGGGGGTACAGAAGGAACCACTGGAGACAGACTAAGGGAAGGTTGTGAGAGTGGAGAAATGGGTGAAGTCAGAAAATGACAACCATGAGATTGTCTCATCAGTGGAGATAGGACAAGGAGCCGAATTTCGATAGAAGAAAGATCGAGATTCGTCAAAGACATCTCATGAGATCCCGATCCGTCGAGCACTTGCACCATTGTTGGCTTTACTGGTGTGGTAATGGATGCCAAGATCGTAATCTTTGATCAATTCAAGCCATCTCCTCTGTCTTAGGTTTAGATCTGGCGGCGATGGAGGTGATGGTGTGGTCTAGGATGGGTAAAATAGAATGGGGAGGTCAAGGCGAAGCTTTGGGCAGTGGAGGCAGCGCTCGAGGAGCTCCGGCGCGACAACGAGGAGTGGCGATGGCACTCGGAGCTGGTTACTTTGTAGAGGGAGGCTCGCTCTCGCGCTAAGGCTAGTTGGTCCGGGCTCAGTGGGCGATCGCGGAGCGATTGAGGTTGGCATGGGGACCTAGGGTCATTGGAATAGACAACGACGAGGTTCTCCACAGCAGTGCCATGGGCGGCAACAGGGAGAGGGGAGGAGTTACTTAGGGCCAAATGACGTGCGTGTGAGCACCACGAGACCTCAAGGATGCTCACTGAGGGGTTGTCAGGGGCTGAGGTGGTTGGAGACGGCTCATCGGCGGTGAGGAGGTTCATGGCGGCGGCTCTTCTCGGCGACGGAGTGCTACAACAGAGGCTTGAGTTAGCTTCAGGGAGAAAAGGATGGTGCATGCATGAGTAATCAAGCTAACTCTCACCGGGGAAGGAGAATGGCGGTGGCGGTGGTGTTCTAGCTGGAGGCGAGGAAGATGATGGCAATCCCGAGTTTCGGGGCTTCAACTGCAACTTGGATCAAGGGAACATGCTCAACTGGGTAGGGAACGTGTTTTGACGTGAGCATCATGGCTCAGAAGCTCACTAGGGCGTGATGGCGCGGTCGCGTACTCGCCGGCGTCGGAGACGGCGCTTCTGTTCCCGGCAAACCAAGGGCGTTGAAGTTCTGGTTCTTGGGAGAGAGTGAGGGCGAGCTGCGGAAAATGGTGAAGTGCTCGGTTGGTCTTGAAGGCCTACAGGCGTGGCGGTCAAGGGGGAGGGGGTCACGACTCACGAGTACGTGCTCTGGCGTGTCTCGCGCAAAGAGGGGTACAGAGGGGAGAGAGACGGCGATGGGACAACGCAGCCCGAGCTGAAAGCATGTTCGAGCCGTCGCTTGCGGTCTTAAAGGGGGATTTGGTCAGGATTCTTGGGCAGCAACTCTGGCGACGCGGCGCGACGTCTACTCACGTAGCCATTGGCAAGGAGGGCGGTGGAGGAGCTGAGGTGGCTGTGGCGGTTGCGGGATGCAGCGGGGTCCCACTGGGTAGCGGCAGGGAGCAAGGCGGAGGCGGCAAGGCACTCTTTGCGTCCGCGTGCACGCCATGCTGGTGAGTTGGGCAAGCGGGAGGTGGAAGAACAGTCCTAACGGGTGGGGTTCGGTCCCACGCATCAACGACGGAAAGTAAAAGAATGGAGAGAAAGCGTATTTCGCGAAAATAAACTTTCGCAAAATTGAAGGCGGAAAAGAATGGGAGAAGGTGGGTTCGGTTCGACTGATCATTTTGAGGAATTTTTAGATATAGCAAAAGAGTTTCAAAAATTGTGAAATTTTTTTGTGAAGGTCCCCTGACACAGTGTAGATTCTTGTGTATTTTTTTTCCAGGATTTTATCTGCTTTAAATTTTACTCGAAAATTCTTTGAAGGTCACTGTTTTATTCAAAATAAAAAAACTCGACCTGCGCGGGGGGGGGGGGGGGGGGAAGAAACCCCCCGGGCATTATGCTTAAGAAGAAGATCCTCTCACGCAGATCGAGAAAATCCCCGAACCCTTGCCCCACCCTGACACAGCGGCATCAGCCTATGTGAGAGCGACCAATGGGAGCCCAACGCTCAACCCGCGACCAACGACCTAGGCCAGCCTTTAGACCTGTGCTTTGGCTTATGGGGCAAGCGAGGGGATTTTTTTCCCCCAGAATTTGGAAAGTTTCATAAACATGCTCAAAAGTATTCCAACATTTATTTCCAGTACAATGAACTTATATTTGTGTTTTTGGGATGCTACATTAGTGAAGTTTCAAGCAATGGTTTTCATTGTAAATTTTCCTGTGCCACTTTCTGGATCATCTTTTCAGGTTCAAAATTTTAATTTAATTTGGGTTTTATTAATTGTATATTCTTTTCCCAAGTTAGTGTTCACATATTATCTTCCAGAAAAACTTCGGTCAAAAGCCAGGAAAACTAAATATCAACAAAATACAAGCAAAAAGTTTTAATTTTTACATATTTTCGAGCATCCTGAATTTTAGGATGTTAGGGAGCAGCCATGTCGTCCACTGCTGGCTGACTGGACGACATGTCATCGACTAGGCAGTGCCATGGTGATGTCGTGACAACTATGGTGGTAGCTTTGTTGTGGCTTTTTTCTTTTGTGCCCATTGCCCAATTGTCGGCATACCAACATTTTGCTTGTCTTACTACTAAGCAACTAGAAAAGTAGTTTGTATGTCATGCCTGTTTAGTCAAAATGATGTTATGAAATATTTTGCAGATTGACCCTTATCTAAAAATTGGTGAAGACTTGCAAGTCTATGTAAGGTTGCAATCGGATCTAGGCAACTATGGTTCTGAAAGTGATCAAGCAGTTGCTAGATCTGTACTTTCTGACTGTAGGACAAAAATGGGGATTAGTGATCAGCGAGTAATTGATGTAATTGCATGTGCACTTTCTAATTTAACTGAGGTTAGTCATTGGAGACTGGTTTGATTTTGCCATCTGTTTGCTGTTGACCCTAAGCATTAAGGTCTTACTGAGGTCAAATTGCATTACCAGATGGACAAGGATGCACTGGCAAAGGAGCTCACAGAGATGTTTACACCTGAAGATGTGCCCTTGTTTGCGTCGAATTCAGCACTTGACTGGGCCAACTTTCATGTGCAGGCATTTTCCGATGAATCTCTTTCTTTTGATGAGGTAGGTCACCTACATTAAATGTTGTCCTTAGTGATTCATTAGGTGAAGGCACTTGCAAAAGTTTGCGATAGCGCAATGTTCCTTCCTGTAACTGTACGTTGCCATCATGAAGATTTTATTTTTTATGTTTCCTCAAAGTCCTTTTTGCATTGTAGGAGTGTTCAAGAACCTCTTCAGTGGATGGTGGATTGCATGAGTCACCAATTACCAATACTGCTAGCTCCATATCAAAGATCACTCTACCGCAATCTGTTCCCCATGTCTTAGGTGTTGGTCAGTTGCTCGAATCGGTGAGTACTTATCTTGAAATTCAGCTGCCCTTGCACATATATGTTAAGTATTGGCAGTTTGGCACCAAAATATGTTACATTTTTTTCCCCTTTCCACCTCAACTGTCAGCATAATATTTTATCATTTGGTGAAGTTGGCTATAACTACAGCAAACATTGTTATTCTTCATTTGAATGTTTGCACCAGTTTCTTAAAAGTAGATTCTGTTTCTGTGATCAGGCGCTACATGTAGCTGGCCAGGTTGCAGGTGCATCTGTTTCAACCTCCCCCCTCCCATATGGCACAATGACTAGTCAATGTGAAGCCCTGGGATCGGGCGCTAGGAAGAAGCTGTCAAGCTGGCTTGTCAATGGCCACGACTCGACTCCAGACAATCCTGCGCCAAGCCTTCCCATCGCCCAGCATTTCGTCATTCCTAAGGTATGAAGATTGACAAATCCCGAATGTGTCATGCTGGCTTGTTGTCAATCCTGTATCATGTGGTCTCACAACCATGTCCAGGTAAATTCCTGTGGCTTCGAGATCAACGGCACGTCATCAGAGCCGTGCTCCACGGTGAAGCTTCCACCCGCCAGCCCCTTCGATAACTTCCTAAAGGCTGCGTATCGCACCCAACAGGAGATGTGATCAGCCTTGGGGATTACACCTAACCATCTTCAGGAGTGCTAGACTGTAGTATCTAAGATCGAACACTAGATTATCTTATCAAAGACTTGGCCGCTCTCGCTCTAAGTAACATGGTTTTTGTTGTTGTAGCGTATGTATGACCATGTGTATCACTATGTACTATAACGTCTGTAGCGTGTGTATGATCATGTGTATCAGTACTAGATGGCTGTAACCTCGCTGGTGTTACCTCTGTTGTTTGTCTCAGGTTTTAGGCTGCAGGGAGAACACTTCTATTTGAAACTTCTGTAATGCCATACTCATGTTATGGTCAATCTCTCCTATGCCTTTCCGTGTGGTCTAGAAAGAACGAAAAATGTGAAAGAAGATACAAGAAATCGAAATGGCACATTTATCACTTGAAGTCTATTAAGCACCCAATGGTATTTTGGTCTAATTATGAAGCAGAGATGTGCTGCATCAGGTCAATACAAAACAATCTCAAGTAAGAGCGTGTACTCATGTGGTAACGTTCCTGAATGTACTGAGGTCCGCTCGGTTGGGCTGAAAAGCAGCGGTTGAAATTTTACTATAGCTGAAGATGATTTATTTGACGTAATTAAATTTAAAAAAATTTAAAAATAGAAAAAAATATGCTAGCTCATTATGGACAACACAAATGAATACGGGAAAAAGAATCGGCAAAAAAGCTCAAAAAAGCCTAAAAGTTCAGAAAAAGATGAAATTTATGAATAATAAAAAATAAGTTAGAAACTAAAAGCTGAAGCCGAAACGAGCAGGAACTGAAATTGCAAATTCACACACCAAATGCAATGCTTTACTCACAATTATTCATTCACTGTTAGGGACATGAACGGGTAAGGTATTTCGACAATATTGGCGTAGAAGAGGCCATTATTCGGTGAGGATCAGGGAGCTATTCATTCGCAAATTTTCCCCTTTTAAAATTGTCTTCTCAAAGAAGCAAATGAAGAGGGGTATCTTTTTTTAAGGAGAAATCAATTATTTGTCACACTACAGATTGCTACTTTACGAAATGCCACTATAAAAATTGTCCAGCAGGATTTATCACCCAATTCATTGAAATAGTTAGGATTTAACACTCCTGTATTCTTTTAGGATTTGACACTCCTATATCCTATTTTTTTCAATTATTTTTTGAGCTAAAATTATCATGTGATAAGACATTTGTCTTTTTTCCTCATTGTCTTCTTACCCAACTTTCATCCCCTTCTCCTTTCTTACTGCATTTTTTACGCAGTAAAAACACTACTTTCTCCTTTTTGTTCTAGGATGATGTTTGCTTCCCTATATTAACTAAACATGCACATACAGCGTCTCCATGCTTATTATTTGTTGGATCTTTTCAAAGTAAATGAACACGTTGTATCAAGAACGAGATTACGTTGAAAGTAAATGAATGTTTCTTCTTCCTTCCTGGCCAAACATGTCGTGTCGGCACCTCCTAGTCCAAGCTAGGTAACTCTCCATATGATGCTCAACATGTATTTAGCAAAAGCTGCAAAAGCTCACAATCTTTCAAAGCTGGGTACACAAATTACCTCTTCTTCGCTATTTCTACATCTTGTTCCAAGATAAATCTGTCGCGTTTTTCTTAGAAATAAGAGACTCATAGCAGGTATATATACCGAGTGCTTTTGTTGGGTTTTCCGACAATTAATTTCGTGGTGTTCTGCACTTTTATTGGTTTGGCCTTTTCAGTGACATGCTTTTGTGTGGTATAGTTTTTTGAACGAACTATAGTAGGCAAGCAGCCGACCTGAACACTTCAAGAAAGAAATAAAAATAGTGAGGTGGATGTGCTGCTGCAACTTGTAAGGTGCAATGGCGGATGGAGAAGGGGATGGAAGTTAGGAAGAAGACAATGGGGAAGAAGGGCGAAGACGTTTTTTCACATGTTAATTTCCGTCCAAAAATAATTGAAAACCACTAGAATACGAAAAGAGTGGCAAAATCTAACCATTTCCATGAATTGAGTGAAATTCTAGAGGACAATCTTTAAAGTGGTATTTCGTAGAGTAGCAATCTTTGGGTGGCAAATAATTGAATTTTCCTTTTTTAAAGGAGAGGGGAGCTTCACCTCGTTACCGAGGAGCTGCACCTCGTTTAGAGAAGGTCAGGCTTCCGGTATCTATGGCCTGATTGTTTTGATAGGAATATGTTGGGTTGGGATAGGCTAAACGGATATAAGAGATGGTGTTTGGTGGGTTATAGTATTCATAGGGATGTTGTTTAGCTGGGTTTGAGTGCGCTGACAGTATGTATAGATGCAAGAGACGGTGAAAAGAAAATATCAGCATGGCTTTAATTTTATCTTAACATATTCTAATAGCCCTTATTTTACCTTAATCCGCCTGATACACTAATACGACTGATGTGCTCTAATCACCGCTTAATAATTTATTGGCAGAGCCTGCATCAAGAGAAACGGAGAAATTGGGCGTTCCTGCAGAGCTTGGGCCAAAGGCTCTTTTTGCATCTGCTCAGCCAGATTGTTTTATGCGTGCAGCCATCCAACACACACGAAAAGAAAAAGAATCTGCATCTGTACAGCCTGGTCCAAGGTGATGGCAGCCAACCAACCAGACAAATCACGCACTGTAAGCTGGAGGCTTAAACAGGACCTTAGGAGAGACATACTACAGTGCAACCCTTTCTGAACCTTAGAAGGGTTCCACATAAGCCCAAGCCCAGGGCCCAAAGCCCACACTGTCACTACGACCCGCGTTGGAGAGACGTACTACAGTGCAACCCTTTCTGAACCTTAGAAGGGTTCCGCATAAGCCCAAGCCCAGGGCCCAAAGCCCACACTGTCACTACGACCCGCGTTGTCTTCTTCACTCGCTCCCCTCCTCTCTCACCACTCTCCTCCCAGATAAGAGGCGCAACCAAAGCCCCTCCGCCCAAAACCCCACGCGAGCTCTCCTCCCACCCCGTCCATGGCGACCACCGCTGCCTCCTCCTCCTCCCTCACCGCCCCTCTCCTCCGCCCGAACCCCAACCCCACTCCCAGATCCCTCCCCCTCCTCAGGTTCCCCGCCCTCCCGCGCTCTCCGTCGCCTCCTCTTCCCGGTTCCAGCCTCTGTAACCTAACCGTCTCCGTCTCCGTCTCGCAGGAACCGGAGGTGTGCTCGCACCGTGTTCACCGCCGCCGCTGTCGGACCGCACGGAGCTGCTCAGAGGCGCGGGATTTGGTCGATCAGGTGAAGTTAGTTTGTGACGAACGCTTCGTAGCTCCGCGTCATCTGGTTGGTGGGGTGGGGGAGTTTTCATTAGGGCTTTAAGGGTGCTGATGGTGCTCTGTGTGTGTGTGTGGTAGGGATGACTTGGTGGTGCCGAGGTCGCCCTACTTCCCTGTGGAGTATGCGGCGGGGCAGGAGCGCGGGCCATCGCCCTTGGTGATGGAGCGGTTCCAGAGCGTCGTCGGTCAGCTCTTCCAGCACGTACGAGACTACTGGATTTTGTAGAAGTGTTTGGTCTCCTTCGTAGGAGATTTGTGGGTATGTAATGTGTGATGTGTGACTGTGTGTGTGTGTGTGGGTTTTCGTGCAGAGGATTATCCGGTGCGGTGGCCCTGTGGAGGATGATATGGCGAACATCATTGTTGCGCAGCTGCTATATCTTGACGCCACCGATCCCACTAAGGTGAAAATGAGAAGAATGAAAATCTGTTCCTTCGACGCAATTCCTAATTCCGACAGCAATAGTTGTCAAAAACTTTGTCATGATTTATCATAGCTTATCCTAGAAAGTTGAAATGCTGAGTTATATATCAAGGGAGGTAGCTTGTGCTGTTTTCTTTGCTTCAACACATTCTAGAGCCTCCTTGCACCATATGTTAATTAAAGTTGAAAGCCAAGTCGAGTTGTTTCTGGAAGTGGAATTAGTGTGTGGTTCTTGGATGTGTCCCCCCTATTTTAGGAAAACCATTTGATGATGTAGGAAACAATTTTGTTTAACTGGATCCCAGTTGCTGATTGCCTGATTCCCATGCGATAGAGCACCTGCTTATCTGTTACTAATGCTTTTGTATTTTTCGTATATCTTAAGTGCTTGGGTTTCCTGCTACCTAGGTAGGTCTGGGGTTGGGTTATATAACTGTGACCTCTGAACTTATTTACTTGTAGCCTTGTAGGTGAGGCTAATGTTGCCATCTCAACTAGCAATGAGCTCAACTTTCACAACACCATATATTCAAACATGGTTTCATTCAGTGCTTGATTCTTGTCAATTTTCTTGTAGGATATCATTATGTATGTAAACTCTCCAGGAGGGTCAGTCACAGCTGGTAATAGCTCTTCTTCATATTTCTTATCATTCAAACGTCTTACTCTTGCATCAGTTGCTTAAATAACATAAGTGCATTTTCTTTGCTTTTAGGGATGGCCATATTTGATACAATGAAGCATATCAGGCCTGATGTTTCTACAGTTTGTATCGGACTAGCAGCAAGGTACTGAGTGCTGACATCTCTATCCAAATAGTTCCGTTGAATAATTGGTAATTGATTCAAATTACAATGCTGTGCACATTACATAATCTTTATCGTTGTGTTTGATTATCCAAGTCAGGGTTTCAGATCCTGTTTGGGTCTGGATTCCTCATGTTATTAAGTATATGTTTCCTGCTACTTAACTTATCCTGCCTAATTCCTTTTATTTTCAAAATGCGAGAAACACATATTGGCGTGTTCAACTAAGTATAATCTGCCCACTTTAGGATTTTGGGTTGGCGAGTTCATGTATATGTTGCTGCATGTGAAATGTTGGTTTTTATTTAGTTCTAGATGGCAAATAAGACTTGGCTTTTCTAACCTAACAATATTGAATTTTCAATCTATATGAATGTGTACTCTTTATGGATGTCAATGTCAAGAGCTGCTTACTTGCCTTTATTGAGGTTTTGGCACTAGCATAGCTATGCCTAATTATTTTAATTTTGGTCTGCTTCTGCTATAAACAATATATCACAATGAATTAGCATGGAATAAGGTTCTTTTAGAAAAAGGCATAATTGCAGTTCCTAGTGTCAAGTGCATCTAGCTGTAGATAGAGAACAGTGGCTTAAATAGAATGTAGAGAGCTAACTAATATTTCAGGCTTACAGTTCCTTGGTACAAACATGATTTTTGTTCATAACTGCAAGCCTACAGCCATTTATTTATTGTTCCCCAGGAATGTAATACCTTTAATTTCATATTCTGTAATGTCTTCCGCTGTATTGTCTTGCATTGCCTGACAAGAGATTCTTACACACTCCTTTTTGCTGTTTTCTTTTGGCAGTATGGGAGCTTTTCTACTTAGTGCTGGGACCAAAGGTAATGCTAGTGATTGCCACTTCATTACTGCACATAGTCTACAGATAGACTGACCTCCATGCTTGAATATAGAAGTCATAGAACTGGTGAATGTAATGCAGGGAAGCGATACAGCTTACCTAACTCAAGGATAATGATCCATCAACCACTTGGAGGAGCCCAAGGACAAGAGACTGATCTTGAAATCCAGGTAATTTCCCAAAGTGAAATGATGTCTGCTCATTCTAGACCAGGACAGCATCTAAGTATTGTTGCTTAGTTTATCAAATGATAAATGCATATCTCAACAAGAGGAAGATATTTATTTTCTCATTATTCCTATCTTTATGCTTGTTCTACGTTAAAATTACTTGGTTTTACAAGCCAATGAGACTGTTTTTTGACAAAGGATCAAAGAATACAATGGTTGTTTGTATGATTATATCACCAGAAGCTGCCTGTCTTCTAAATTGGATTATTTTCTTCAGGCCAATGAGATGCTGCACCACAAGGCTAACCTGAATGGGTACCTAGCATACCACACTGGCCAGCCCCTGGATAAGGTCAACGTAGATACTGACCGTGACTACTTTATGAGCGCGAAAGAGGCAAAGGAGTATGGCCTTATTGATGGAGTAATCATGAATCCCCTTAAAGCCCTTCAACCGCTTCCAGCTTCTGGTTAGATGAAGTGCTCGACCTCTACCAAGCATTGTTGCCGTATTCTTTTAGAACTGTGTTTATATCACGCTGTTTTTATTAGCCTGGCTATATGGTTTTGTAATTCCGCATCCTGAGGCTTCAAAGGTTGTACAAAACAGATGCACTACTAGGATATTCTTGCCTTGCGATAAATATTGAAACTGAATTGACAGCATTTCATTGTTTGTTTCTCCTTAGATGGAACCTTGCGTGGGAATAATGTCGTGACGTTTTGCTGCTTTGACATGCATTTTGTTTTGATATTGATTATAAAGTATTATCTTCCGTTTTCTGGGAATCCAAATCAAGCAGGGGCATCCACATATGTTGGATACTGGTTATAATACACGCACCGTTGGGCGGCAGACAATACACAGAGGCCAGCTTCAGGTCTCCAGTGAGTGACGGAGATTGCTAGGCTAATGACGAAGGTATTTCCCGCACTTGACAGTTTTTTCAGATCCCGCACTTGCTAGTTGGCACCAGTGATTTGGTTCATAAACTGATAGTCAGATCGTGCTATCCTAGTGCTTAGCTCACCTCCAAGCCTACGCCGCATCACCAGCTGATAATGCCATTAGCGAGCAGAGTTGGTACTCATTTGGTCATTTCCATCCTGCACACAATCACCACAACGCTGAATGCAATCGAGGAACTCTTTTAATCATTTCCATCAAGTGTACCACATATAATAGGGTACGGGTAGCTGCACCATCCCACTTTAACTTCATCTATAGCTAGACAACAACCATTTACAATTCCTAGGGGTTTATAAATTATAGTAAACATAATATAGCCTCTGAGACGCATAATGGGGTGGCTATTATCCAAATTATGCACAAACCTACCTAAAACTTGTCCTCAATCCTGTAACCAGCCAGACCATTGATCTTTAAAAACTTTTTGATCACAAGGGCCATAATAGCAAGAGTCAGCGCGAATGCGGTCAAGGTCAACAAGCTGTCATGCTTTGGCTTCTGGATTGCAGCAGCGGGATCCTGTGGCGCTGCAGGAACTCTTGGAATGCTTTCTCTGCGGCTTTGGTCATCCATAGAATGGTTGGTAACCCCGTCTGACTGAGCTTCAACAATGTTTCTTGCAACTCCTGACTCAGAATCAGGCTTTGGAAGGTCATTACTAACAGAGTCCGAGCTGGATCCAGATGCGTTGACACCTTCAAGTGCCTTGTCCGCATGCTCACCAGAAGCGTCGGGTGGGGTTAATTGGTTAGTCTCCTCATTAGGGCCATTTGGCAGCAGTTGAGGAACAGGTGGAGCTTTTGTGAGCATTTGCTCATGGATCTGTGTTTGCAACAGCCTTTTGTGTCAAAGAAACAGAAAGTGCATGCATTCATGTTTGTAACGGTGTCATAGGAATCCAGAAAAATTCACAGAAATTCCTAGAGATATTCTAGACTTAGGGAAATTATTTACAACCTATTTTGGTCTTTAATTTTATACTAAAATACCTTTTAATTTTAAAATTAGATTTTAAGCTCTAGAAAATCACAAAAAATCCTTCTCTGACGTCTTCCATCGCTTGAAGGCGGTGACTTCGACGTGATCACCTTGACCGACGTGGTTGCTCGATGGAACCGACGCACCACTGCGGCCACTTCGGTCACTTTCGTGGCCCATCTCAAGCAGCGGGCGAGCGGCAGGAAGAAGATGAATAGAAAAAGCTCAACATGGAACAGACAATAGCGACTAAAGATATTGCAAGCACCAAGATGCGGGCGATAGAGAAAGAGAGAGCAAATTCCTAGAAAAAGAATCGCCACGGGGCTTAAGTACATATTGCGACAACACCATTTATTGCTGGTGCGGTAGGTGTGAGAATCGAAGGGACGTGTGCCATGCCATAACTGACACGACGGCCCATGTCGCATGACCAGAAGAGAAACCATCACCACGTGCGACTTGGTCTCAAATGTCACACGCACCAACGTTGTTGACGGCAATTAGGTGGGAATTCGAATAGGCGACGATTCAATAGGTCGAAAAAACGGAGGGCACTGAGGAGCAATGGACATAATCTCAGTCCATAAAAATTGGGGCCCTTTAACCATGAGAGGCTAATGTTGTGGGAATGACTCACACCTTGGCCCAGTCAGCCCATCGCACCAAGAGGCACAATGATCGTATGACCATGTGGCTGGCCCAAGAGAGTCGTCACAAGAGAAAGGACGTGATTGCCTCTATAGTAGTAGACCCAGATAGAGGTATTTATGTAAGTAACTTATTCATGGCTATAAGTATGTATCTCAGGGCGCCATGGGGGGTAGTAACTCATTGTTTCAAAGATAAGGCTATGTAATGCAATGCCTTCTATACACCATCTCCTGGTTTCTAAGGTTCCGAGTAGCCCCTTGGTGGCATATCCATTGCCTCATTGTTCACTGTTTATTCCATAACACAGCTATATTGATTATTTAATTAATTTTCTGATACTTTTGGGGGCTTTGGGTTGGGCCAGTGGGCCAAAACTAGGCCCAAACCCAGAAAAATTGAGGTAGGCTAGACTGTCCATGATAGACCGAACCAGCAATCTTAGATGAGTGGAGTCGTACACCTATCACTCTACCAAAATGTGGTTCCTGTACTACGATGGTACTACTATGGTAGAATATACTTGAGTATGCTATGTATGATTGGCTCGTTGTCTCCATACGCCAATGCAATCTTTACGTTGAACTCGGACTTATACCCTCCCTAGTTGCGACCTATGTCGGACTTTGAAACGATCTAGCGAATGGGTCCGTTGGAGCGGTTTGACTCGACAATAATAAACGATGGGAATGCATGGGATATTCCCACATCACGGTGGAAATCACAGCAAGGCATGAAACCAGCCTTATTGGGCATGGACGCGAAACGTGGCATGCATGCGCCTTTTCCAGCTTCCTCAGTCCGACGTGAAATCGCACGCACAGGACATTTAAGATAGCCAATGATCGAGACCGTGCCCAAAATCACGGCAAGGCATGAAACCGGCCTTATTGGGCATGGACGCGAAACATTCTATGTGTAGGCAAGAATAACTCGTAAGTAGCCCAAAACGAAGTCGATCACATCTCAGAAACATCCAGCATAATTGATACTTTATTTATGTGCTATCTTCAGGAAGGCATAGAAAATGCAGTCCACTTCAACAGAGGTGTGTGAGCATGCAAGAAATTTCCTAACACGTACAAAACAGCAGACATGAAACCAGCGATATTGGGTGTATGCACGCATGAAGCGCGCCATGCATACGCCTTTTCCAGCTTCATCGGTCCAGGCGTGCATTGCAATCGGACGCACAAGACATTTAAGCTAGACATAGATGAGGCCATGCTGCTGCTATATATAAACACCCCCTTCATACCAATTCCAGAGCTCATCATACCAATTCCAGAGTTCATCAAGCAGCTCGAGCACTCCTGTCCATTGCCATTGCCATTTATTGTGCTTCAGAGCTCGGGCATCAGTAATAAGAAGTAACATGGAGGCCCAAAACAAGGAGGTTGCTGCTCTAGTTGAGAAGATCGCCGACCTCCACGTTGCCATTACCAAGCTGCCGTCGCTGAGCCCATCTGCTGACGTCGACGCGTTGTTCACCGATCTCGTCAATGCGTGCGTTCCGCCGAGCCCCGTTGATGTGACTAAGCTCGGCCCGGAGGCGCAGAAGATGCGGGAGGAGCTCATCCGTCTCTGCTCCGACGCCGAGGGGAAGCTCGAGGCGCACTACTCCGACATGCTCGCTGCCTTCGACAACCCGCTCGACCACCTCGGCCGCTTCCCTTACTACAGCAACTACATCAACCTCAGCAAGCTCGAGTACGAGCTCTTGGCCCGCTACGTGCCCGGCCTTGCGCCGGCCCGCGTCGCGTTCGTCGGGTCGGGCCCGCTGCCGTTCAGCTCGCTCGTGCTCGCCGCGCGCCACCTGCCCAACACGCTGTTCGACAACTACGACAGGTGCGACGCGGCCAACGAGCGGGCCAGGAAGCTGGTCCGCGCGGACAAGGACGTGGGGGCGCGCATGTCGTTCCACACCGCCGACATCGCCAGCCTGTCGCAGGAGCTCGGCGCGTACGACGTGGTCTTCCTGGCCGCGCTCGTCGGCATGGCGGCCGAGGAGAAGGCCAAGGTGATAGCGCACCTGGGTAAGCACATGGCAGACAGAGCGGCCCTTGTTGTGCGGAGCGCGCACGGGGCGCGCGGGTTCCTGTACCCCATTGTTGATCCCGAGGACATCGGGCGGGGCGGGTTCGATGTGCTGGCCGTGTACCACCCCGACGACGAGGTGATCAACTCCGTCATCATCGCGCGCAAGGTGGATGCGCACGCGAACGGACGCCAAAATGGACAAGCGCACGTGCGCCGCGCGGTGCCGGTGGTTAGCCCGCCGTGCAGGTGCTGCAAGATGGCGGCGAGCGCGCACCAGAAGAGGGAGGAGTTTGCCGCCAAGGAGCTGTCCATCTGACGGGACAAAACGAATGTGCGAGGTGATCATTCGTCGCTGTTTAATCACGTGCGATCGTGGTGTGTGGACTTACAACTATGTATTTGACGTTATGTGTTGTTGTACCTTGCAACGTATTACCTGTGTGGTGTTCACGGGTACATGTCTACGTACCCGGCGTGAAAGATATGGATGAGGATAGTGTGCGAAGGAATATTATGTGTTTGTCAGTGTACTTTTTTTCTTTAAAACTGTGTTGGTAAGTGTTGATCTGTTGAGAATAAAAGGATTTTTCCTTGAAAAAGACAACAAGCTGACTAATTTTGTGTGGTGTTAATTAATGAGTCTAGAGAGGAGTTGCCCACATGATTGTAATCCTTCTGTGGTTACTTAATATATACTTTAAAGCTTGGCTTGTTCTTAGAGAAAATGTAAACACACTACTACAGAAAACCGTATTACAGACGGTTCAAAAATATCATCACAAACGGTTTTCTGAATCGTCTGAATTTATGGGTCAGTGATAATCGAAGGTTATCACAGACGGTTTTTGAACCGTCTGTGGTGTAAATATCACAGACGGTTTGTAACTAAAAACCGTCTGTGATAGCTGATAATCACAGACGGTTTTTAAGTAATCACAGACGGTTTTTAACGAAAAGCTGTCTGTGATATTGATATATCACAGACGATTTTTAACTAAAACCGTCTGTGATATAGTTAAAAACCGTCCGTGATATTTACCACCCCGACGACGATGTGCTGGCCGTGTACCACCCCGACGACGAGGTGATCAACTCCGTCATCAATCATCATCGCGCGCAAGGTGGATGTGCACGCGAACGGATGCCAAAATGGACAAGCGCACGTGCGCGGCGCGGTGCCGGTGGTTAGCCCGCCGTGCAGGTGCTGCAAGATGGTGGTTTTCCAGCTTCCTCAGTCCGGCGTGCAATCGCACGCACAGGACATTTAAGATAGCCAATGATTGAGACCGTGCTACTGCTATTTATACTAATATACCCCATTCGTGCCCATTCCAGAGCTCATCAAGCAGTTCGAGCACTCCTGTCCATTTCCATTTCCTTGTGCTTCAGAGCTCGGGCATCAGTTGCAATTAGTTGCATCTTGTCTCCTCAGCTGCAACTGCGACAAGTAACATGGAGACCCAACCCAAAACAAGGAGGTCACTACCCTAGTTGAGAAGATCGCCAGCCTCCACGTTGCCATTACCAAGCTGCCGTTGCTGAGCCCATCTGCGATAGCATGGGTGAGTACAAACTTGTAATCCACAAGTTACACAGAAGAATGTGATATAATGATAAAGGCAACAAAAAAGACATATAAGGTTATTTGAGTGTAAAATAACATTTAAGGAAATACAGTAAATAGATTGAAAATTGATGAATTTAATACAGTAAGTAAAGATAGTAATTTAAGTAAAATTAATATTGTTAGTGTAGACAATGACCTGACACCAACCTAACCACGGGCATCCCACCCGGACCATCTTTTTCAAAAGATCACATATGAATTCCATCCATCCATAAGCCTTTGATATGATTAACTTAGCTTGCCCATGATCGTGGGAACGGCTATCCAGGATAGTTTATACACTCTGCAGAGGTTGCACAATTTTACCCACAAGATATGATTAACTCATGATGTCGGCCACTACGCGCTTCTGTAGGCGTGCGATTGAGTAATCATAATAAGACCTTTATAAAGCAAAGCCTTCAACTTAGCCAAGTCAATACTAAGATTTCACCCCAGTAAGAAATCCACTAGATTGGGACCCCCTCTTGAGACGAGCGAGACTTCAGATGGTCTACACCACACTCACTTTCAATCTACAGTGAGACTTTGATTGAGACCTATAAATTAGTCAGTCAGAACTGTCCCATACCAGTCTTGTGATAGTATGAAAAGACTTTGTAGCAGTACCTCACTAACTAGTCCTTAATTGACTTAGGCACTTTTCATATACCCCTTGTGCCTGACAATCAATATTGTGTCACCGAACAACAATGCATACCAACAAGCACCCACCAACTAACCATTTGCCTAAATTTAAACCAAGTTTTATATTTTATTTTGAAATATTTTATAGTCCTTCTCGAGTCACCGAAGCCAAGAATATATTTGAAAACTTATCATTTAATGTGAAAAAGTATCTCAAGCCTAAAATTATTTTAAGCATGTCTAAGCATTGCTGCAGAAGTTCTCTAATCAACACTAGTGTACTAACCAGAGTTCGATTCTAGGGTGACTAGGTGTAAGGACTTGCAATGTCTAAGGTGTCATAATAAGTAGGTATTAACTAAGTTTAAAACTAGAATTAAAATACTTTGAATAAACATATGCATGCAGAATAATTTAAAACAACGTAATTTTATTTATAATCTGGATTCAACATGATCAAGGTGTGTAATATGCCTTGCGCCACAGATTGATGTGAATCGTCAAAGTAGAACTCTTCTGAATTATCGTAATCTACATGTGAAAATAACCCACCAAACTCAAATAAAATCAAAATAAATTCAAATAAACTTCAATTATTAAACAAGAGGGTAGAAATGAATTGATTGGTATTTTTGATTAATTTAAGAATTTGAATGGGTTCAATCGGAGCTAGGATGAAGGAGAACATGCTTATGGAAGTTTGAATTCTAAAGAAATGAATAAAAAGAATTTTTGGAATTATTTTTGTGAAGGAAAAGTGGTCGTAAACTATAGTGTGTGGTCAGAGATTGAAAGCTACAATAACTATTCGGTGGTCGTTAGGCTATAGCAACTGGTTGGTGGTCAAAGCTATAGTAACTGGTCGGTGGATGTAATCTATAGAGAGTGGTCAGTGTTTGAAGCTATAGTAACTAGTCAGTGGTTGTAATCTATAGAGAGTGGTCGGTGGTCGTTAGGCTATAGTAGCTAGTCGGTGGTCGAGGCTACAGTAACTGGTCAGTGGTCATAACATAGAGAGTGGTCGGTGGTCGATGGGCTTTAGGTGGTCGAACAGCCGTGGTCGGATGGTTGAAGTGGTCGAGCCATGGTCAGAAAGCGATGGTCGGAGGCTTAGGGTAGTCGGAGGCTTAGAGCAATGGTCGCTGATGCTCTGGTGACTGGCGAGGTGCCCAAACAGAAAAAGGAAAAAGTGAGTGATACATTGGTGGGCACGAGGTTTACTGGAGATTGCCGGAGATTAGTTGACGACGGCAAGAGACGGCGACAACGGGGTGCTCCGGTTAGGGAATGGCTCCGGCACCGGACTTGGACAGCGGAGTGGTCGATGAGGTTGATCGCAGTTAGGAATGGCAACGGGTTGGATATCTCCGGGTTCTGCTCTTTCCCCCCCGAATCCGAAACCCGAAAGTACTATCCAAACCCGAACCCGAAATAACTTTCGGGGCGAATAGGAGCCCCGAACCCGAAACCCGCGGATACCCGATATCCAATGGATATCCAAAAAACTGGACAAAATTCAATACCGGCGGCGCGGGGGGATCTGCGCGGGCGGCGGTGGCGCGGGGGGACGGCGCGGGCGGCGGCGGCGCGGGGGGATCTGCGCGGGGGGGACGGCGCGGGGGGATCTGCGCGGGCGGCGGTGGCGCGGGGGGACGGCGCGGGCGGCGGCGGCGCGGGGGGCGGGGCGCAGGGGGATGGGCGTCGACGCGTCGTGGGTCAGGTGGCGGCTGGGGAGTGGGGACTGGGGTGGGTGGGATTGGGTGGGCAGGGTTAGGGTTTCACTCATTTTTACTTATATACTAGGTGAAAGGGCCCACATGTCATACACACTTCGGGTATCCATGGATATCCATGGGTAGAGTTTGCCCTCCAAATCCAACCCGAACTCTTATCGGGTACCCGCCCCGAACTATCCATGGATAGAAAATGCCATCCAAACCCACTATTTTCGGGTTGGATACCCGCGGATACCCGGCTCCACGGATAATTTTGCCATCCCTAATCGCAGTGCAGTGAAGCTAGTGGTGTCATCAGCGGCCCTCGGCGTTGCCCCGGTGAGCCAGAATTGCTTTCCGAAGTGGTGTGGTCGGGCAAAGTGGTGAGAGTGCGCGAGAGGGGCGTGGGGTTCGTCAGTATAATGTGGAAGAGGGGAGGGGGTTGTGCGGGGCTGAGGGGTGCACGAGGGTCCTATTTGTAGTGCTGGGGGGAGACACGCGGCGAAATCCTTCGCCGTAATTGGCGGCCGGTGGGAAGGAAAGAGAGGAGAGTAAGGAAAAAAGGGCATGGAAGGAAAGGGGGCGCAGAAGTTTGGGGATTTGATCCTGGACGGTGCTTGGTTTCCAAAACTGAAGAGAACGGGGAAAGGAAAGGTGGGCTGGTATCGATTAGAGTGGTCAGCACCGGTTTGGAAAGAGTGGGGGAGGAAGGAAGGAAAGGAAGAAAGAGATAGAGGATGGAGATGACAAGTGGGACCGGGTGGTAAGAGAGAGAAAGAGAGAATGGTGAGGATGGCCTAGCGAGGGGCGGGGAAGGATCTAGGCCGGCCACCTGTGGGCCCAGGAGGGAGGAAGGGAGTTTTAAATTGATTTTCTGAATAAACAAAGCCAGAAGATTCAAATAGTTTTTTTGAAAATAGCACATAAAGTCATAGAAATCCAGGAAAATTCACAGATATTCCTAGAGATATTCTAGACTTAGGGAAATTATTTACAACCTATTTTGGTCTTTAATTTTATACTAAAGTACCTTTTAATTTTAAAATTAGATTTTAAGCTCTAGAAAATCACAAAACATCCTTCCCTAACGTCTTCCATCGCTTGAATGTGGCGACTTCGAAGTGATCACCTTGACCGACGTGGTTGCTCGATAGAACCGACGCGTCGTTGCGGCTGCTTCGGTCACTTTCGTGGCCCATCTCAAGCAGCGGGCGAGCGGCGGGAAGAAGATGAATGGAAAAAGTTCAACATGGAACAGACAATAGCGACTAAAGATATTGCAAGCACCAAGATGCGGGCGATAGAGAAAGAGGGAGCAAATTCCTGGAAAAAGAATCGCCTCGGGGCTGAAGTACATATTGCGACAACACCATTTATTGCTGGTGCGGTATGCGCGAGAATCGAAGGGATGTGTGCCACACCATAATTAACACGACGGCCCATGTCGCACGACCAGAAGAGAAAATGTCGCCACGTGCGACTTGGTCGCAAATGTCACGCTTGCCAATGTTGTCGACGGCAATTAGGCGGGAATTCGAATAGGCGACGATTCAATAGGTCGAAGGAACGGAGGGCACTAAGGAACAACGGACATAGTCTCAGTCCATAGAAATTGGGGCCCTTTAACCATGAGAGGCTAATGTTGTGAGAATGACTCACACCTTGGCCCAGTCAACCCATCGCACCAAGAGGCACAATGATCATATGACCATGTGGCTAGCCCAAGAGAGTCGTCACAAGAGAAATGACGTGATTGCCTCTACAGTAGTAGACCCAGATAGAGATATTTATATAAGTAACCTACTCATGGCTATAAGTATGTATCTCAGGGCGCCATGAGGGGGTAGTAACTTATTGTTTCAAAGATAAGGCTATGTAATGCAATGCCTTCTATACGCCATCTCCATGGTTTCTAAGGTTCTGAGTAGCCCCTCGGTGGCGTCTCCATTGCCTCATTGTTCACTGTTTATTCCGTAAGCACAGCAATATTGATTATTTAATTAATTTCCTGATACTTTGGGGGGCTTTGGGTCGGACCAGTGGGCCAAAATTAGGCCCAAGCCCAGAAAAATTGAGGTAGGTTAGACTGCTCATGATGGACCGAACCAGCAATCTTAGATGAGTGGAGTCGTACACCTATCACTCCACCAAAATATGGTTCTTGTACTACGATGGTACTACTATGGTAGAATATACTTGAGTATACTATGTATGATTGGCTCGTTGTCTCCATACGCCAATGCAATCTTTACGTTGAACTCGAACTTATACCCTCCCTAGTTGGGACCTATGTCGGACTTTGAAACGAACTAGCGAATGGGTCCCGTTGGAGCGGTTTGACTCGACAATAATAAACGATGGGAATGCATGGGATATTCCCATATCACGGTGCAAATCACAGCATGGCATGAAACCAGCCTTCTTGGGCGTGGACGCGAAACATTCTATGTGTAGGCAAGAATAACTCGTAGCTAGCCCAAAACGAAATTGATCACATCTCAGAAACATCCAGCATAATTGATACTTTATTTATGTGCTATCTTCAGGAAGGCATAGAAAATGCAGTCCACTTCAACAGAGGTGTGTGAGCATGCAAGAAATTTCCTAACACGTACAAAACAGCAGACATGAAACCAGCGATATTGGGTGTATGCACGCATGAAGCGCGCCATGCATACGCCTTTTCCAGCTTCATCGGTCCAGGCGTGCATTGCAATCGGACGCACAAGACATTTAAGCTAGACATAGATGAGGCCATGCTGCTGCTATATATAAACACCCCCTTCATACCAATTCCAGAGCTCATCATACCAATTCCAGAGCTCATCAAGCAGCTCGAGCACTCCTGTCCATTGCCATTGCCATTTATTGTGCTTCAGAGCTCGGGCATCAGTAACAAGAAGTAACATGGAGGCCCAAAACAAGGAGGTTGCTGCCCTAGTTGAGAAGATCGCCGGCCTCCACGTTGCCATTACCAAGCTGCCGTCGCTGAGCCCATCTGCTGACGTCGACGCGCTGTTCACCGATCTCGTCACTGCGTGCGTTCCGCCGAGCCCCGTTGATGTGACTAAGCTCGGCCCAGAGGCGCAGAAGATGCGGGAGGAGCTCATCCGCCTCTGCTTCGACGCCGAGGGGAAGCTCGAGGCGCACTACTCCGACATGCTCGCTGCCTTCGACAACCCGCTCGACCACCTCGGCCGCTTCCCTTACTACAGCAACTACATCAACCTCAGCAAGCTCGAGTACGAGCTCTTGGCCCGCTACGTGCCCGGCCTTGCGCCGGCCCGCGTCGCGTTCGTCGGGTCGGGCCCGCTGCCGTTGTCAGCCGCCCTTGCGAATCTCACAATTTTCTAGCTCACGCTTCAAATGAAATGCATACACAGGAAACACACAAATATTTTGGTGCTGCAAGAAGCCACAGCTTTTCTGATGCTTTACATACTTATTTAAAGGAAACAACAAACTAAATGTCAGTTACATGCATGGCACTAATACGTGACGATAGAGATCATGCCGCACAGTGTAATGCTCGGCACTAATGCATGCAGGAAACGGAAACTAGCAAATGTGACTACTAAAAGAAACGGCAACACTTAAAATGAGAAAATTAAACAGCCGTGTTCCACTACTATTGAGAAACGGAAGAAATAAAACTGAAACTTAACTAAGCAGCTAACGTGCACAGGATTAATTGCTAACAATTCTCCCCCTAATCCTGCTGCCGTGTGACGATCTCGACGATGCCCGCCTTCTTGCGAAGTTCATAAAACTTGATGCGCTCGAGTTGCAATTAAATGAAGCTCGTCGGAGTCAAGCTCCACAGGCTTCGAAGTGGCAAAGATGTTGGTCATGCTTCTGTAGCGCCGTGGAGCACCGAAATCGTCATCGAGGTTCGGATCCGCCGTGGGGGGCGACACGAATTCCACCTGTGGACTCGGCGGCTCGGAGGGAGATGCCGCTGATTCCGACGGCAACGCACCAGAAGGCGATGGGCTTGGTGAAGCAGTGTTGGCGTCGACAGGCTGCACCTCATAATGGACCGTGAATGAATCAATCGATGCGTCCGTACCTGACTCATGCTCCCCCCAGTTCCACTTCCTCATTTCATCGAATACCACGTCGCGTGTGACCCACACACGCTTGGCGGCGGGGTCGTAGACGCGGTAGACCTTGCTACCGGGCTCGTAGCCAAGGAACACCATGGTCTTGCTACGATCCTCCAACTTCTTCATGTGCGGCTTCACCACCTTCACGTGCGCCACGCACCCGAATGTGCGGAGATGATGCACGGCAGGTGTTCGACCATGCCACGCCTCGTATGGAGTCTTGTCGGGGACGCTCTTCGTGGGCGATCGGTTGAGGATGTAGACCGCCGTCGTTACTGCTTCCCCCCAGAACTCGCCGGGCATGTCCTTCGCTTTCATCATGCACCGCGCCATGGCCACCACTGTCTGGTTACGGCGTTCCACGACGCCGTTCTGTTGCGGTGAGTAGGGCGCGGTGAGGTGGCGCCCAATCCCCTGCTCGGTACAGTAGAGGCCGAACTCCACGGAGGTGAATTCACCACCGCGGTCAGTGCGAAGAACACGCAGCTTGCGGCCGGTCTCGACCTCGACGCTGGCCTTGAAGCGCTTGATGGCTGCAGGAGCATCACTTTTCGCCGCCAGCAGAAAGAGCCACATGTAGCGGGTTAGATCATCGATCAACAATAGGAAGTACCTCTTGTTGCCATGGGTTGCTGGCGTGATGGGCCCGCATATATCACCGTGGACGAGATCGAGGCGCTCCAACGCTCGGTACGCCACCGCGGCAGGGAACGGCGTTCGCTTCTGCTTGCCGATCAGGCAGCCGTCGCAAACCTGATTTATGCGCTCAAGCTCCGGTAGGCCTCGCGCCATCCCGCGCCGAGCGAGCATGCGAAGCGAATCGAAGTTGAGGTGGCCGAAACGCGCATGCCATGTCCAGGCCTCCTCCTTGCCCCTCGCCGCGAGGCAAATGGGCTGTGCTATGTTGACGTTGAGCACATAGAGACGTCCGGCGGTCCGCCGAACCCGGCACAACAGTCGGCGTTGGGGGTCGCGCAGTGTGAGGACGCCATTCTCGATCTCCGTCTTGCAGCGAGATTCGTCCAACTGGCCGAGGCTGACGATGTTGCTGCGGAGACGCGGGATGTAGTAGACGCCGGTGAGCGCGCAGTGATCACCGTTCTTGCAGGCGAAGAGCACAGTGCCGCACCCCTCGATGCGGACTCGCGAGGCGTCGCCGAACTTGACGGAACCGCGCACGCTGGTGTCGAGTTTGGAGAATGCGTTCCGTGCGCCCGTCATATGATTCGATGCGCCGGTGTCCATGATCCATTCTGGATCGACTGGTTCTCCCACATCGCGGAGAGTGACAAGGGCGCGCTCCTCGTTTATAACGAGTTCAGCGCCTGCTGGTTCGATGTTGATGGCGGGAGAGAGGTCACAGACCTGAGCCATTAACAACGTGGGCTCATCTTCGCCCTCAGCTTGCTCTGGTTCGGCTTGGAGAAGATTCGCCTGAGCCAATCTCTCACGATCCCGCTTCGCCTTTCGGCAGTCCTTGGCCTAGTGGCCGAGTTTGCCGCAATAACGGCATTTGTCCTTGGAGATGTCGTGGCACGCGGTCTGGGATGGCCCAGACTTTGGTTCCTCGTCTCCCCCGTCACGCCCGCGGCTGCGCCGGCCGTGCTGGCGTGAGCGTGACGTGTTCCCGCTGTTCGCCTTGGTGTTGTTCGACGACCATTCCTTCTCCGTGAGTAGAACCTGGTCTCCTTCCTCATCGTCCGACTCTCCACGGTCCTCGACAGCGTGGAGCCGGCCGGTGAGGTCCTCGATGGACAGAGTGCTGAGGTCAACCAAGGTTTCAATTGACAAAGCGATTTGGCGATACCTGCGGGGAACAATACGCAATAGCTTGCGGACCACCTTCTCCTCCGACAACTCCTCCCCAAGGAGGCGAAGGTCGCTAACGACACCTTGGAGCCGGAGACTGAAGTCCTCCACGTGCTCGCCATTTTTGAATCGCATGGACTCAAATGTTTGGCGTAGCTTCTGCGCCTTGGATTCACGCACTCGGTCCGCCCCAACCCTCATCGCCTTGAGGGCGTCCCAGGCTTCTTTGGCGTTATCCTTCTCGGCGAGCGGCCGGAGCATTTCCGGAGGCACCGCGCGCAGGATCGCCGAAAGAGCCTGGCGATCTTCCTGGTACGGCACATCACCGGTGTCGACGGCGTCCCACAGGCCTTGAGCCTGCAGGTTGACTCGCATCAACACCGCCCAATCGGAGTAATTTGAGCGTGTGAGCGTGGGGTAGGAGATGGAGCCACTACTCTCCTTCACGACCCGCTGGACAACGAGTTCACGCTGGCCGCCATTGCGTCGTTGCGGGCGGCGCGTCGGTGGGGACGGCGAGCGTCCACGGCCGTGTCGCTGCGGTGTACGGGAGTGGCCTACGGCAAGGACGGGAGCCGACATTGTGCTCTGATACCAATTGTCAGCCGCCCTTGCGAATCTCACAATTTTCTAGCTCACGCTTCAAATGAAATGCATACATAGGAAACACACAAATATTTTGGTGCTGCAAGAAGCCACAGCTTTTCTGATGCTTTACATACTTATTTAAAGGAAACAACAAACTAAATGTCAGTTACATGCATGGCACTAATACGTGACGATAGAGATCATGCCGCACAGTGTAATGCTCGGCACTAATGCATGCAGGAAACGGAAACTAGCAAATGTGACTACTAAAAGAAACGGCAACACTTAAAATGAGAAAATTAAACAGCCGTGCTCCACTACTATTGAGAAACGGAAGAAATAAAACTGAAACTTAACTAAGCAGCTAACGTGCACAGAATTAATTGCTAACAGCCGTTCAGCTCGCTCGTGCTCGCCGCGCGCCACCTGCCCAACACGCTGTTCGACAACTACGACAGGTGCGACGCGGCCAACGAGCGGGCAAGGAAGCTGGTCCGCGCGGACAAGGACGTGGGGGCGCGCATGTCGTTCCACACCGCCGACATCGCCAGCCTGTCGCAGGAGCTCGGCGCGTACGACGTGGTCTTCCTGGCCGCGCTCGTCGGCATGGCGGCCGAGGAGAAGGCCAAGGTGATAGCGCACCTGGGTAAGCACATGGCAGACAGAGCGGCCCTTGTTGTGCGGAGCGCGCACGGGGCGCGCGGGTTCCTGTACCCCATCGTTGATCCCGAGGCCATCGGGCGGGGCGGGTTCGATGTGCTGGCCGTGTACCACCCCGACGACGAGGTGATCAACTCCGTCATCATCGCGCGCAAGGTGGATGCGCACGCGAACGGACGCCAAAATGGACAAGCGCACGTGCGCCGCGCGGTGCCGGTGGTTAGCCCGCCGTGCAGGTGCTGCAAGATGGCGGCGAGCGCGCACCAGAAGAGGGAGGAGTTTGCCGCCAAGGAGCTGTCCATCTGACGGGACAAAACGAATGTGCGAGGTGATCATTCGTCGCTGTTTAATCACGTGCGATCGTGGTGTGTGGACTTACAACTATGTATTTGACGTTACGTGTTATTGTACCTTGCAACGTATTACCTGTGTGGTGTTCGCGGTACATGTCTACGTACCCGGCGTGAAAGATATGTGTTGAATAGTTAGAGACAAGTGTATACGATAGAACTCATGAACCACTTTATTCTGAATGTACAGTGCTTTATATACATGATGAATGGGTGGCAAAAGGTGCCTTTATGGAAAGACATCTGCTCCTTTTGCAATAACTGTACATTGGGCAGTTTAATAAACTGGTGTTTAACACTCCCCCTTGACCAATGTATCTTCACATGATCACCTTGATTCATCATCTTGAAATAACTCCTCCAAAAACCCTGTAGGGAAAAATATGAGGAGAACTGATAGAGTAGATATGCCATGAAAAACTCCTTTAAAACCCAGTGGGAAAATTCAAGGAGAAAAATGATATGGCATATATTTGATTATATCTCTTAAAACCCTTGTGGGGAAAAGAGAGATATATTTATGATTACGTTGTCATATTGCCTCATTTAAAACCTTGATGAGAAACCTTTAGAGGGAAAACTCATAAAGGAAAAGAGTACAATATCTGTAGTTGAACGGGTTAAGTCTTTAGGAGATTTCTCCCCCTGACATCTGCAAATCACGTAGTCTTCGCATACCAATTCCATGAACAAATTTTTGGAATGTGGAGGTTGGTAATGACTTGGTGAATAAGTCTGCGAGATTATCACAAGACTTAGTTTGCAAAATATTTATTTCCCCACTCTCTTGCAATTCATGTGGGTAAAATAATTTAGGTGCAATATGTTTTGTGATATTGCTCTTTATGTAACCCGTTTGCATTTGAACAACGCAAGCAGTATTATCTTCGTAGATAATGGTAGGTGATGCAATAGCATCTATACCACATGATTGTTGTATGTGGTTAATCATTCTGCGAAGCCATACACATTCACGTGATGCTTCATATAATGCAATTATTTCAGAATGATTAGTGGATGTAGCCACTAGGGTCTGTTTCGAAGACTTCCAAGAGATGGCTGTTCCACCATGTAAAAATACAAAACCTGTTTGAGATCTGGCATTATGGGGATCTGATAAATAGCCAGCATCTGTATATCCTATTAAATCCATATTGTTATTCTTTTGAAAGAATAGACCGAGATCTTTAGTGCCTTGAAGATATCTAAAGATATTCTTCACTCCTACCCAATGTCTTTTGGTTGGAGCAGCGCTATATCTAGCAAGTAGATTTACCGCAAATGCAATATCCGGCCGGGTGCAGTTTGCAAGGTACATAAGCGCTCCGATGGCACTGAGATATGGAACCTCGGGTCCCAATAACTCCTCATTGTCATCTCGGGGTCTAAATGGATCTTTGTCCCTGTCGAGAGATCGAACAACCATGGGGGTTTTCGATGGATATGCTTTGTCCATATTAAATTTCTCCAATATTTTCTGGACATAGGCTGACTGATGCACTAGTATGCCTGTATGAAGGTGCTCAAGTTGTATACCTAAGCAAAATTTGGTTTTACCCAAATCCTTCATTTCAAATTCCGTCATAAGATGATTACGTGCTTCATCTATATCCTGTGTATTACCAATGATATTAAGATCATCAACATACACAGATATAATACAAAATCCTGTTGAGGATCTTTTGATGAACACGCATGGGCAATCATCATTGTTGGAGTATCCCTTTTTGGTTAGGAACTCACTTAGTCGGTTGTACCACATTCTACCCGACTGTTTCAAGCCATATAATGACTTGTTTAATTTTACACAATACATATTGCGATTTGCGTTCGGATTCGGAATTGAAATTCCATCGGGAACTTTCATGTATATGTCCGAATCAAGTGACCCATAGAGATATGCGGTCACTACATCCATCAACTGAAAAGATAGATGATTTTTAACTGCCAATGAGATTAAGTATCGGAATGTTATTCCACTCATTACTGGAGAATAAGTTTCATTGAAATCAATGCCGGGTCTCTGCGTGAACCCTTGTGCTACAAGCCTTGCTTTGTATCTCACCACCTCATTGTTTTCATTCCGTTTGCGGATGAAAACCCATTTGAAACCGACAGGGAATACTTTGGGAGGTGTATGTATCACATTGGTGAATACATTTCTTTTCTTGAGCGAGGCTAACTCCGCTTGAATTGCATCCTTCCATTGATTCCAGTCCGAGCGCTGTTTGCACTCTGCCATGGTCTTGGGATCTGGATCATTTTGAAGGTTGTTTGCAATTGTTGTGGAGAAATAAATGTCGACAATTGTAGTCTTACGATCGTATGATTCTCCAGAATCAGTATAGTTAGTGGAAATTTCTTGGACCCCTGATGACTCAATGTTATTTCCCAAAACATTTGAGTCGGGGTATTCCGATGTCCCAGGATCAGTAATTGAGTGCACTGTTGATCTGGGTTCAAGGATCCTTTGGTGTCTATCAACTTGAGGTTGATCTGCATTTACATTCTTTTGTTTCCTTTGTCGCTTGTTAGAAGCTGTATCCGCCATTTGTACCGTACTTCTCCCCCTCTTATTTTGAATTGGGAGTTGAGTGGTATTTTGCGGTACCTCCACTCTTTCAGGTACATTTCTGGCAGGATTATAGGATTTTGTGACACCCTTATAATCAGTAAATGCATCTGGCAGGTTATTTGCAATGTTTTGCAAATGAATGAGTTTCTGAACTTGAAGTTCAGTCTCTCTGGTACGTGGGTCTGAGGCAGGAATGCCTTCAACATTCCAATTAATTTCCTGGCATTCAGTTTGGTACTTGTTGTCTCCCCCTAATGCCGGGAAATGTTCCTCATTGAATATGCAATCAGCGTACCGGGCCGTAAACAGGTCCCCTGTGAGGGGCTCGAGGTATTTTATGATTGACGGAGATTTATACCCAACATAGATCCCAAGTTTCCTGTGCGGTCCCATTGAGGTACGCTGCGGTGGTGAGATCGGTACGTATGTAGCGCAACCGAACTTTCGCAGATGGGAAATATCTGGTGGATTTCCACGTACTAATTGTAGCGGGGAAGTGCTATGATAAGCAGTTGGACGCAATTGGATTAAGTCAGCAGCGTGTAAAACTGCATGACCCCAACATGATGTTGGTAAGTTGCAATTCTGTAGTAATGGTCTTGCAATGAGCTTGATTCTCTTAATAAGAGATTCTGCTAAACTATTTTGTGTATGGACATATGGAACAGAATGTTGAACTTGTATCCCAAGAGCCATACAATAGTCATTGAAGGCATGGGATGTAAATTCAGCAGCATTGTCCATTCGAATTGATTGAATTCGATATTCAGGATAATGTGCTCGTAATTGAATTATTTGACCAATTAACTTAGCAAATGCATGGTTTCGTGTGGATAAAAGACACACATGTGACCATCTAGTAGATGCGTCAATAAGAACCATGAAATATCTGAACGGTCCACACAATGGTTGTATAGGTCCACATATATCTCCTTGAATGCGTTCAAGGAATTTAAGTGGTTCAGCTCTGATTTTAAGATAAGAGGGTCTTAAAATCAATTTTCCGGTGGCACAAGAAGTGCATACAAAATCTGAGGATTCCGGAAATTTTGTTTTATGGTATGTATGACCAATTGAATTGCTAATAATTTTCCTCATCATTCCAATGCCTGGGTGGCCAAGGCGATCATGCCATGTTTGGAATGTGTTAGTGTTTTGGAAAATTACTTTGTACGCAATATGTTTAACGGGTTTGATGTATGTATAGTACAATCCGGAGTTTAAAGATGGAATTTTTTCGAGTACTTGTTTGCCATATCCGTTGTTTTTGATTAAGAGGAGATATTCCTCTTTGTTGTCATTTTGGGTTTCAACATGGAAACCATTTTTACGGATATCTCTATAACTGAGTAGGGTACGTGTTGAATCGGGATACAAGAGTGCATCCGCAATTTCCAACTGTGTACCCATAGGGAGAGTAATAGAGGCGCGACCAGAGCCTACTATTGTTGCATCGCGTCCAGCGATAGTTAGAACATTTCCTTTACTCCTAGTAAGAGTTAGGAAATATTTTGTGTCCCTAAGTATAGAGTTTGTGGTACCACTATCCACAAGACATAATTCCTCCTCCATTGGATTGACTCCAAAAATCTATATACACAAAAGAAGAATTTAATGAAATTCTTATAGGATATATAGAATACATACAAACTTTATTTGACAATACCGAATGTGTTCGATATATGATTGTAGCATACAGGCTTACAATATAGATGACAACATTATTTATATTACAACAGCATAGTACTTAGCTATGGAACTAGGAGTCTAATTTAGATCTCCAAACATGTCTTGAGAATGAAATTCTTCAAGTGTGTCCTCAACGCACATAAGATCATCCTTCTTTGGAGAAGCACATGTGTCTTTGAGTTCTTGAATGAACTTTTGAGAGCATCCGGCTTCATCATTGTTGGATGTGAGATTGAAGTGTGCTTCATATCTCTTCTCTTGAGTCTTCTTGCCTTGAGCCAAAGACTGGAGGTAGAGGTTTACAAGGTGCTTCGGGGTGCGGCATTTCTTGGTAGGATGGTTGTAGCAACCACACTTTTGACAAATGTCAGTTTTGTCAATTTTCTTACCAGAATTGCCTTTGCCTTTCTTGAATCCACTTGGTTTTTGCTTCTTGTTGCGTTTGATTTTACCTTTGAAGTTCTTTGAGTAGTCTTTGGGACCACCGAACTTGGTATTATTTTGATTAGCATGTATTTCAGGAAGTGGAGCAGCCCCAATGGGACGTTGCTGATTGTTCTTTAAAAGAAGTTCAGCATGCTTTTCTGCCTGAAGCATAGTATGCATAAGATCAAAATAAGTATGGTAATTTGCAGCACGCCATTGCTGCTGTAGGACCCTGTCAGATGGGAGCATAGTAGAGAGAGTCTTCTCTATTTTGTCCGCATCTGTTGGTTCCTTTTCACAAAATCGCAACTTAGAGCAAATAGCATGAAGGGCATGATTATAGTCTCCAACAGTTTTGAAGTCTTGGAGTCTAAGATGTGCCCATTCATGATTAGCCTCTGGTAGAATTACAGCTTTCTGCTGTTCATATCTATTTTTGAGGGCTAACCATAAAGTGAGTGGATTTTCCTCATACAGATATTCCGCCTTTAAATCTGGATGTATGTGATTCCGAATTATGCTTAAAACGGAATATTTCACAATATCCGGAGGAATTTGATTTTCTGGAGGATTAAATATCACCATTTGCAACCCACGTGTGGTTAGGTTGATTTTGAGGTCCATAGCCCATGTAGGGTAATTGGCACCATCGAGAGCGAGTGGCTCAAAATCTTTGGTAGCCATGAAAGCCTTTTTCCTGTTGTCTCTGTTGCGTGGATGATTTGAGCGTGTGCTGATAACGTGTTGAATAGTTAGAGACAAGTGTATACGATAGAACTCATGAACCACTTTATTCTGAATGTACAGTGCTTTATATACATGATGAATGGGTGGCAAAAGGTGCCTTTATGGAAAGACATCTGCTCCTTTTGCAATAACTGTACATTGGGCAGTTTAATAAACTGGTGTTTAACAATATGGATGAGGATAGTGTGCGAAGGAATATTATGTGTTTGTCAGTGTACTTTTTTTCTTTAAAACTGTGTTGGTAAGTGTTGATCTGTTGAGAATAAAAGGATTTTTCCTTGAAAAAGACAACAAGCTGACTAATTTTGTGTGGTGTTAATTAATGAGTCTAGAGAGGAGTTGCCCACATGATTGTAATCCTTCTGTGGTTACTTAATATATACTTTAAAGCTTGGCTTGTTCTTAGAGAAAATGTAAACAATTGTTTTCACATCAATTTAGTACACGGCCCCTTCATTTAAATTGCTATGGGACTGTTTATCTGTTTACGCTAGTAAGCAGGCACATGGCATTGATATTTAATAACTCCGTGTCATTTGCACAGTCTCTTTCGTTAAACTTTGACTATTAATTTATACTAATGCATTTATGAAATGTCATGGAAATATAATGATGTGAAAAATATATAAAATATTATTTAATATGATCAACCTAAATATTTAGAAAATAATAATTATTGGCTCTCTTAAATGTCATGTGCGTGTGATTTCACGCCGGACTGAGGAAGCTGGAAAAGGCGCGTGCATGCCACGTTTCGCGTCCATGCCCAAGAAGGCTGGTTTCTTGCCATGCTGTGATTTGCACCGTGATATGGGAATATCCCATGCATTCCCATCGTTTATTATTGTCGAGTCAAACCGCTCCAACGGGACTCATTCGCTAGATCGTTTCAAAGTCCGACATAGGTCCCAACTAGGGAGGGTATAAGTGCGAGTTCAACGTAAAGATTGCATTGGCGTATGTAGACAACGAGCCAATCATACATAGTATACTCAAGTATATTCTACCATAGTAGTGCCATCGTAGTACAGGAACCATATTTTGGTGGAGTGATAGGTATACGGCTCCACTCATCTAAGATTGCTGGTTCGGCCCATCATGGGCAGTCTAGCCTACCTGAATTTTTCTAGGCTTGGGCCTAGTTTTGGCCCACTGGCCCAACCCAAAGCCCCCCAAAGTATCAGGAAATTAATTAAATAATCAATATTATTGTGTTTACAGACTAAACAATTAATAATGAGGCAATGGGGACGCCACCAAGGGGCTACTCGGAAACATAGAAACCATGGAGATGGTGTGTAGAAGGCATTTGCATTACATATCCTTATCTTTGAAAAAATGAGTTACTACCTGCCTCATGGCACCCTGAGGTACATACTTATAGCCATAAGTAGGTTACTTATATATACATCCCTATCTTAGTCTACTACTGTAGAGGCAATCACGTCATTTCTCTTGTGACGACTCTCTTGGGCCAGCCACATGGTCGTATGATCATTGAGCCTCTTGATACGATGGGTTGACTGGGCCAAGGTGTGGGTCATTCCCACAACATTAGCCTCTCATGGTTAAAGGGTCTCGATTTCTGTGGACTGAGACTATGTCCGTTGTTCCTTAGTGCCCTCCATTCCTTCAGCTTATTGAATCGTCGCCTATTCGAATTCCTGCCTAATTGCCATCGACAACGTTGGCAAGCATGACATTTGAGACCAAGTCGCACGTGGCGACGTTTTCTCTTCTGGTCGTGCGACATGGGCCGTCGTGTTAATTATGGTGTGGCACACATCCCTTCGATTCTCGCGCATACCGCACCAGCAATAAATGATGTTGTCGCAATATGTACTTAAGCCCTGTGGCGATTCGTTTTCCAGGAATTTGCTCCCTCTTTCTCTATCGCCCGCACCTTAGTGCTTGCAATCTCTTTAGTCGCTATTGTCTGTTCCATGTCGAGCTTTTCCATTCATCTTCTTCCTGTCGCTTGCCCACTGCTTGAGATGGGCCACGAAAGTGATCGAAGCGGCCTCAACGGCGCGTCGGTCAAGGTGATCACTCCGAAGTCGCCACCTTCAAGCGATGGAAGATGTCAAGGAAGGATTTTCTGTGATTTTCTGGAGCTTAAAATCTAATTCTAAAATTAAATTCTCCTTGTTTTGGGCCTCCATGTTACTTCTTGTTACTGATGCCCGAGCTCTGAAGCACAATAAATGGCAATGGCAATGGACAGGAGTGCTCGAGCTGCTTGATGAGCTCTGGAATTGTTATGATGAGCTCTGGAATTGGTATGAAGGGGTGTATATATATAGCAGCAGCATGGCCTCATCTATGTCTAGCTTAAATGTCTTGTGCGTCCGATTGCACGCCTGGACCGATGAAGCTGGAAAAGGCGTATGCATGGCGCGCTTCATGCGTGCATACACCCAATATCGCTGGTTTCACGTCTGCTGTTTTGTACGTGTTAGGAAATTTCTTGCATGCTCACACCCCGCTGTTGAAGTGGACTGCATTTTCTATGCCTTCCTGAAGATTGCACATAAATAAAGTATCAATTATGCTGGATGTTTCTGAGATGTGATCGATTTCGTTTTGGGCTAGTTACGAGTTATTCTTGCCTACACATAGAAACATGTCACAGTTGGAAACTAAATTTAGTTCCAGTTACAACTTCTAAAGGAAGTGGCAAGGCTGCAACTGAATAAATTTCACTGAACTGATTGGCCTTCTTGCACTTTTCTTCTCTAGTCTGACAGTGTTAGTCGTTCTAAATTTCCAGATTGGCAAACAACGATTGGATATGGCGAATCTGTCATATTTCTTGGATATAAGTCTGGAAGTACAGGTGTACAACAGCTGCCGTCTCGGTTGATAATACGTAGAGTAGAGATGCTTTGAGTCCATCAATAGGATGTGCTCCATTATTAATTTATTTTGCTGTCAAACAATAGCATACAGCAATTGCCTTCCAAGTTCAAGAAAACGGATCAAAAGACTACGGTCCAGGTATGCACTAGTCTTATAGTCTATACCTGTATAGAGTCATTAATCGTGAAAAAAAATACAGGTTTCATTGGACTCTACCAACAGAACACAACCGAGCAAAATCAATCAGGGTGGAATATCCAGCAATATAAAGGCCTTCCCTACACTGCGTAGGCCCTACACACCGGTGAAACAATCACCTTCTGCAGATATCCAATCAAATATAATAGCAAATTAGCAATCAAGCCTTCCCTGAAGAAGCACCAGTTCTGGTACAAGCACCGCACATTTCATTCCCTTCTATGCTCGTACATGCTGTCCAGGGATGATTTCATGAACGGCCAATCGAAGCAACTTGATCTGTATGAAATCATGAGAATATGTTGTCATCTTCTTGACTGAAGTTCAAATATCAACAAAACAATCTAAAGACAACATCAGGGGTGCTAATTAGCCACAATAAACAAAGAAATGGATTTTCTCTTCATAACAAAAGCATCAATGAAAGAGCAGTTACCACAGAAGCGATCGTGGTATTGATGAGGATCCCTCAGGGCTTAGACCTTCACAAGCTGCTCCACCACCACTAGCTGACAATGTTTTGTTTTCGCTGTCAGCTGCTGAATCTGAATCAGTGTTGCTGGTACTGTTTACGCAGTACTTCTGCAGCCACCTATCAGTCTCCCAAAGGACGTGCATAATGCTCTCCCTCGCAGAGTACCCATGGCTTTCAAAAGGGAGTATCACCAAACGAGATAGTGCACCGTGACCTTTCAAGGCATTGAAGAATCGGTCCGACTGTAAGATAAATATCAGAAATAAAATTAGATGATACTAAACCATTAGCTAAGCAATGGAACCATAAACCGCTAATGACCCACTGACCAGGAAATAAACATTGCCATGAACACTTGAACAGAACATCAAAGCATATTTCATAACAGTGCAGAGATATTTCCCTCAGAGGACAATGCAGGAGAATCAGATGTGAACAAGTCACTCTAGAGGCTACACCAAAGTTAGAAATTCCGGTACCGGAGGGGTTACCGCTCGGCGGCCGGTAATGGTTACCGGCTAGTAACCAGAAAACCAGAGGAAAAAACCGGCCAAATTTCAAGCGTTTAAATTTAAATTTGAAAGCGGTACCTGGAAAACCGACTGGTTACCATCCAAAAAACCAAAGAAAAACCAGAAAAACCGCTAAAAACCAGTTCCAAATTCCAAATTAAAAATTCCTAATACATTCATGGCAAAAAGTATGAAGTCAAGCACGGGATGTGCACTGCATACATCTTCCTAATACATTCCATTAGTGTTAAATAATGTAAACATCATTATGGAAACTAACTTTTATATTCAAAATTTTAAATTTAAATTAAATTAAAAACCACAGATTTTTATTCTACCGGTAGCCACCGGTAGAACCTGTTATGACCGGTTACCACCAGGTTTTTGAACCTTGGGCTACACCATATATTTCAGACCACAGTAACCAAAATGCTTGTTTTACTAGGTAAGATGCTGAAAAAGAGGTAGATTTAATTTCATATATGCAAAATGAAACACTAGCTACCTGGAACAACAATTCAAATTTTCTTAAGGTATCGCTACAGTGTCTATTTTACATTATTCTACCTACCATTGTGGAAGTTTTGGTCACTTACATTACTTTCACATGGAAAACAATATAGTTGCTAATACGAAGTATACACATGTAAAAATGAATTTGGGTTAAAAACTGTTCAAAAAATCAAACATTGGAGATGGACATTAGTAGATTAAGGGCCTGTTCGGCAGGCAACAAGCCGGCCGGTTTTTCGCAGCCGCTACAGTACCTAACTTTTAAACGGAGTATTTTCTCAAGACGGGGTTTATAAGTTAAACGTAGTACACGTTAAAAGCCCAACATATGTACCAGCCAAAATCGCAAGTAAGTATCGATCTCTCCGTAATCTGTACCGTAAACAGCCAAAATTCAAAAATTTCAGCCAAAAGCTATAAGCCGCAGCAAAAAAAAAAAAAAAAAAAACAGGCCCTAATAAGGTTTGTCAGTTCTGACTTTTCTGCAGAGCAACTGATATGTCTGACAGGTTAAGAGTTAGTCAGTGGCATAGGGCTTTACCTGCATTGTCAGTGTTCCAGAATTGTTGTCTTGCTCTCCATGAATAAGTAAAATTGGTTTCTTGATCTTGTTGGCCGACATGAAAGGGCTCATCTCGACATAGGTGTTAGCCGCCTCCCAGAGTGTTCTGTCCTCATTCTGCAGAAAAATGCAGGCTGTTAATAAAGACTGAAAGACTATGCACCAGATAGGCAAGTACCTATTCAGCATTTGTGTCTACCTGAAACCCAAATGGAGTCAGTGTCCTGTTGTAAGCTCCAGAACGAGCAATACCACAGCAAAAAAGATGAGGAGCATGAGCTAAGAGATTGGCTGTCATGAATGCACCGTATGAATGACCACCAACAGCAATTTTATCAGGGTGAGCCACCTAAAGAACAGTGACAAAAGAGATAAGGCTCAATCTTCAAAGGCGTTACCCAGGATAGATGCATAAAAGGGCTCTTTGCACAAAGGAGTAGAAAAGGCTCACCCCTCTCCTAACAACTTCTTCAACTGCAGCCTCTGCACTAGCTACTAGTTGTTCCACATACCTACAGAATAGTTTGCAATGTTCAAAGAATAAATACAATGGTACAAATGTAGCATAGTTCAGATTTTCTAGTCGCGTAGAAGGAAATGGAATAGAGCAGAAGTAGCAAACGCACCTGTCATTGGCCTCTTCATCACCTTCACCAATAATTGGGATTGTCGGACCTGACAGGATAGCAAACCTGCAAGTTGAAAGTGTTGGGTGAGTGTACCAAAAAGAATCATATTTGCAAGATATGCACTGAAAATTTGACTTTAGCTAAAATTTGAAGGTTAAAGGAGCTGAAATTTTTCTTCTGTCATTGAATTAAATGGTATTCATCATTCTTGAATGGCAAGAAGAGAAATAATACCCTCTAGCCAACCAAAGCAGAGGAGATGTAGCACCAATTCCTGGAAACTCATTAGGGGAACCACGCACTTGTCCGGCAGCATCTTTGCTTTTAAACTCACCAGGGTAGGACCAAACTAAACATGGCAAAGGTCCATCTTTTGATGGATCATAACCTGGGGGCAGGTACAATTTTGCTGTAAGTTGAACCCCATCCTTCCGCTGGTATCTTATCATCTCCTTATTCAATGAAGCAAGCTGAGGATATGGATGGGGAAAATTTGTGATCTGAATTTGCTTCTTTTCTGGCCAAAACTGCAGGTAATATTGTGTGTTTTCTGTTTTCGATTCTTTTGATGTAAGTATCTTTAACTGATCAAGGTAAAGTTCCCCATCAGTTTTGTCCGACATCAATGCAACAACAGATTCATAGTATTTTTCCTTGTCACTTTCCCATACTCGCTCTTTACTTCTGGTATTTCTGCAAAAACAAGGGCATCAATTGGCATTTAGCACATATTTTACAATTATATTCTCATAAAAATAAATATAATGGCTGATGGATATAAACATACATATCAAACAAATCAAGGAATGGAACATTTCCTTCTGGCGTGGCACCCATCCCGTTCAGCAAGACGTAAGTACTTTCATCTTGTTTCCTAATCTTTGCAATAACATATGTTCCCATGGCTGTTCTTCGCAGCATTGGTGAGCCAGGATCAGAGTATACATCTTCTGAAGATCTATCAAATAAAATGTGTGGACTGGCATCTTTTTTATCAGGAGAGACCACCCATGTTCTTGTTTTTCGAGTTTTGTACCAAGATTCATACACTAAAGCAAGAGATTCATCACACCAAGAGGTCCCTCTGCACCAACAGAATGAAAACCGGGGAACAATAAAGTGGGAAGAATTAGTTAGTAAAATATAAATTGTAATAAAGGATAGCATAACTAACATTGTAAAAGAATGTGTCGTCTAGTTATATCCAGGGACAAAATAGATCGGGATGATAAGACTATATATTTATAAATATTTGACGGAAAACTTTATATTATTTTTCTTTATTCATTTGAAGTTTCCTGCTACCAGTATTGTAACTATGTTAAATGCACAAAGCTTAACCATGACATCAAATGCAGAGAAGCAAAGCTTACTGATCCTACTAAAGTAGGCTAATGGATAGTTCGAAGCACATACGCATAGCGAAGGTCAAGTTTATGTAGAATCTCTGGTTGTTCACCATTTATAGGCTCAGCATGTTCCATGTATACTATGTCACGAGGTGAAACTTCTACTTTTGCATCTCCACCGTCCTGTGTCTCCACCCTGACAAATGCAAGGATCAAGTAACCCAGCTAGAACAAGGAACAATCCTGAAATCACTCGCAAAAGCATATCTTGATTCTTGCCAAATGATGTCGTTTTCAATTCAAGTAAATGTAGCGTATGAATATCATAGATTCATAGACCATCCAAAAGGTATAACTGACACCACACAAGCAAAGTTTGTACATAAAAGATCGAAAAAGCTCCATATTTGGTCCCTATACTTTCAAGTTGGTCTAGTTTAGACACTCTGCTTTAAAACCGAACATTTTACCCCCTCTACTTTTGAAACAAGCTGGTTTTCTGAGTGGTTTTGCCATGGTGGCACTAACACAGGGTGGTTTGGCCACATAGTATGGGTGACTTGGCAAAAAGAATTTAAAGAAGTCCATGTCTCCTCTCTCTTTGGTCTTCTTCTTCCTCCTCTCCCCCCTTCCTCCTCCAGCCATGCCTCCTCCCTCTATCCGTGCTTCCACTCTAACGTTGATGCCAAGAACAACGATATGCTCTCCTGCTCTTATCTTTCCCCTCATCTCCCTCACCTTCTCCCTAAGGTTGCAAGGATTTTGGTCACGTCCATCATCTTCCCCAACTCTTGCCGAGCGCGCTGTCGCTCAACATTGATCATCTTGGATGAGCTCCTACACTGGTTTCTTCAAGCATGAAGTCCGCTTCGACGTCCTCTTACTCCCACTCACTCTCTGTCTCACCACATGGAGGACACACACCTTCGATCGTCTTGGATCTGACCCGAAGCACGCACACCTTTGTCACCACGGTCGTTCTCCTTCCCTACTTGGACTCTAGGTAAGACCTGTTCTCACACGTCCCTCTATGAAGCAAACTATATAGGCTAGCCAATCAGATGCATAGACCTCCATAGCTCCACCACCTCGTAGAGACTCGTTGCGCCACCGTAGGTCACCGTGGATAGAGTAGCATACAACACCATCTTGGGCAAGGATGGAATGGTTAGGTTCACCTTGTTGAATAGATGCTGAATCCACGTTCAATCTTGAGGTTTCGTTGCAGTTTTGCACTCGTTGCCGTGGTCAATAGCATTCCCACTGCCATGGCCGCTGCCTACCTTCTGGCTTCTGCCGAACCATTGCCAACCTTAGCTTCGCCCTAAGCCACTTGACCCATTCCCAAGCACCACCGCCCTTGCCACCAGCGAAGCCATCCCGAGCCGCTGCCATGGCTCCCTTGCTCTAAACCTCTGACAAGCCGACCCCACCTGTCAGGCCCCATAGCTCCCAAAACACCCACTACTAGTCATCATGACTCAGATGAAACATCATCTCATCTAATGAGTTGGAAGCCACATCAGCGCAAAACCACCATTGGGAGCCACCAAGGGTGGATTTGATCTATTATTGCAAATACAAGGGGTTACATACCCTGTTTCATTGAACAGGGGCTGAATCAGAGCAACTTGAAAGTACAGGTGCCAAATATGGACTTTTTTCCCTAAAAGATCTGACAATTAACAATACTTGCATGCACCACTTACCCAGATGCTATTTTTACCAAACAATTCGTTAAGATAGCATCAGGGCCAGATAATCAAATTGAGATAGGAAACTAAACTATTTGTGTATGCTCTTAATAATGTGAGCATTCTAAATAGTGAATAGTAGCAGCAAGGATTCAAAATCTTATATTGAGCTGACAGCTGGTATTGTGGTAAATTGGGATAGAATAATATTATTCTAAACAGAGTGGAAGAATATTATTACAATATAACAAACAATCCATATGCATTTGCATACAATCACGTTTATCAGCAAAATCAATCAAGTAAAAGTGGTTTATAGGATTTTTAAGAAAAAGTATGGATGATACATAAACTCATACCATATCCAAACCACAAATATCAAATATAGTCAGAACAAAAGGGCAAATCAAAAGCTATGACTACAACAGAAGTTGATATTCTTATGATTTTATCTCATACCAATTCCCTTGATTCAAGGTTCTATAGGACGAGTGCTATTTTTTCTACCAAGCAGCATCCCAGAGGGCGTTATAAAAATGACTATAGTACTATAAAAAGTACTAGTTTGAAATTATACACCTTTTGCTTAGTTGATATATGTAATCTCAACCCTCTGTCCTCTAAATTGAAGGCTAGGCTCTATGGAACCGTCCAAACAACCTAAACTGTCTGATAAGATTGGATGGCTCCCCTTCTAGTTCCCCTCCTATTTTTATGGGCCTATTTATTCCTTCACTTATTATCACTTAATTCAAGTGAATGCTGTTATCACTTGTACAAACCAAAATAGTACAATTAAATTTTGAAACAATCACATTATTGCTCTATTTAGGATAATGAGTCTTAAACGTCGTTTTTTCCATATGTGAATTTCATGGTGTATGTTAATTCTTTTTTCAGAAGTGGATTTCATGTGTATTTTTTTTCCTAATGTGAATTTCATGTGTACACTAATTATTTAGCTGCAAAAGGAGAAGCTTCAACTGATTAGTGGAAACTACAAATACCAAAAAAATCCTGTAAAAAATGAAAGAACTGCACTTTAAACAAAAAGAAGTAATGCCTAGAATGCTGTTCTACATACCAATACAGCGTTGAAGGTTTATCTGGCCTCCAATAGATTGAACGCTTTCCCTTGCGGACACTGCTTATGGCAATTGGAATGTCCTCAGCAAGGGGCAAATAACAAAGTTCCCTGATGAACTTCCCATCCACAGTCCATAATTCAACTTTCTTTGGAAATCTTCCACAGGGTACAATATAGGAATATGGACGGTGGATAGAAGAAAGCATTAAATATTTGTCATCTGGAGATGGATCAATAGATGTATATACAGCAGGAGGGCCAATTAGCTTTACTGTTCCATCCAAAGAGGCCAACATGAGCTGTGAGGTTGCATAATAATCAAATAGATCGGCATCATATTCATCTTTCAAAAGATCCTGGAAAGTTCTCACTTGGACCACATTCTTTGTCTCATTCGATTGAATTTTTGGACCAGATGGAACTAATGGCTTCTGTGGTGGAGCTCCACGTGATAGAGGGATAGTGCAGACTAGCAAAGTAGAATTGTTAACCCATACAAAGCTGCAACAATAAGAATGTTATTTAGAAGTAGAATAAAGAAAGCTAGCAGGCAAAGAGATTCATTTTACCTGTCAAAAATAGCATTTAAGTGTATCTCAGGAGAATTAAATAATGGTCTTGCTTCTCCAGATTCCGCGTCCGCAACCCACACCCTTAACTTTCCGCTTTTGTTGTCCTCCTATTTAAAAAACAAGAGCCCCTTATAACTAATCATCAAAACACATCGACTATCTCTGTTTCAAAGCCAGCCAAACAATCACCTCATCAACTCGAACACTGAATGATAAATGACGACCGTCTTGTGACCTAGCTCACATGGTTCAGTGCATAAAGTTAAGATTGATGCATTCCATAATAGAAGTAGAATTTTGTTTGAAAACAGTTAAAACTGATACCAGAAGAAATCACAGAAGTTGCCTAATTAAAAATCTGGAAAATTACCAGGTGACGAAATTAATCCTGGCTCCTTCTGGATATCCATGGACCTCTTTTTCTGGGCCCAAAGTCCCATCATCCATCAACTTATGGATACCTATTCCAGTGTAGAAAGACCTACAAATTAGGATTATCAGATTTCCAATGACGACATGTCGTAAAATGTTGTTAAACTTACAAATGAAAGCAGATAGTACAAAGACTAAAAATGTAGCCAAAGCGTTAAGTATTACTTACATTCGACTCCTAGTATTAGAATGGCCATCAATCCTTACACCACCAAGTTTCTCCTCTGGCTTTGCAAGATCCGATAGTGGTGGCAGCGCTCGCCGCTTCAGGAATAGAATCTTGTCCTTGCTTGGTGAGAATGACAAGGCAGGAAGTGGTGGTGCATCAACAATGTCCTGTATTTGTTTTGGAGGAAGGCAGTACCCCATCAGCCCCGATGAAAGATCTGCATGGTATGCAAAATTGCAAATACATTATTAGGGTATTTAGTTTGAGAGATCCCTCCATGTTAGGATGGGTTGGTCCATATGGGATATCCCATGATTTTGGTGGGATGGCCACTTTCCTCAATTTTCTACAAACCTTTAACTTAAAGAGAGATGAGGTGGTGATGGACCAAGTCATCCCATTACTCAAACCAACCAAAAACATGTGCTAGGACCAACCCATTCTTCAAAGGAAAGTACCAAACACTCTATACCTATTCATTATACCAGTAGTCCACGTTATCTTTTCTCATAGAATTAAAATCCAGGGCATAATCTGCTAAAACAACAATTAATACAGATGTTCACCGGGCATACAAAAAGAAACCATGTAAATTTGGCCCAAGAAAATAGTCCCATTCAAATAGACTATTTACTATCACCAACACCTCAACATAAAAGTCGTGTTCCTTTGTCGCACTAATAATCAGGGAATGCCCAAGAGTCCAGAAGGCCCAGAACCCAATATCCACTTTCGTTTTCTTCTAAACGAATTATAGTTTTTCATGGACAAGAAAAAGCATCAGTATACTAAACTTGTTGAAACAGTTCTAGGATTACGTTCATTCCTCAGCTAGGCAAAACAAAACAACTAGAGAGCTAGGACTACAAACAAGATTAATGAAAGAAGAACAGAAGTACAAATACTTCACAAATGAACAAGCTATGAGCCTATGACCTTTCCCAGAAAAATCCTACACATCGACCGAAGCTACAACATTTCCCCCAATAACGAGCTTAATTGAATCGTCTCTTTAACTTCACCAAAAAAAAAAGAGAGAGGAACACAAAGTCAACTATGTCAACTAAGATATGATCTTTCCCTGAACAAACCAAGCAAAAGGAATTGAGCTATACACAATTTAAATCAACTAAGAGCTTCAGTAAGTTTCAAAGAAAAAAAGTGATATGATCTTTACCAGAACAAGCCAGGCTAATATAACTTAACAGTCCTATCACGAACAAACAGAGGGTCATTAATATGATCTTTACCAGAACAAGCCAGACTAATCTAACTTTAACAATCCTATCAAGAGCAATCCAAATCACAATTAAGAAAACTACGATCGTTTGACGAACCGATCCACCAATCAAGACCAGAGCTCCAATCTCGCCCCAGTCAAACCACTCAAATCCACTAAACCCACAGCCTTCCCGCAATCCCACGACAAAAAGTAACAACGGAAGAAACGATCTTTCCAAGAAAGGAGGCAGCACGGACCATCGTCTTCTTGGGCCAAGCCGGATGCGGCCGGCGGCGGCTCACTGGACTCCCCGGCCGCGCCGGCCGCAGCGGTGGCGATGTGGGACAGCCTGGATGCGGCGGAGCTCATGGCGCTCCGGTGAGGCAGGCGGAGAGGCCGAGGAGGAGGGCGAAGCCGAACACGCAGAGGTGGGACTGGGAGCAGAGTGAGGCGGAGGCAAGCCCTGTGGAGGATGGAAAGGGAGGACATGATTTTTCGTTCTCTCTTCCGTCTTGTATAGATAGCATTAGAATAGTGGGATACATGGACGGGAAAAGATATTTTCTGCCGGTCTGCCCTTTTTTCATTTTAGGGTTGAGGATTGAGTTATGGGTTAAATTTTACTATTTTTGTTTGGTTTCTGAAACGCACGGAAAGCACTACTTGGTTTGGTTTCTTGGAGATTATGGCACGTTCTGAGTGAGATGTGAATCAGGATTTATTTCAGCCTCAGATGAAAAGTTCAGTCTCTGATTGGAATCTGAGTGTATAAAAATGACTGTCTTTCGGATACAGAATGGAGGCATGGTCTCGTCATCTCGTGGATGAGAGAGAAAGATGCTCTTTTTTCCATTTATTTGTCAGCTAGTGTGTATATGAGTGGTTGTGGTATACTCGCTTCAGTTTCAATCTTCTTAATTTTAGTTTTTTTTTCTATTATTTTAGTTTTTTTATCTTTTTATTTTAGTTTTTTCTTTTATTCTTTTTGTATTGTCTGTGATATAACCTTTTCTTTTTAAAATTTAATTATACTGAAAAACTAATATTAGCCACAATGCAAAAAATAAACCCCAAACTAGTGGTGGCCAAATGGGCGGCCTGGGTTGACAAGGCATGAGCCAGTTTGGCCAATCAGTTGAAACAGATCATGTTGTGCCAACTTGCGGGCCAACCCCCTTGGCCCAAGCATGGCCCAGAAGGGTGTCGTGCCGTGCCGGGCCAGCCCGAGGCACGATTAGCCAGTCGGGCCAGGCTGGCACGGCACGCCCGTTTGGCATGTGTAGCCCTTTGACACGAAAAAATGAAAAAACTGATTTGTTAAGAAAATATGTAGAATTCAAAAAAGGTATAATAAATTGTAGAAAGTATAAAAATACACATTAAATTGTAGAAATTGTAGAATACACAATAAATTATAGAAAATATAGAAAAGAGACATTAAATTATAGAAATTATAGGAAAAAAGGCATAATAAAATATAGAAATGTAATAATGAGCTTTCATTTATATTAAAATGGTTGTCTCATTAAAAACCTTGTTAAGTAAAAAACTCAACTCGAGAAAACCTTTGCAAAGATAAAAGAGCGCAGCTTGTAGCTCAGCATTACAAGTAAAAAAGCATAAACAATATATACATGGATGCTCTAAGAATCGTCAGCGTCCTAACTGCCTTCACCGTCATCTAGGTACAGATTGTTGAACATGTGTTCCAACTCTGAATACACCACACAGTGTTGGGCACACGCGTCAGCTTGTTCCCAACTTTTCATTATGGGAAGTACTTTCACCATCTCACTCGTGAGTCTTGTTCTTCTATGCTCCAATATTCTTTTCGAAAGACTGAAAGCAAACTTAGAAGAAACCATCGAGATAGAAACGGTTAACACATCCCGTGCTAATATGAATAGCACCAGATATATTAGCTTGTGCTCACGTCACCAATCCAAAATGTTGAAGTTCTCTGTGTAGTGAGATACGGGATCACTGTCTAGGAAGATTGATAGTTCCTCGCGAGCCCTGGCATGGATTGTCCCACCTCCACCACTTGAAGATGTAGAGGATCTTTCGGAGGATCACCCAAAGGAAAAGATGGTGCCCCACATATTTGTCTTCTTACCTGTAGTGGGTGTTGGTGGAGGTTGTTGCAAGCGAGCTCCCTAAAACTTATGCTCATATTTCTAGTGAACTTCAGATCATTGTGAACGAACAATTATAAAATAGTTAGAATAATCTATATCTATAAAATCACTTATAATGTTGAGAACATTAGTGAAACCTTCAATTTTAGCTCTTGAATCTAAAATAAATACAAATGTGTATAAGTATAGAACCTCTTTCCAATATTTCCAATATTTTGTTTTTATAGTGCACAGTCTCTTGTAACAGTACGCCATTTTCAATTTTTTTTCAAGTGAACGGCAATCATAAGAATATGACGAACAATTACCAAAGATGTTAGATAATACACTCTGGATAAAGCAACAGTTGATTCATAAATTTTTTTGAGAAATGGTAATAACTTCTTAGCAACATACAAGCGCTACTCAGCTAGCAGTGTGTTACCGGTATGGCTGTGATAGTGCGTGTGGATGAAAACAGAAAAAGTATGTTTGTATGGTAAAAGATTTTGTAGCATGAGATAAATTGAATTCCACCTCACTGGCATGTCCACAGCGAACTTTCATGGACGTGCACCCATCGCATTGCAGTAGATCTTATATGCTACAATACATTGGTTAGAATTATTTACGAAAGAAATTGCATTGCGAAAAGCTTGAAGATATGGATCTAATCTTCTCAAACCAGTTTTAACTATAAGATTAATAATATAGCAGGTACATCACTGATATAACAAGAATGATTCGGCATATGTACCAAATAAGGGAGTGAGAATATCTATTGCTCTGGAGTTTGATGCAACATTGTCCATGGTAATTGCAAAAATTTTGTTTGCAAGACCAAAATCCTCTATGACTTTGATAATACATTCTGTTATATTCTTACCCGTATGTGCTCTGTCTATCAATTTAAAACATGTGATTCTCTTTTTCAATACCCAGTCATCATTTATGTAATAAGCGACTACACTAACATAATCCTCCCTAGCACGACCACTCCATATGTCTGAGGTTAAAACCACTGAAAATGTACATGTTCCAAATAATTCTTTAATTTTCTCACGACCATTATTGTAGTATTTAACTAAATCTCTAGTGGTTGTCTGTCTAGAAACAAAAGTAAATTTAGGATTATAAGTAGTTCTAATATACTTTTCTAATGCATCTGACGCACCAAAGTTTCTTTATGCACCAAAGTTTAAAGAAAGATCTTGAGAAGCAATTAAATGTGCTAAAGATTCACAAGCTATCTCGGGATTATAATCCCAGTTACATATCATACCGTTAGGATTGTACATCAGTTGCGTCTGCCTCATGACTATACTTTGCTTTTCTTTACATCTCTAGGCATGTATGTGCAAGTGCCCGATTCCACCTATAGACTTTGCAGGCAATTCATGTTGACATATTTTGCAAATAGCAACTCTTACCTGATCTCCAAATGACAATTGCTTCATGACCTTGTCAAAATCTCCCCACATGTCAGATGTGCTCGGTCTGGTCCTCTTAGCTCCAGTGCTTGCTGACGCAGAGGCACTAATAGAGCCTAACGATGGTATAGCCACGGTCTGCTCGGCAGCGGCCTCGGCCGTTTGAGGTGGAGGCGGACCAGTCTCGAACGATGAAAGATCTTCCAGATCAATTCCGTACTCACTTGCAAAAAATTCATCAAAATGTTCCATGAAGAAATTTAGAAATGCAGAAAACTGTAAATGCAAATGCAAAATTAAATTACTACCTATTTTGCTTTATAATAAATTATCAATGAGGAATAAAAATAATATGAGAACACGAAAATTAGTACTCTCACCTCTTTAATTGACTGCCGCCGGGCTTTCGAATTTTCAAAATTTTGGTAAAGTTATTTCGAATTTTGCCAAATTACCACAAAGAGCTTTCAAATTTTCGCGAGAGTGAGGAGAGGAGAATGTTGATTTGAGTGTGGATTGATGAGTGGGGTATGGTATTTATAGGAGAATTTTTAGAATTGTTTGAATTCTTTTCGTATGTTTTAAGGCTGAAATGGGCACAAAACGACTACTTTTTTAAAAAAAACTTATGGCTGGCCATGCTAACCGGGCTGGATGGTCTATGCTCGTCGGGTTGTGCCCATGCCCATCGTGCCTAACGATCGCCTATCACGTCGGATGGGCCGTGCCCCCGCAGGCTTTACGTGTCTATCGAGTCGGTCGTGCCTATTGTGCCAATGGGCCTAATGGGCCGTGCCATGCCACGATCGTGTCATACCATCCCGGGTTGGGCCTGACACTACTCGTGCCATGCTGGCACGATAGGCCGAGGCGCCAGCCTAGGCACAGCCCATGGCTTCATTTTGTGCCGGCCTAGCCCACCGGCCTTCGTGCCAGGCCATGGCAACAGTACTGTGCTTTGGGCCGACCCGTTTGGCATGGCCCATTTGGCCATCTCTACCCCCAAACAGTAAAAAAACTTGAGCTTTGAGCCCAATTGAGCACAGCCTATGTCACGGTATTGCATATTTGGTTTTGCAACATGTTTATTGAGCTGAGCCGAGCAGCGAGCAAATGATTGGTTCAAGGATTTCTTGTTTTTTCTCAGTCATTTGACGCTTATGGCGGGTCCAATTTTTTTTCTACGTCTAATGGATTATACTACATTGATGGCTTTTGGCCCTAGTGCGAGTGATTGTGCGAATAAACTGAATGTCGATAAACCACTTTAAAAAGATTGTCACAATAAGCCACTTTAAAAAATACAAAAAATTGTCCTATTTATTTGTTCAGGGAAAACCATCTACCGTAAATCATAATCCATATGGAGGCGAGTGCTTGTTTGAGCAATTACTGAATTGCTCAAGAAAGCTATTACCAAACGGTATGTCGTCGGGAGCCATCTTGATAGCATACCTCCCCCTCGCCGCTGCTCCCCCTACCTCCCACTCTCTTCTCTTGAACCAGCACCACCGCTCCCCCTCCCCTCCCCGTGCCCCCTTCTTTGGCACCGCCCGTCGCCCTTCTCTCCCTCTTTTTTCTCTGCGCCCGTCGTCCTCCCCGCCTTTTTCTCCAACGTCGGTAGCAGCTCCGCGCTCCTCCGCCTTCCCCATCCCTCCTCCACCACTAACGGTCAGCGGCAATCCCGCAGCCTCGCTGTGCCGCCCTCTTGCCCTCCCCCGCCATCCCCACCCCCTAAACTAAAATTCACCATGTCGCCGCCTCGCTGTGCCGCACTCCAACACCGCCCCACCCTCCACCGCAGTCCACTGCCCTCCACCATTGGGCCACCGCCTCCCCGGCCTCCCTCTACAACCGAGGGCACGTGGTGAACCTATCGTCGGCAGCGCCGGCACTCCCGTTGACAGACCTCTGCCATCGTCCTCGTGGTGCTCCGTCGACGAGTGAGAGAGAAAGGGAGAGAGGGTGGGAGAGAGAGGATGAATCACCATTGTCCCATCGGTTTGGATTTGCACAGTATGTTATGTTGTAGTTTCTCATTGCTGAAACAGTAGCTTTGTATCTTTCATTGACCATTGTGCCTTTATCATAGTAGTTCTACATCTGTCAGGTCTTCATTTCTTGATTTTTCTTGTACATTCTAAAGATCCAACCCTCACCCCGATATGGATATTGTGAAGTGATAGTTCTTCACCATCATATTTTCATAACCTCAATTTCCTGTAACTTAGGGCCCGTTCGTATTGGCTTTTGTTGATGGTTTTAGCTGTGATTGATGAATAACAGTAGTTGATAAAAGCTTAGGTGTTAGTATTAACTTTGGCTGATGAATAGTAGTGGCTGATAGAAGCTGAGTGCATTATGTAAAAAAAAGAGTAAACGACTAACGAAATTGAGACATAACAAAATACATAGTGCATTGTTTTCTACATAAATTACACAATTGGTTATGTACCAAATATACAAGATTAAGAAAGTTACGGTTCTATCAACAACAATACACTCCTTGCAGTCAAAAACACACATTAAATATTTTTGCTTAGTAGCCCCATAATACATTCATAGGTAAAGCATCCTCTACTTATATATCCACTTGTTATTCCTGTGTGGCAAAGCAAGTGTGTTGTATGATCAATTAGTTGAGCAAATTCAATATACATCACTCAGACATGATGGATTGTGGTATTTGGGACTTATTTCCTTCTTCTTTATTTGGAGATAAACCTATTTAAGATATGGCTGCATTATGTAATGTCAGACTATGTTGAAATCTTGAAATCATGCTCCAGGGCAACTTACCAGATAGGCAGGATATTGCTGTTAAGAGACTAGCAGCAAATTTAGGGCAAAGGGCTTCCTGAGTTTAAGAACAAAGCCCTATTGATAGACAAGCTTCAACATAGAAATTTAGTTGGGCTCCTAGGTTGTTAAATTCAAGGGGAAGAAAATGGTATTAGTTTACGAGTACATGCCAAACAAAGTATAAGATTACAACACTAGCAATGTAGGACTGTCAAGTAGTTTTATGACTGCACCTAACAATAAATCACTTAGAGAAGATTAGATGATCACTCTAGCTAGCATATGACCTTAAACATGAATAGACAAGAGTTTCAGTAACTGAACATGAACATAAATAAGAGTTTTAGTAACTTAGCATGAACAAAAACAAGACTCTACCATGTTTTCTATTATTTAGAGTTGAAAGCCTGAACATGAATGACAAGACTAACTGACAAAGCATTTCCTATCACACATCCCAGCTGGGTGCAAGTTCTAACTATCAAAACATTTGCTGTCACACAGCACAATTTTGTATGATCTGACAGAGTCCAATGAACAGCTTTATACTACCTGCAATAAAACAAGCAGCCACTACTACTTGCGCTCCTACTTTTGGTAAGGTGACTATCAATTATTGTCAGAACATGAACATACAAAACAATGAGGTAGTGAATATGAACAGAAACAAGACAAAACATTGTGTTACTGAACAGAAACATGAACAGACAAATTGTAAGCTCTGGTAGACTCCAATGAACAGCTCAATTTTGCAACAGACAAAGCAAGATGAACTCAATATTCTAACAGTTGCACTCAATTTTGTAGCACAGTTCCTAGAATTCTCGAGTAGCAGAACTCCCTTTGGCTTCCATCAGTACCATAACACATTGAGATCAAATTCATACTCAACTAGCAAACAGGGAAAGTTGAGATCAAATTCATACTCAACTAGTAGAGAGGGTAGACTCAATTTCACACGTAACTAACATGGTCTCAAGTTTAACTCAAGTTATAACTCGAATAACAGATTCACGTAACAGGCAAGCTAGTTCAAACTCAAATAACTGAAGACAGTACTACCGACAAATATGGCATGAAAGATAGTTGCAATATGAAAGATAACAGGGACTCAAGTTTAACTCAAGTTATAACTCCAATAACATATTCACTTAGCATTCTTCTTGTCTACACAGCTCCTCCTAATCCAGGCCAGCCGCCCCCTACGGGGTTTTGAAGTTAGCGAACATCTCATGGTAGCAAGCATGCATGAAGAGCTGACTCACGTAGTAGTACTCATCGCTGTCCTCATAGGCACCACTGGAAATGACAATTTCCATTAGCTCTTTCATTTTGTCCTTGGACTGGCTCATGGGGCACAAGGTTGCGGAAAGGGTAGAACTCTTTTGGCCCCTTGACTGCTTGTAGAGGTCCACGAATCACTCAAGCTGCACATCCCGGTGGCTCTTCTTTGGTTTATTCTCTTCTGGAGACTCTGGCACATAAGGTCGTTTCCCTTTACCAGGGGTCGATGGGCCGCTGTGTGCGGCCCTAGTCAGTGGGTCGTTGCCCTCCTCATCCTCCCCGTCGTGAGTGTGCTCTTTAGCAAGTACATATGCATATGCATTTGTGTATAGTGACTCATCAAACAGCCTCTCCAAGAGGTCCTCGTGAGCGAGTGGTGCCTTGCGAAATTTCATAATGTCTGTCAGGGTCTGCACAAAATAGAAATAGACGGGCCTTAGTGATTTAGTAGTCATCGTAGAGTAGCACATTGAAGATTGAGTCTCACCTTTGCTTGATCCTCCCACCAGTCCAGCTCGACAGCAATAGTACCGGTCTTCAGATTGAAGCCAAGGTCGGTAGAGCGCGACTTGAGGGTCTTCCAATTTGCCAAATCTCTTTTCAATGAATCCCATTTGTTCTTTATTTGCTTACAGGTGTAATGCCAGTCGGTTCCCTCTTTAAATTTCTGAAGAAGGTTGGAGTACCCCTTACTAGAGTGGCAATTATCAAGGCGGTTGCAGGCATCCTGTTCCTCCAAGCAGATGGTAATGAAAATGCCAGTTGCTTCGTCATCCCAAACTACTAGGATTCAATGCTTGCTAGCCATCTCTAAGCCCCCACTGCTGTCAGTTGGTAGAACACACCGTGGTGCACAACGGACGATAGAACAATCACGCCCAAAAAAATCGGCTACGGAGGACAGAGTAATCGTGAATCATGCAGGAAAGTTATGACAATGGATGCTATGGGCGGAGCATACCTTACAATCAGCTACGGAGACGGCGTGGAGGTGGTGCACATCGTAGCTCCAGGCGACGCGAGGGCGGGGGCGAACGGATGGTGCGAGCTTCGACCGAGAGGGGATGGATAGCAGGCGAGGCTCTAAGGGCAGACGAGCGAGCGATCCTTTACGGGGTGGACGGCGAGTGAGACTCCACGAGACTGACCCCGGTCAAGGCTCCACGGGGCGAATGGCAGGGGACGCACCATGGCCCAGACGGTGCCTAATTTGGGACTTGAGAGAGCGAATGAGGGGGTGGCCGATGGATCTAAGGCACACAGAGAGCAGATCTGGGGGTGGCTTTAGGATGGGACGAGGAGATGAGATTGGGCGGCCGAAGTGTGATCGCCACGAGAGAGGCCAAGAGGAGGAGGGGATCACGATTGGGGAAGTGCTGGACTGTCAAACCTCGGGCCTTCCCGTCGGGGCTTCACATGTGCGCAAATGACTTGCAAAAGCCACTTTTGAAAGCCTGTTGTTCGAATAGGCTTTAGTTTCTAGTGTTAGTGATATACTCTAGAGATAATTATATTATTTTTATATTTATGATCTTTTAAATAATATGTTATTTTATCCTTTAAATAAATATCTTTCATATTGATCAACAAGTATATGACTTATTCGCAGAACACTTTATTTATTTATTGATGTTATTCTAAAACATTATGTGGGATAATTATGATTTACAAATTAGCACATGTATTGATTGATGATCATGTTTCACGGATCATGAATATGGAATATCAAATTAATAATGTGGACACATGTTAGAGAACATGATGTTGGATTGACCCAGCACGAGACACTGTGAAAATTGTTATATTCTTAAGTGTCATCAGTTGGTCTCATACATAGTGTATGTAGGATTTTTAGACTTGATATCGTCATTGTTTTCTATATATGTAATAGTTTATTTAGGGGTTGTCAAACATTACTCCGTACCTGGGTGGCCATAAAGGTAGCTTTTAGGTATACTATGAAATATACGAAGGAATATGAATGATCAAGATAGAATTTGCCTTTTCTATATAACAGAAAAGATATCTCTGACCTCTCGATGTGGTTGGATTAAGAAAATACATTACTATGCCAAATGTGGATGAGGAGTCAATCACAATTGAGTAATTTACTATAGGTTCGAGTGAAGGATCAAGCTATCACAGGATGGTACGCTTCTCGTTTTGAGTTCGATCTAGTATCATGAGACAAAGGGATCGGTACATAAGCACTATATATGTTAGTTTAATATGATCTTTATGTATATTTGCGAGACGTTATGTTCTACTAGGAACCGCTACCGATATATAGATCGAAAAGGAATTTTTGGCCCATGGCTAAATATATGTGAACCTACATGGTCACATACTTAATGGGCTGGAACGATAAGAATCTGAATGATAGTCTCTGAATAGGATATGATCTCTACTCATATTGAATAAAGATCTAGCCTAAACCTTTCTGAGTTGGATACGATATCTGATCGTATCGGATAAGGATTCAATTGGAGGATATATAAAGAAAAATGCAGGGCTAAGGGAGATATCTCAAAACACACCCATCAAAACCCTAGCCGCCACCTTTTATAACCCCTGCGGTGTGAGCTAGTGCTAGCACGTCGACGCACGATGTTTTATCCATGGACGTGTGGACCTCGATAGAGGCGCTGCTATGACCGCGGTGCTGATCAGGACGATTGCGAGAAGGAGACGGTTGGCGGAGGATGACCAACTACTTTCATTACACCAACATGCTCTTTGTTGAATCAGTTGCTTCAACTCTACTTCCGCTGCACTGCGTGTTTAGTGATAACGATTTATGATCTCTTACGTATATGCCTTTCTGATTTATACGATAGAAAATTTTAATCTAAGCTAACATAGTCTATCTACATCCTTAACATCTAGGAGCACAAGCCAAAAGCCAAAACATATAAGGACCCGCCCTTAATCAGATGGTCAGTGGGCAGGCTTATTTTCTCCAACCAGGCAGTAGTAGGGAAAGGGCCATATAGAAGAAAGTACTGCTTTGTGCTCGTTCCACTGCCAATTCCAGTGTCTCTGCGCTGCAAGCCTGCAGTTGAGAGTTTCAGAGACGCAACCTGCACAGAACTGCTCTGCGCATTGTGACCACGGCTGGTACATACGAACTTGAAGTTCTTCCAACTTTTGCAGGCACACAATTCAGTACTCATCAAGGACTAAAACTGCAGACGGATGGTAACCAAAAAAAGGCGAAAAAACAGTTGAAGCATACATTTTTGTTACACGTCAAAATTTTCAGTAGCTGACATGCTGCTAAATAAAGTGCCATTTGCTCAGCCCTGTCAAACTAGAAACAATCCGCGGAGGAGAAACAGCAAACAAACGTTCAATGACTTGTTTCCTAAAACATGTTTCTCTTGAAGATAAAAAACTTCCCCATGTTATTCTGTAGATGTTCAGTATCGCTGCTATTTATACCATTCAGCAGGACCACAAGGGTTGCATGCACATGTTTCTATATATAGTGGCCAAAACAAGAATTACATATAAGAATCATATATCCTCGTCTAACCATATAAAAAGAAGCTAAACGTGTTACAGTTCAGTATAATGAAACAAGCTAAGCATTTCTGCATTCCATTATAAGAGCAACTCCAGCAGTAGCCCTCAAAACAGGGCCCCTACTTTTTATTTGAGGGCTCTCCCTACTTTTGAGGGCTCTGTTTTTTGGGCTACATTCGAGCAGGAGCCCTCAAAACAGGACCCTCAAATTCATTCTTAGAGGGGATGACACATAGGACCCACCCTCATCCTCATCCTACTTTTGAGAGCCGAGGGGCAAAAAACTCACTCCAGTAGGGCCCCTACTTGAGCCTCAAAAGTAGGGGCTCCCTCCAGACCCCCCAGGAATGAGGGCTTGAGGGGGAGATTTGAGAGCCCCCTACTTTTGAGGGCTCAAGTAGGGGCCTTGCTGGAGTGAGTTCTTTGGCCCTCGGCCCTCAAAAGTAGGATGAGGGCTCAAATAGGGGCCCTTCTGGAGTTGCTCTAAGTCGGCTAATATCAAAGTTTGCAGTTTCAGAACAAACTGAACCCCTCACTTTCCTCCTCCTTCTCTTCTGTCTCATAGTATGTTGACTCCTCTCTTTTGCCACTTCTATAATTATCTGCATATTCTGAACCCTCTTCTGAACCATTTGATGATGTTCCATACTCTGGCTGGACAAATTGAAGCATATAATTCAAGCCGTTTATGACATCGTAGATCATCAGTCCAATTCTTCCCCCAACCCAGCTGCCTAGATGGCTTCCTGCAAGATATCCCAGCTTTCCCAACCTCTCCTCACCGTGGAACCCACCCACATAGGTTCCAAATAAGGTGCCCGTACCACGGAGAAAACCTTCAGTTATGCTTCCACCAAAGTACATTGCTTCAAAGAAGTCCCAACCAGAAGAAATTATTGGCCCCAATATCCTCTTAGCTTGACGAGTGGCCACTTTCGCCGCTTTTGCACCGACCTTCTGAGCTTGCTTGGCTGCCTCGGTGGGAGAAAGACCTTCTGTCACGGCATCAGCCAATGCTTTCTCAACGGCTCGCTGCCGCACCATTTCCATGTGTGCAGTTCGAAGGTTGTTGACATACAACTTGACACCCTCCTTCGCGGTGCATGCAAGGCTGCCTGAGCCCATATCAAAACAGTTCAGAAATGTGAACTGCCCACTCTTTGATGCAGCCTCCTTTCCAACAAATTCTCTGAACTTCTCAGCTGTAAAATAGAAGTTTGGACAAGGTTATTCCAAAGAGATAAGGTTTGCTCTTCTCTGAACTAACGAGATGAGTATCTAGGGTAACATTTGGAGGTCGAAATTTTTTTAATCTGTCCTATTCTTATTCTAGTGCGGCTACATGCTATAAGATCATGGGATCATGGCTTGCAGCAATGTCAGCTACTCAGCAAGAGTTATCTTTAAAAATAATCCGAGACAAATGGATTCAGTAATTAGAGTATGGAAGGGGGGGAAAATCTTGAGATAAGGCAAAACATGTGGGCAAATTGTGCAACTGAACATTCACTGGTACCAAACAGAACTTACAAGCTAGCCACCTATCAGTCATCACTGATTCGGTTGACAGATAATGATATAACTGACAATACATTGTCTCTCCGAGACCGAGACTTTTGTTTGCAGTTGTAGTGCTGTGCTTATTTTTTAAGCTGCTGTAAAGAGCTGGTTATGAAAAGTATATTAATTTGTTTGGTAAATCAGATTAAAGTTAAATAAATTTTGTTATCCAATGGTTATCCTCTCACACTTCATCTCATATGTTCCGGGGCACAATAATATAACCGTTTGCAACTTGATTATAAAAAATGCAGTTAGCAAAACACCCAAATATCTAATAGATTAGCTCAACCAACAAGATTATCATAATCCACTGCAATGCCAAATGGAGCCTATAAAAATGAGAATACCTAGGAGGAACTGGTTTTTATAATTAAGAAGAAAATAGGCACCCAAATTCGCATCAACGAGGGGCTTGAACTTGGGTGGTAGAGGTATACACTCACACCTCTCACCAACAGGGCTAGGCTCAGCTCCTATGGCTCATACATATAAAAATATAAAATGTGAGTCCATGAATCCATCAGTGTGAATTAGCTCATGCTAGTCAATGTTCAGCCCTCAGTCAGTCAGTCAGCCGCTGATCTACATAATAAGCTTTTTGTTGTAGGGGTCTAGAGAGGGCCGAATGGTTTCTAGTTTCCGAAAGGAACTTATTCTGCAGCCCCACAACTACCGTAGCGAATATAATTTAGCAAAAAAAAAGGAGAATCCACTATCCACATCAACACAGACCTAGGCAAAGAAAATGCCTAATCACTACGAACCAGATGAAATTTCCCCAAAAAAGTTATCTCCTTTGCTACTCGTAGCCATTAGCAATCGACCAGTATCCCAAAATTACACGCATCTTGTCAAGGCAAATACGCATCCGTAATGTTCACCAGGAACCAACCGCCCACAACAAATCTCCGAATCACAACTTAAAAGGAAACAAAAACTACAGGTAAAACGCATGCAAGGACCTTCCCTCTCCACGAGAAACCTACTCCCCACGGCTATCGCTTCAGAAATTAACCAAGATTATGCGAACCCGGGGGGGGGGGGGGGGGTAAAGGTTCCGCGATCGGGAAGCTAACCGGTCATGCTGAGGGCGAGGATGCCCGTGATGCAGAGCAGCAGCTGGACACGCCGCTTCTGGATGTCCAGCATCTTCGCCTACCTCCGCCCGGCTCAGACGCTGCAAGATCTCTCAATCTCTTTCGCGTCCACCACAGGAACAAAGGGGAAGGGAATAATGGTGCGACCGAGGGAAAAGAGTGGCCACGGGGGTCGCAGCGTCCTCTTCGCTGTTGCCGCGTGTAGGAAACGTAGGAGATGGCACGTGTTACCCTTTCACATGTAGGGTGGAAAAAAAGTTCGTTAACGAGGCTTCTTGGCTAGGTTTGAAAGTACTTTAATTATACTCACTAATTGATTAAACATTGAATAAGTTGATTTTGGATAAAATTAAGTTTTGCTTCGGCTCGTTAGGCTGATTCTAAAAATACTTTCAAACTATCAATAAAATAATATCAAATCAAACTTTCCAAACTATCAATAAAATAATATTAAATCAAACTATATTAATTTCGAAAAAAACTCAATAAGATGAGGAACTGGCTTGATATCCACCCCTAGTCCCCATCTATACTCACTAACAGGTGGCCCTGCATAAACGACCCCCGTCGTTAGAGTTCCATGTAGTGTTCTAGTCGGAAATGTAGGGAGTTACTCATAAATTAATGAGAATTAGGGGTTGTTTATATTGGTTTTGGCTTCTGGTTTCTGTTTCTAAAAGTTAAAGCCAATGCAAACATCCTGGTTTCTATAATCCGCTTCTACCGGTCACTACTATTTATCAACTACTACTTTGTGGTTTCACATATTGTAACACACTTTGTGTTTTATTATGTCATAATTTTGTAAGTCGCATGACTGTCTGAATGTTGTAGTGCCTTTTATTGCATCATCTTTCTTATATAATGTACTACTATTCATTATTCGTTTCTATCAGCTATTACTATTTATCAGTTACAACCAAAAGTTATCAGCAAAACCAATACGGACATGCCCTTAAGAGTTGTAGGGCTGAAATTAAGCCCATGTGTAATTTTTCAAATGTTAAAACGTCAAATGCCCCCGGGACTGGGAGTTAGGGCTGTTCATTTTGATACTGTACTGGATAAACCATATCGTATCGGTCAACTCAGTTTGTCCAGTATTTGGTATGGTTTATAAAAATCAGGTTTCTCGGGATTTCGTTTTTTTTTTGTAAAAACCGATGAAAACTGAAAAAAAAACTGGATTCCCTCTCGAGCCCTCTGGCTCGCAGGCTGCTGCTTGGCCCATTCAGGCACATGAATCCCCAACTCAGTTTCAGTGCTTGTTGCGACTGCTGAATATGGACCGTTGTTGTTGTGCCATGGAGGAATGCTAATTTTGTAATTTTGACTGACTGAATATGGAGCTGTAACAGTGCTTGTTGTTGTGACTGACTGAATATGGAGCAGATTCTGTGGACAGAGGTCACAGAGCGTGGCAATTTGGATAGATCACCGTCACATCGTTCTTTATTTATGATAACTTTAGTAAATGTGGTATTCACCGATGCCGAACCAAAATAAAATAGTATTAACTGATATCAAACTGTATTATAAATAATACTATATTTATAGATTAGTAGTACCGTATGTACCATATACACCGTGTTTATCGAACCATATATTCTACTAAGGGTGTGTTTAGTTGCTTTTGGGTGGTGGGATCGTATATTCTGGATGAGGGGAAGCTGGATGAGGAGGGCCGTATTTTGAAAAAGAAGAGTGTTTGGTTCGATGTATCTGTGGATACAGGCTGAATGAGTATGTGATTGGTAGGCTGTATATGAGGCTGTATGAAGGTCTTGCTCGACTCCCTCGGCCCTGGACGGGCAGATTCGGTCGAAATGGCCTTCACTCACGGTCCCGGATGAGACCGTATGCGGGCACGAGCGGATCCAGGCTTCCACAGTAAATTCGTCCAACCAAACACCCGAATTTTTCGCAATATACGGTGGAGCTGGGATCCGGCCGTCCATATTCAGCAAACCAAACACACCCTAAGTAGTTCAAGAGTGACAAGGCTGCGATGGCCGGCGGGCATCATGGCCGCGTGGATGGCGACAGATGTACGAGCGGGCCACGCGGCACCCGTTCAGCGTCTCCATCCGCGACGGCACCGTCGACCTGGCCGCCTTCAAACGCTGGCTAGTCGGTTCCCCTTCTCACTTCTCAGTCCCCAAATTTCCCCATCAATTATGCAGCTTACCACTTGACACATCATAAATCTTAGACTAGGGAGGTTCTTGTCATGTAACGCCTCGAAGAATTATGTGGGTTTGACCATGGTGTGTGTGACTCTTCGGTTCTTGATTCCGAGCGTGTGCTTGTACATCGACTTACACAACTAGTAATGCTACCGAGCAAAAAAAAGAAAAAAGTGTGGAGGGACTTGATTATTGCAAGAGGATGACACAAGTATTTGAGAGTAAAAACTGTTGCTTCTCATTAATCATTCTGATTATGTACATTGCTTTATAGATGATGATGATGGGGTGGCAAGAAAGGTGTTTGTTTGGAACAGGCATCTGTACATTGTGTAATTGCACATTGGTTACTTTCTGGTTTGTAACACTCCCCTTTGACCAATGTGTCTTCATATGATCACCTTGATTCATCATCTTGGAAAAACTCCTCCAAAACCTTGTAGGAAAAATATGAGGAGAACCGATAGAGTAGATATGCCATGAAAAACTCCTCTAAAACCCAGTGGAAAAATTTAAGGAGAAAATGATATGTCATATATTTGATTATATCTCCGAAAAACCCCTGTGGGGAAAATAGAGACATATTTATGATTACGTTGTCATATTGCCTCATTAAAAATCTTGATGAGAAACCTTAGAGGGAAAACTCATAAAGGGAAAAGAGTACAATATTTATATTTGAACGGGTTAAATCTTAGGAGATTTCTCCCCCTGACATCTACAAATCACGTAGTCTTCGCATACCAATTCCATGAATACATTTTTGGAATGTGGAGGTTGGTAATGACTTGGTGAATAAGTCTGCGAGATTATCACAAGACTTAGTTTGCATAATATTTATTTCCCCACTCTCTTGCAATTCATGTGGGTAAAATAGTTTAGGTGCAATATGTTTTGTGATATTACTCTTTATGTAACCCATTTGCATTTGAACAACGCAAGCAGCATTATCTTCGTAGATAATGGTAGGTGATGCAATAGCACATATACCACATGATTGTTGTATGTGGTTAATCATTCTGCGAAGCCATACACATTCACGTGATGCTTCATATAATGAAATTATTTCAGAATGATTAGTGGATGTAGCCACTAGAGTCTGTTTTGAAGACTTCCAAGAGATGGCTGTTCCACCGTGTAAAAATACAAAGCCTGTTTGAGATCTGGCATTATGGGGATCTGATAAATAGCCAGCATCTGTATATCCTATTAAATCCACATTATTATTCTTCTGGAAGAATATACCGAGATCTTTAGTGCCTTGAAGATATCTAAGGATATTCTTCACTCCTACCCAATGTCTTTTGGTTGGAGCAGCGCTATATCTAGTAAGTAGATTTACCGCAAATGCAATATCCGGCCGGGTGCAATTTGCAAGGTACATAAGCGCTCTGATGGCACTGAGATATGGAACCTCGGGTCCCAATAACTCTTCATTGTCATCTCGGGGTCTAAATGGATCTTTATCCCTGTCTAGAGATCGAACAACCATGGGGGTTTTCGATGGATATGATTTGTCCATATTGAATTTCTCCAATATTTTCTGGACATAGGCTGATTGATGCACTAGGATGCCTGAATGAAGGTGCTCAAGTTGTATACCTAAGCAAAATTTGGTTTTACCAAATCCTTCATTTCAAATTCCGTCATAAGATGATTATGTGCTTCATCTATATCATGTGTGTTACCAATGATATTAAGATCATCAACATACACAGATATAATACAAAATCCTGTTGAGAATCTTTTGATGAATACGCATGGGCAATCATCATTGTTGAAGTATCCCTTTTTGGTTAGGAACTCACTTAGTCGGTTGTACCACATTCTGCCCGACTGTTTCAAGCCGTATAAAGACTTGTTCAATTTTACACAATACATATTGCGATTTGCGTTCGGATTTGGAATTGAAATTCCATCGGGACCTTCATGTATATGTCCGAATCAAGTGACCCATAAAGATATGCAGTCACTACATCCATCAACTGAAAAGATAGATGATTTTTAACTGCCAATGAGATTAAGTATCGGAATGTTATTCCACTCATTACTGGAGAATAAGTTTCATTGTAATCAATGCCGGGTCTCTGCGTGAACCCTTGTGCTACAAGCCTTGCTTTGTATCTCACCACCTCATTGTTTTCATTCCGTTTGCAGACGAAAACCCATTTGAAACCGACAGGGAATACTTTGGGAGGTGTATGTATCACATTGTTGAATACATTTCTTTTCTTGAGCGAGGCTAACTCCACTTGAATTGCATTCTTCCATTGATTCCAGTCCGAGCGCTGTTTGCACTCTGCCATGGTCTTAGGACCTGGATCATTTCGAAGGTTGTTTGCAATTGTTGTGGAGAAATAAATGTCGACAATTGTAGTCTTACGATCGTATGATTCTCCAGAATCAGTATAGTTAGTGGAAATTTCTTGGACTCCTGATGACTCAATGTTATTTCCCAAAATATTTGAGTCGGGGTATTCCGATGTCCCAGGATCAGTATTTGAGTGCACTGTTGATCTGGGTTCAAGGATCCTTTGGTGTCTATCAACTTGAGGTTGATCTACATTTACATTCTTTTGTTTCCTTTGTCGCTTGTTAGAAGCTGTATCCGCCATTTGTACCGTACTTCTCCCCCTCTTATTTTGAATTGGGAGTTGAGTGATATTTTGCGGTACCTCCACTCTTTCAGGTACATTTTTGGCAGGATTATAGGATTTTGTGACACCCTTATAATCAGTAAATGCATCTGGCAGATTATTTGCAATATTTTGCAAATGAATGATTTTCTGAACTTGAAGTTCAGTTTCTCTAGTACGTGGGCCTGAGGCAGGAATGCCTTGTACATTCCAATCAATTTTCTGGTATTTAGTGTGGTACTTGTTGTCTCCCCCTAATGCCGGGAAATGTTCCTCATTGAATATGCAATCAGCGTACCGGGCCGTAAACAGGTCCCCTGTAAGGGGCTCGAGGTATTTTATAATTCACGGAGATTTATACCCAACATAGATCCCAAGTTTCCTGTGCGGTCCCATTGAGGTACGCTGCGGTGGTGAGATCCGTACATATGTAGCGCAACCGAAATTTCGCAGATGGCAGATATCTAGTGGATTTCCACGTACTAATTGTAGCGGGGAAGTGCTATGATATGCAGTTGGACGCAATTGGATTAAGTCAGCAGCGTATAAAACTGCATGACCCCAACATGATGTTGGTAAGTTGCAATTCTGTAGTAATGGTCTTGCAATGAGCTTGATTCTCTTGATAAGAGATTCGGCTAAACCATTTTGTGTATGGACATATGGAACAGAACGTTGAACTTGTATCCCAAGAGCCATACAATGGCCATTGAAGGCATGGGATGAAAATTCAGCAGCGCTGTCCATTCGAATTGATTGAATTCGATATTCAGGATAATGTGCTCGTAATTGGATAATTTGACCAATTAACTTAGCAAATGCATGATTTCGTGTGGATAAAAGACACACACGTGACCATTAAGTAGATGCATCAATGAGAACCATGAAATATCTGAACGGTCCACATAATGGTTGTATAGGACCACATATATCTCTTTGAATGCGTTCAAGGAATTTAAGTGGTTCAGCTCTTATTTTAAGATAAGAGGGTCTTAAAATCAATTTTTCGGTGGCACAGGAACTGCACACAAAATCTGAGGATTCCGGAAATTTTGTTTTGAGGTATGTATGACCAATTGAATTGCTAAGAATTTTCCTCATCATTCCAATGCCTGGGTGACCAAGGCGATCATTCCATGTTTGGAATGTGTTAATGTTTTGGAAAATTACTTTGTACGCAATATGTTGAACGGGTTTAATGTATGTATAGTACAATCCGGAGTTTAAAGATGGAATTTTTTTAGTACTTGTTTGCTATATCCGCTGTGTTTGGTTAAGAGGAGATATTCCTCTTTGTTGTCATTTCGGGTTTCAACGTGGAAACCATTCTGATGGATATCTCTATAACTAAGTAGGGTACGTGTTGAATCGGGATACAAGAGTGCATCCTCAATTTCCAATTGTGTACCCATAGAGAGAGTGATAGAGGCGCGACCAGAGCCTACTATCGTTGCATCGTGTCCAGCGATGGTTAAAACATTTTCTTTCCTCCTAGTAAGAGTTAGGAAATATTTTGTGTCCCTAAGTATAGAGTTTGTGGTACCACTATCCACAAGGCATAATTCCTCCTCCATTGGATCGACTCCAACAAAATCTATATACACAAAGAAGAATTTTAATGAAATTCTTATAGTAGCATATATAGAATACATACAAACTTTATTTTACAATATCGAATATGTTCGATATATGATTGCAGCATACAAGCTTACAATATAGATGACAACATTATTTATATTACAACACTATAGTACTTAGTAGCTATGGAAATAGGAGTCTAATTGAGATCTCCAAACATGTCTTGAGAAGTAAATTCTTCAAGTGTGTCCTCAATGCACATGAGATCATCCTTTTGTATAGAAGCACATGTGTCTTTGAGTTCTTGAATGAACTTTTGAGAACATCCGGCTTCATCATTGTTGGATGTGAGATTGAAGTGTGCTTCAATTCTCTTTTCTTAATCATTCTTGCCGTGAGCCAAAGACTGGAGGTTGAGGTTCACAAGATGCTTCGGGGTGCGGCATTTCTTGGTAGGATAGTTGTAGCAACCACATTTTTGAGAAATTTCAATTTTGTCAACTCTCTTACTAGAATTGCCTTTACCTTTCTTGAATCCACTTGATTTTTGCTTCTTGTTGCCTTGTGTTTACCCTTAAAGTTCTTTGAGTGATTGTGTGAACCACTGAACTTGTTGTTATTTTGATTAGCATGAACTTCAGGAAGTGAAGCAACCCCAATGGGACGTTGCTGATTGTTCTTTAAAAGAAGTTCAGGATGCTTCTCTACCTGAAGCATAGTATGCATAAGATCAAAATAAGTTTGGTAATTTGCAGCACGCCATTGCTGCTGTAGGACCCTGTCAGATGGGAGCATAGTCGAAAGAGTCTTCTCTATTTTGTCCGCATCTGTTGGTTTCTTTTCACAAAATCGTAATTTGGAGCAAATAGTATGAAGGGCATGGTTAGATTTGAAATCTTGAAGTCTAAGATGTGCCCATTCATTATTAGCCTCAGGTAAGATGAAAAGTACACCATAAATAATTAATTTACATGAGGTAAATTAATGTGCCGGCCACGCCGAGCCGCGCCGGGCGTCGCGCTGCGCCGGGCTGCGCCGCCGTGCCTCGCCGGTGAGGACGTGGACTGGAGCGGCAAGCTGCGTGGCCGCATTGCCCTCGAGGAGGATGTTGAACACCACCGGTGCGCACATGTGCGTGACGCCGTGGCGGGCGATGGCGCGATAGATGTCAAGAACGCCGACACGATGGTGAGCGTGCCGTGCGACGGGAAGTCCGTCGGGGAGATCGTGTCGTACCTTGTATTTTGTCTTCTCTGTATGTGCTTGTGTGAATGTCTGTGTGCTGATAACGTATTGCAAGAGGATGACACAAGTGTTTGAGAGTAAAAACTGTTGCTTCTCATTAATCATTCTGATTATGTACATTGCTTTATAGATGATGATGGGGTGGCAAAAAAGGTGTCTGTTTGGAACAAACATCTGTACATTGTGTAACTGCACATTCGTTACTTTCTGGTTTGTAACATTGATAAGGCTATTGAATCGGGTGATCAGTTAGCATGGCGTGTTGCATTTGGGGGCTTCGGATGATTCACTGAGACGCTGATTGGCGCTAGACTGGGAGGACTGGGAGTTTGAGATGGAAACTGAAAGCGTACAGGGAAAGATCTATCAAGGTATACTGGAATTCTTGTGACAATATTGAAATACAAATTGGTCTGAAATATCATTATTGCATTAGTTGACATAATCCAATGGTGAAAGGGTGGCATGATGAAGGTTCGTTCTGAGGAAGAACCATGTAGAATTAGCGAGACAAATGAAGTCCCCTTACCAAGGAATACATTGCTCAGTTCAGTAATTGACCCTATTGTTATAGTGAGGATTGGGTACGCAGAAGATGTTGGATTCTCCTAGGTACGGTTCAATGATACCTCCAGGCACAAGATTTTCCTTTCACGATTAGTATCTGGTTCGTTCTTGCACAAAAAACATATAAAGGTGGTTCTTTTTTTTCGAGAATGAGCAGAACAACTGTGTATCTTTGCATTAAGAGGAAACAAAACAGATAAAGCTGGTTCTTAGATGGCACCTAAAATAAAAAAAAAACCCAATGGATGCTTCTTCTATGACGTACATAGAAAAATCATTTGTATTGTTTTGGTAAATATTTTGCTCTCTTACTTGTAGTACCTTTATCACCTATCCATGAACTGCTTCAATGCATAGAGAAGGAATGATAACTTACGAAGAGTGTAGAGTTAAAAAAAACTCCATATTTCATTGTAACTGCATCTAGGAAAGCTTAGCTGGCAGCAAGGGCGGAGCCAGGCTGGACTGTTGGAGCAATGCCCTGGGCTGAACAGTACATCGTAGATGGCATTTCACTATATACGAGGTACTTTTTTTAAAATTTTACAATGGATTTTTTATCTTAGACCCAGGGCTGAAACCCAGGTAGCCTTGGGCCTGGATCCGCCACTGGCTGGCAGCAACATGTCAAACTATGCAATTTTTTGAAGTACTTTTTGCTTGGTAGTTGCACATAAATTAGAAAAGTGTGTACTTCACTAATCGTGTTTATTGTTGGTTACCTAATGGACGCAGGGGCGGACCCAGCGGTGGGTCAGGTGGGGTGCCAGCCCTCCTATCGCTGGCCGATCGTGCGTACCTCTCTCATCCCCTACAGCTCCAACTAGCCATATAAATGACCTTATTAGGCTTAAAAGACTTTGCATGATGAAGAAAATTGTATTTGTAGTGGTGATTACAAGCACTACTAGTTTTCAGGTCTAGGACAACGGAGCGAAATCGTTGCAATAGGGCCAAAATAGATGCAATATGTACCTATTGCAACACATCACTTCCGTTGGCAAGCGTGGCAAGTACTTGCGTGCTTAAAAGATTGTGCAACGGATTGTGGTTTCGTTGCAATAGCTATGGTTATTGCCATGCAATGTGTTGTGGCAATTGTTTGTTGTTGCAACGAATGATGTCGTGGCGATATAGGCTATTGCCACGGCTGACTCCGTGGCAATAGCTTCTTTTGCCACGAAGTTTGGTCGTGGCAATAGTATCATTTGCCACGAAAATATTGCGTGGTAATAGGTTCTATTGCCACGCAAATGGTTCGTGGCAATAGACCCTATTGCCACAGAGAGCATTTCGTTGCAACAAGATATTGCTACAGGGGGCGTTTCGTTGCAGCAGGTTTAATTGCCACGGGAGGTGTTTCGTTGCAATATGTTTTATTGCCACGGAAGGCGTTTCATTGCCATAAAGTTATTGCGACGAAATATGTTTTGTGGCAAATAGATCCTATAGCAACGAACATTGTTCATAGCATATAGTGGAATCGCAACATAGTAGCGGCGTTGCAACAGCCTATCACAACGAAATACCAATTTTGCATACAGGTTTATCGCAACGGTAAAATTTGCGGTAGCATATTGAGCATATGATAGTTTATTATAATTTGTTGTTGCAAATTAATAATCAAATTAGGAACACAGCTGGATCAAAAACACATATATTAATTCAACACATAATAATTTAAAAGTGACACCACTCATGCAGGAATTACATATCAATCTCCATACTTAAACTACAAAGTTTGTAACTAATAACAAAAGTACTATCACTTCCATTCCATTTGTCCGTGCTTCTTTGCCATGCTGAATTTCCTGACTTGACGACGCCACGACTCTGTATGCTCTGATCAAATTGTTTCATCCTGATAGAACATGAACAATAAAGAGAGACCTTAATGTGAGTATTGTCCAGCAGCACATACTTAAGTACATCATAATGCAAGTTTAGAGATACGAGTTACAGCTAAAAATAGCAATCATGAGTTCTCTAGTTCAATTGCGTTTAGCAAGTGATTCCAGCAGCACATACTTAAGTACATCATAGTGCAAGTTTAGCAAGTGATTCCAGCAGAATTATTTAATTTCATTTACCGATATGTAGTAGCCCTACTTCACCTGGCATAATTTTTTAGTAGTTTAGAACTGTATGCTATATTTGACATAAGAACAATGACAGATGAAGATTAGTCACATTTTCATTTCATACCTGATGGTCCCTCCTTTTCTTCGAACGAGTTGTAGCAGTATTCTTCAATTGTTGTGGAGGAATGAAGTTCAATGAACCATTATTAACAGCGACATTTTGAAAGAGGCTTCGGTTAAGATTAGAAGCTCGAGTGATGCGAATAGGTGGCCTAGCATCTTTTTGTGTGGTCACGATGCTTGCTGGGTCATTCTGCAAATGTAAAATGTAGAATAAAAAATATTAGCATCCTGATGTGTACTACTATTAAAATATGTTCAGCATGCATGCATCAATTGAAGTTCAGGGAAGGTACACATCAGCAGGTCATCAATAGAATGTACAAAGTCCAAATCCCTTATGGCAGCAAACTATTTGCAAATTTTGTTACCTGTTGTAATCTTTCTTCCGCTTGTTCAGGTGTCTTTTCTGTGGTGTTCAATGTACTATCTGGGTTAGCCTTGTCCAATGTTGTCATGTTTTCGTCTTCCTCACTTGGATTAGCCTCGCTTTCCCTTGTGCTCAATATACTTCCCTGGTTAGCCTACATATGGACCATGAGGAAAAACATTAGGACCTGTTAGGCTAGGTGACTGCTGCAAGCCATCAACAACAAACAGGCAGCAGCTGCTGATGCGTATGTACAGATGTATTACCTGTAATGTTGCTTCTCTCTGTTGTGCTAGCAATGAAAGGAACTCTTGCCTAAGTTGTTCTCTTGCGTTCCTTTCCTTCTCCAATTCCTCTTGCATCTCTCGCCTAGTTTGTTCCCTTTCAGCAACTCCATTTGCAATTTGTTCCTTTAACATTTGCACCTCATCTTCAAGCTCATTATTTTTTCGCTGGGCTGCAGCTGAAGCACGGGATTGTTCATCGAGTCTGTCTTTCAACAGTTGGCTTCGTGTGGGATATTTCGCCATGTATCCATGACCATGAGCTTTGCATGATTTGGTACCGGTGCTTTCCTTGTAACTTGATTGGAAAGCAATGTTTTCCTCTTCAACTGTAAGGAAGTCTTTATCTGGCTCTGTTGATAGGTCAGTAATTTTGAAGGCTGCATCATCCTAAGTGTGATAAGAGAAAATTAGTTAAATCAGTTAAGTTTTATGCACAAAATTCTGAAAAGTGTACTAAGTCATGAACAAATTAAATTTACTACTCACATAGACATCCCTAGAAGCGTTGTTTGACCATTCCCCGTTCTTCGTGTGGGTAGTCATCCAAAGAGTCAGATCAGTTGGCTCTTCTCCAGTATTTGGGTCTCTCTAAGATGGCAAACATTGTGCCTTGTGAACAATTGATCATTTAAGAAAAGAATCAGATAAGTTTAATTTTTCATTACCTGCTCGTAGCTACATTGGGAGAACGGTTTGGATCCCATTAGATGCTTGGTCTTCTGTTTTTGACGGTTTTCAGAGTTTTGGCTGCTGACCCTCTGCAAAAAAGTTTACAAGTGCACTCAACAAATAGGTGACTGATCAATAGTCAACTATTGATACAAAATGATGTATGTGCCTTATTTTAACTACTACATACAAAGATGTTCTGGAGCTAACTCCTATATGCCTTATGCAACAATTGTTCAAGTCTAAATAAGAATTATTGCATCCTAAATAGTGGTAGTAAAAAGCATATATGTCTGTAACACATGTTGCTGCATATATTTTGTAATTGCTATTGCTAATGCATCAACTGTACAAGTCCATACATTAATGGTTACTATCTCAATTCCATTCACTAATTGGTAATTGCAGAGAGAAAAATCGAACCTTGAATTTTTCAGTTCCAAAATACATTATCAAGTAGTGCCATTCGACAATGTCTACATCTTCAGGCTTATGTTTCATTCGCTCAGCGTAAGTGTTGTATGCCTTATATGTAGAACTGAATATTGATCGCCATCCTTTGTACCGCTCTTTAGCAATGTCCCATATCTTTTCCGTTGCATTCTCAATGTTTGGAAAATCCCACCTACTCTGCTTGGATTGAAACAGAAAATGAAGGTGAAGTCGTATGTAATTACAGAATTAACATGCTTAGTTACCAACAAATAAAAAGATGCAACTTACTAGCAAATCCTCTGCTATTGTAATTTTGACATTTTGCTTTATATCTTTCCACTTTTTGACTCCAATAAGTGGAGCCCTCTTTCTTGTAAACATTACCACTTCATCCACAAATGTTCGGGAGTTTTCTCCTACGGGGCCTCCTAACCTTGCTGAAAATTGAATTGATAGTTTCTGCGATGCATTCTTCACTCTCTTGTTGGCTGCTGCTAAACCTTTAAGGCATCCACGTACACCTTTCTTGCACTGTTGGGAGCCACCTCCTTATGAGCAATTTAAATGTCATTTAATGTACACATTCAGCAAGGACCAATTGAACCTAGAAAATAGAATTGACAGAATGATAGCATACCATTTTGTTGTTGCTTGTTTTTCCGAGCATGAGATGGCCTCTCTGGTGGTGTTGAGCCGCTGTCTTGACTTTCCTCATCTTGAAGACCAGCTGGATTGTTGGTATGGTCCTCTTTCAAAAAGGATACTGCACACATTATAATACTCATCATATAAATACATGTGAGTTTGTAAAACTAATAATATGCTTGCATAGTTCAGTGAAAGATTTGAAAATTACATATATCATCAAGATGGCCTTTCGTCCTTAACCATTCCTTATATGTTTTGATTGTTTCATCCCTGTAGTCATCCATAAATTCTGCGAGCCATGAATATATGTTAGTGCAGTTGCCAATTCAGTACTTCTGTTAAAATCAGCGCGATTAGTGTAGCAACATATATAACTTACCCGTGTGTTCTTCCTCGGCTTGCAGATTCGCTAGCCAAACCTTGTATGCATCAAGTTGTTCATTTGTAATTGGACCATCACTATTTTGTTGACTCCTCTTTCGCTTCATGGGTGTTATGGTCACCTGATTGTCTTTTACTCGCTCCCTTGACACTACTAATCGGACTTCTCTTTCATCTTGATTGCTTTCTATCATTCTGTCTGCATCACGACTATAATCGATCGGCTCCAGAGTTGCTACCGCCCTGCCACATCGCTTCTTATAGTATAAGAAGTCCCTAACTGAGTATCCAAGCTGTTCTTTTAAACTTAACAATGTCATAAATGAGACATTAGTCCTATCAAGATTGCACTCGACGAATTCTTTTTCTGGTGGTGCTCCCTTGCATTGAATAACTAAAGTCCACTGCTGACCCGACCCTTGTTTCGTTCTGTATGTTTACATAGAGAAAGGTTAAATAGTCAAAATGCAGTTGTCAGTATGCAAAATCTAAGAGGAAAATAGTAGATGATCAGAAGGAAACAATAAATTAGAGCATACACATATGGAACGTATGATGCGTTTGTTACTTGATAATTGGAATGCATCACCAGTAAATATTTCTCCACGCACACACAGGAAAGAGATATGCAAGTACAGATGAATGCTCAAAAGCATGCACAAAAGACGTACGCTTTATGGATCAAGTAACCCGTGCCGTGCGCACGATATTATCTTGAATCCAAGAGATCACATAATCAAGACTGACTGAACCATACAATTCGCAGATAGGCACAGATGTGTTCTGTGCATAAACGCCAGGCAGTAATCGATGCTAAAAGAATATCATCACAGTATACCAGTCAGCAAGCACGCACATGAACCAAGGACATACAGTATACCATTAACAGTGAAGGATGAAAGGAGAATTTTACAGATCAGGGATGGCATAAGTAAGACATTTCACGAACAAAACAAAATTAATAGAGGACTTAATTTTAAAACCATGTGGGCATTGGCCTAGTAATTTATCACTGTTGTGGTGGAGTGCAGAATGCTGAACTTGAACATCATAACATATCCTTTATGATATTTCTTGGGGAAAATAACGCTAATGTAGGTTTATATTGACTGTCATAAAGCTTCAATCTAGAACAGTAAGCTTCTATTAGCAGATAGTGCTGGACTGCTAGCACAATATCTTACAGTGCTAAGCAGTAAGGAGGTCTCTAGTTCAGCATATTCCTTGAGAAACTTTCTGTTACTCATTTGTAAGCATTTTGATATATTGCATTGCCTGACATGCAGTCGAATCTGGAACGAAACCTGGCTTGCAGGATTTTTCTACAAACCTTGCAACTATGAATTATTTGTAAAGCAATCACTCAACATGGAGATGGCTATTGTAATGGCTCAGGTATTATATGAATGATTGAACTTCCTTTATAGTTTTTTGGATAGTCAATTAGCTGCTACAAAATTCCTCAGGTCTCTAGTTTTTGTTTAGCTATTATGTATTCATACAAAATTTCTGCACATAGAGGTCAGATTGGGAATTGCTAAACCAAATTTGAAAAACAATGCATTTACATGGATGGAATTATTTACAATCTTACATGTACATACATTCAATAGGCCAAGCAGGTGGCCCCTTCGCAATCTTTGAAGCAGTGAATGAGGTGGAAAATTGGGGGCTTAGTTAAATACTCATTGTGGAATCAAACTTTCTAGATACACATTGTCTATTTCTCAGGGGTAGAAACTGTTTACAGGGATTCATACTCATAAGCTCCATTTATTTTCCCAGATTAGCTGCCACTGAATCGAATCTTCTTGCAACTTCATGTTCCAGCTCAATTGTATTTGTTTCAAGTGCATTGGAAGATCCATGAGTAGAGATGGCAGCTTCTAAAACAGGCAGCTCCTTGGCCATAACAAAATTTCTAGAAGATGGATCAAAATATATTCTCAGTTGATCAATCTGAACAAAATTCAGTAGAGCCTACTTATAAAGCAACCACAAGGATGGTCTCCTGGAACCACTTAAAATATTAAGCGACGTAAGTTACTTATTACCATAGCAATTTTTTGTTGGTCCTGTACCGATTGATCCAGAGTGTAACCACAAGGAAACTAGTATCCTTTTTTTTTCCTAAAGAAACATCATCTATACAATAACCAATTCTATTAATTGTAAATAAGATTACGTATATAGTGGCAAATTCAACCCCCCTCTTGACAATATTGGAATGTCAATGTTGTTATGCTCAAGCCTCAATGTGTAGTAGTGGCTTTTGATTCACTGCATAGACTACAATTACAGTGGGGATTTTTCAACCTTCAGTGATATGCTCTTCTCTCATTCAAAATAACATCTGACAATTTTTACTTGCCTAAATTAGAAGGGTTCCTCAAGCTACTTTCTACTTAGGAAGATGATGAGGCTTCATACCTGGGGAGGGAAGCATCATCCGTGCCGTCTTCTTCAGCGCCAGAAGTTCGAGGTGGAACCCGTCGGTCGGCCCTCGTGATGGCAAAATCCCCATCGGTGGCGTTGGCGGCCGATGGAGTCATCGCCATCGTCTTGTTGACCTAGGCCTTCTCCGAACCGACGCCTCGTTCCCTCTCACGTATGGGATCGGAATAGATCGCGGCGTCGGCCTTGGGGTGTATAGACGGTGAGGCGGCGGAGGCGGGGAGGCCGGGGGAGGTGGGGGACGAGGCGGCGGCGGGGGAGGTGGGGGATGAGGCGGCGGGGCGGCATGGGAGGGGGTCCCGTGGGAGCGGGCGCCTGGCGGGGTGGGGGAGGCCGGGAGGGCGAGGGCGGAGGGGCCGAGGGGGCGGAGGGAGGCGGAGGGGTGGAGGGAGGCGGAGGGAGACGGGGAGGCGGCGGAGGCGAGAGGCCGGGGGAGGTGGGGGACGAGGCGGCGGCGGGGAAGGTGGGGGATGAGGCGGCTGGGTGGCGTGGGAGCGTGGTAGGGTTATCCCGCGATGGTTTTGGATGGGCTGAGGAATTTGGGCGGGATGTGCGCATTGTGGGGAAATTATTAGGTGGGAAAATTTTTAGGTTTATTAAAAATATAATAAAAATAAAAATAAATAAATATATATATATATATATATATATCTTTACTCAGCAAGTGTTATTAGAAAAAATGCACAGAATGATTATTTATTCTATTCCTTATAATTTGAGTACATGAACTTACGGGCATGAAGGTTCAAAACAAATCAATACACACCACACAAGCACAAGGTTCCCAATTTAAACAAAAAAATCATCATCTCCATGTCCTACGGAATTCACAGGTGCGACAATTCCATCATCTATGTAGGTGTCATCATCTTCATCATCGTCGTCTAAGTCCTCATCATTGGGTTCAGGTACAGGAACCGCCTTATCTACGACAGAAGCATCAACACTTACCCCTTCCATGTCATTCCTTTTCCAATTTGTCAAGTCTTCATGTAGGCGGGATACATTCATGTCTTCCAGTCCGACGACCAGCGACTCAACATCGGGTTCTCCCTCCTTTTCTGCACCTACCACATCAGGCATGGAAAACAAATTCCTAGGTTTCATGCGAAGCACTGTGCACCAATTCGGCTTTGTCGCACAAGGCACATAAAAAACCTGCTCAGCTTGTGTCCCTAAAATGTAAGGCTCATTGAAATATCGAAAACGAGTCTTATCAACATCGATGATCCCGTATTGATCCCTGCTGAACCCTCTTCCTTTCTTCGTAGTAGCAGCAGGTACATCGTACCAGTCACACTGAAAAAGTACGACTTCTTTTTGGTTGGCAAAATCTAGCGTGATAATTTTTTTAATCACGCCATACCAGTCCATGTTGCTGGTGCTGTCATCGCCCTTCACAGCAACACCACTGTTTTGTGTAGTTAGGTTCTTCTCTATGGCAGCCGTCCGAAACAGATATCCATTTATGTAGCATCTGTTGAAAAATCGAGCCCGATGGTCTGGTCCCCGGGAAAGGGCATACATTAGATCACTTGTTTTTCCTTCTTCATATAGTTTGGAGATCTGCAATTAGTTCAAAGAAAAATTATTAGGCAAATACGTGACAGCATAATGAACTAATAAATAAAAAAAAATAGTAACTCACTTTACGCTCAAACCAGCCTACAAATTGCTCCTTGTGACGGGTTTCAACATTCTGTGCACTCATATTTCTAAGCTCATCCTTGTGCTTACTAAATTAAAACAAAAAAGAGGGCATCCATTAGTTGAAAACATGAAAAATAATATATACTTGAAATTTAGTACATCTAAAGTACAACTTACTTAATCCATGGAATGGCCTCATCACAGTTTGTAATTATGTAGTGCCTCATCCGATGCAACTCCAACCTAGAAAGAGACTCGATAGTACATCCTTTCTTACTATAGTCAATGCTCCCAAATATGCTTAGCCCAGATGGTGGTTCGTTCACAGCAGCGCTTTCATGCCGCTCTGGACGATTAAGCTTGGTGTCGACGTCTTCCAAGAAGCGAGAGCAAAATGTCATGCACTCCTCCGAGAGATATCCCTCGGCTATTGAACCCTCAGGGTACGCTTTGTTCCTCACATAGCCTTTAAGCGTACGTAGATACCTCTCAATAGGATACATCCATCTGTAACACACGGGCCCTCCAAGTCTAGCCTCCTCAGCTAAATGAACTGGCAAATGCATCATGATATCAAAAAAAGCTGGTGGGAATACCATCTCAAGCCGACAAATAGTCTCTCCAATCGAAGTGCTCAAGTTTTCAACCTCTTTTTCATCCAGCTCCTTTGAACATATTGCATTGAAAAACCTACTGAGCTCAATCAATGGGATAACAACATCTTGTGGCAATATGTTGCGTACTACTAAGGGTAAAAGTTTCTGAAAGATAACATGGTAGTCATGAGTTTTGAGAGAAGACAGCTTACACCCAGTGACATTCACAGATTTCTTGATATTGGAGGCGTAACCATCAGGCATTTTCACTCCTTCTAGAAATTTGCATAATACCGTCTTTTCATCATTACCTAGAGAGTACAGAGCAGGTGGCAAAGTATACTTACCATTCTCGAGCAAAGGATGTTGATCCTTCCTTATCCCTAGATGTTGCATGTCTAGCCGAGCCTTCTCACTTTCCTTAGATTTATATTTTATGTCAAGCAAAGTCCCCAATATGCTCTCACATATGTTTTTCTCAATGTGCATCACATCCAAATTATGCCTTATAAGCAATGAGCTCCAGTAAGGCAGTTCAAAAAAAAATACTCTTCTTCCTCCAATTGTGCCATCTAGTTTCTTCTTCACGCTGCTTCCTCTTTCTTGTTGCCTTCCCGAAGGTCACTTGCTCGAAACTCTCATACTGTTCCATCACTTGCTGACCAGTCAGTGGCACTGGAGCCTCCCTATTTTCCACCTTGTTGTTGAAGCTGATCTTGTTCCTGCGCCACCTGTGGTTCGAAGGCAAAAAACGGCGATGTCCCATGTAGCAATGCTTGGACTCGAATTTCAGCCATAAGTAGTCAGTATCCTTGTGGCAGTATGGACATGCAAACTTTCCTTTAGTGCTCCATCCAGATAGCATTGCATATGCAGGAAAGTCATTAATTGTCCAAAGTAGAAGTGCACGCATAGTAAAATTTTTCTTCAGCTTTGCATCCCATGTTTCAACACCCTTTTCCCAAAGATCCTTTAGCTCATCGATAAGGGGCTGCATATATACATCAATGTTCATTCCTGGAGATTTCGGCCCTGGTATCAACATCGACATCATCCAATATGGTTGTTTCAAACACAACCAAGGAGGCAAGTTATAAGGGATTATGATCACAGGCCATGTAGTGTATGTAACATTCAACATCCCAAATGGATTGAAGCCATCAGATGCAAGGCCCAACCTAACATTGCGAGGATCCAATGCAAAATCCTTATACTTGTCATCCACATGCTTCCATGCCAATGAGTCTGCAGAGTGACGCATTTTCCCATCACGGACCAATCCTTCCTTATGCCATCGCATATATGATGATGTGGTCCCATTCATATACAATCTTTGAAGCCGAGGAATAAGTGGGAAATATCTTAGGATTTTACGTGGAGAACGCTTTTTTGCTCCATCAGTGCCACTAGCCTCATCATTTCCAACGGAATCGGCCGTTTTCCACCTAGACTCACCACATATTGGACACGTATCCATCTTAGCATAATCACCTCGGAATAACACACAATCATTCTCACATGCATGTATCTTCTGGTAGTCTAGCCCAAGATCTCGAACAACCTTTTGCACTTTTTCCAAGTTGTTGGGGATACAATGTCCTTCAGGGAGCACAAGCGAGAACAGATGAAGTATGGACTCCAAGGAACTGTTACTGAGACCATACATGCATTTAATCTGAAATAGCCTGACAATGAAAGAAACCTTAGTTGCCTCCTTGCAACCTGGATACAATTCCTTCTGTGCCTCATTTAATAATTTAAAGAATTTCTTTGCTTGTTCATTTGGCTCTTCAATATTAGAACCGATGATGTCGCCACGAATAGCACCACTGATTATTGAAGAAACTAGATCATTGACAGAAGCCCCATCACCTGTTGCACCTTCATTGCAATCTCCTTCATCTTTGTTGTCATCGTCAGCCAAAGCTTCACCATTACCTTGCTCTTGAATGAAACTTTCATCAAACCCTCTAACTAGCAAATGTCTTTGAACCTCATATTGTAATCTATAGGACATGCAACGACACCTTGAACAAGGACATGGTGCAGTTAAACCTTTAGATGTGCCTCCAAAAGTAGTTTCAATAAATTTCTTGAATCCTTTTTGCCACTCAGATGTTGACTTATCCATCCGCATCCAACTGCTCCCATCATGTGACATGCTTCCAATGATTATCAATCAAAGTATAGCAAATTAAAACCAATCTGGCCAAATTAACACTACCTGCAAGACCACAACATACACAATTAATATATAATAGATTAGAAAACTAGGTTCAATAAAAATTTATTTTTTCCTGTATTTTTTAAATTATTTATGATGGATTAACCTATTTTTATTATTAAATTTCGGGTGAAAAATAGGTAAAATAAGTAAATTGTGAAAATATGATGTGGGCTGTTGGATCATCTGGCGAGCGTCAAGATTGAGGGGACACGGAGGTAACAGGGCGCAGGGGACAGAAGCCGCGTTCCCCTCCCGAACCGCCCCCCCCCCAACCACCACCTCTCCCGAACCCGGGCTCTCCTCCCCTCTGATTTCGCCGCCGCCTGCCTCCCCGCACCCAACCCGTGCGCCTCCTCCCCCGCCGCCTCCTCCTCCCCCACCCCTCCTCCGCCGCCTCCTCCCCCGTCGCCTCCTCCTCCCCCACCCCTCCTCCGCCTCCTCCCCTCCCTCCTCCGCCACCGCCGCCGGCCTCCCCCACCGAACCCGTGCGCCTCCTCCCCCGCCGCCTCCTCCTCCCCCACCCCTCCTCCGCCGCCTCCTCCCCCGTCGCCTCCTCCTCCCCCACCCCTCCTCCGCCTCCTCCCCTCCCTCCTCCGCCACCGCCGCCGGCCTCCCCCACCGAACCCGTGCGCCTCCTCTCTCGCCACTCCGCCCTCACCTCATCTGTCCGTCGCTCCTCCCCTCCCTCCTCCGCCGCCGCGCCGCCCTCGCCTGCTCCCCTCCCTCCGCCTCCCCCCATCTCCTCCCTCGGCCTCCACTCCCTCCGCCTCCCCCGTGCCTCCAGCCCCCCCCCCCCCCCCCCCCGTGGTAGCAGCCGCAGGAGCCCTACGATCCTTACCTTTCTCCTTGGGGTTTACTTGTCAGGTCCCCGGGATCGCAGGGCGTACTGGTGGGAAGCTCGCGGTCGCCCCTGCTCCCGGCGGTGGCCTGGACCGTCGGCTTGACGAGTCGCCAGCAGGAGAACGGCAAGGAAGCAAAGGTGAGACAATAGATTCTTTATTGCTTCTTGATTCCCAACCCCAACTGCAATCCGACAATATATATGAGGTGATTTACAGGGGAGAGTCCGATCTGGACTGCAATCCCAACCCCAACTCTGAAACGGAACTAGGGTCCTTAAGGGACTAGACTGCTGACGGAAATAGCAACCTCAACTTCATCTTTATCGTCCTCTCCGATGCCGGCTCCCTCATCGTCAAGCAGGTCCTTGCCCTCCCTCAACTTACCATCGCGCTCTATGCACCAGACCCGCACACACTTGTCTGGAAAGAACTTCCCACCTACAACATGTATGGATGACTGTGTAAATATGTCTAGTTCGTCCCATACACATAATGCAGAAGGTGATAAAGGGGATACAATCAGTGCTTCTGGGCTTTTAGATCAGGGTTTTCCTCTAGTCCCTCTAGTTGTTTTCCTTTTAGTTTGAGCTCGCAAGCGGCAAGTATAGATTTGTTCTAATGTTCTATTGGTCTGTTGGTCAACTTGATTCATTTGCAATGTTGTCACAGATAACTAGATATTCTAATTTTCTTTCCTTCGGTAATCAGTATGAGTACAAGAAAGGGAATGATAGTTTTTTATTGAAATATTATTATTATATAGAACTAAAATATGAAGAAGAATAAAGATCTAGCCTCTTTATGGAGTGCTCATTCTGCTAAAGCTAAAAAGGCACAGAAGATATCTTCTTCTTCAACTCCATGCTCAAATAGAGAAAGCAGGACAAATAGTATTTTGCCTTGAATTGCTGAGGCTCAAACAAACATTAACATGATTTTCTACAAAGACAAATTGGAGGTATGCAAGTGTAGAGAGGGTATTTTCGGCAATAAATCTTGTGAATAACAAGCTAAGAAATAATATGGATGAACAATACTTGAATGATTGTTTAGTTACATACATTGAGCGTGAGTTTTTTTCTATAAGTTAGTGATAATGCTATCATCAATCGCTTTCTATGCATGAAGGAACGCTGTATCAAGTTGTAATTTTCTAAAAATATTTTATGATGTTGGTTGTAGTGTGAATATGTAATTTGTTATATTTGAATTTGTGTTAGAGCGGGTGTATTTTAAGTTCACATCTCTATCATTAAAATCTTGGCTCTGCAACTGCATACACGCTCACGAGTCCTATCTCCTCTCCACCGGCTATAAATAGCGGCCCATTGCAATGATATGGAACCAACCAACCCAAGAGCTAGCACTTGCTCCTTAGGCTCACTACTCTCTAGTACTGCTATACCTTTGTGGAGAAATTAGCCGCGTGTATATCCTCTTCTCCCATAGGAGAGCACGAAAAAGAAGAAGAGGTGCCGAGCTAGAGCAATGGCGAAGCCGCAGCAGGAGGTGTACTTCGTGTTCATGAACTTTGACCCTGTGTACGAGCGAATAAGAGCTGATCGGTCTGTAAGACTGTAACTATACGTACAGAGACAACATAACACTCCCACTGATCATCAGTAGCTAGCCTAGCTACCATCTTCGATTCTACGTGATTTATGCGGTTTTGTTTCTTGGCTGCGTTCTGCAGGTCGAAGGAGGGGTCGGCGACGCTGGACGCGTACCTGAGCGACAAGCACGACAAGCTGCTTGCCAAGCTCCTCCAGCCGGACACCTACCGGAAGAAGTCCTCCCTCGCCATCGTCGACGGCTTCGCCGTGGAGATAACCGATGCTCAGGTGATGTTACACGTACACATACATGAAACATCCATCCATTCTGAATGTGTATTTGTGTATGAGTTCAGTGCATTATCTCTTATCAGCTGTGGATGTATATGGTAATGTAGGCGTGCGTACTGAGATTGGCGAAGGAGGTGAGGGTGGTGGAGAAGAACCAGGAGCTTGCTTGACTGGTCAAATAGCCAGCAGAGAGATTAATTATGTATACATGCCGCTTAATCAATTAGATGCCTTGGCATCAGCTAGCTATATGCCTATATATATGTGCTTGTAGTTTACTAAGCTAAAGGAGTTAAAGACTCGTTGTTCCTAGCTAGTCAATTGCCTCAGCGCGTGTGTCGGTGTCAGAGCTCCCATGGCTTTGTTGACTGTAATGTCAAGCTTAGCTGATATATACTACTACTTAGCAGTAGCAGTAATATTATATGTAGTTCTTAGGGTCTAATGATATTCAGAGGATGACTTTGAAGATTGAACCCTGCAATGTAATGGTTATGATTAGTACAAATGCTATGTGTATTATAAATTATAACTACGTATATGCGCTGCGGCTCTCTGTCAAACATGGCAGTGTGTGTGCGTGCGTGAGTTTCGGGTGTTGTATCTGTATTCTATATACGTGCACGGATACTACATGTCTAGCTGCTTTGGGCGCGTAATGTGAGTGGTTTAAGGTCTTGGTTGACTTGTTAAAACTACAAGACAAGAAGAGATAGGAGGCCAGCTTTGAAGAGTGGACCTCTTGAATTGGTGATTCCTAATTAGCACTTGCAAATTTCCGAGATCTAGATGGCAAAACTCGATGTGTTTGGGATGAAGAAACCTTGCGTGGAAATTGGAAAGAGCTAGCACATCTGAATGCATATTTTTGGGTGTATGTATGTGTGTCTAGAGATGATCGAAGCAATACGTAGTAGAAACACGTGGAAGCAGTCTAAGCTTGAGCGCCGCCCGTATCATTTGGTGACACGCGTCTCTCTCTTGACAAACGTACTGTCAATGTACAATGGTCCAATAAAAGAATATTTCACACTAGTACATGGGCATATGGTGCCGGAGCAAACTGCTACCCGACACTGGACGCATGGGGACACGTGCATAGACCAAACACAGTCAGACTCACTATTGATGCTAGCTAGCGTGACATCTCCCAGTATCAAGTAGGCAATCATCTCGCCGTCGCCGGAGAGCGCCACCGGTCGCCGGTGGACGCAAGGAGGACGGCAGCGGGGCTTTTCTCTCTTCCCTAGCTCGGGTCGGTGGGGAGCAGTGTTTTGGTCGCGAGCTCTCTTGCGGTAGCTTTCCTCGTCGGCGGCGGATCCGGCGGCTTGGTGGTCGGATCTGGCGTCCCTTGGCGGTGCTGCGGCGGGTTCCCGAGCTGGCGAGACCCACGCGAAGGAGGAGGGTGTGGAGCCCCGAAGTGTTGGTGGCTGTCTATTTTGTGTGTGGGTAGTGCGTGGGGGTGCTGTGGAGGTGCTAGCGAAAGCCTTGCCAGTGTTCTTACCGGTTTCGACATCAATGACGCCTTCGGGCGCCATTATCCTTCCTGGAGGTGTGTCGTGGCACTACGTAGCTCTCATGTTTACTGATCTCCAGGTGAAAAACTTGCCTCGGTGTACACCCCATGGTTTTTGTTTTTATTTTTTCTATTCTAATTTTTATCCTCTCCTGTTTCAAGTGAGACCTCCTCAACTGCGTTTTAGTTGTCACTTTTCAATTTTTTATCTCCTCTACCAATTAATAACTATAGATAATATAATTCCTCCACACCAATTCGGCCCTTGCGTTGAGCAGTTAGGCCCACGAAAACAAAGCGTTGCAATAACAGATTATTGCCATGAACAATCATCATATATAGCAACAAATTTATTTCGTGGCAATACAAACTCATTTCATACGCATTGTATAGGAACCTTTTGCAACGCAATTGATGACTATGACAACGCAATAAAATTGTGGCAATATTGTCACCCACTCGCAACGAAATTCTATAAGGTGGCAATACCTCCTAACTATTGCAACGAAAATCAATATTATCACAACGCAAGACAACCGTGGCAATAAAGTCATACTATTCGCAACCATTTTCTAAATGGTGGCAATAAAGCCACCTTATTACAACGAATTCAATGACTATCACAACGCACTATTTTAGAGGCAATACTGTGCACATATCGCCACGATTTTGGCAAAACGTTGCAATAGTACATACCTATTGCAACTAATGTAGTGTCGTTGCGATGCGTTTCGTGGCTAAAGGGTCGGAATCTAGTAGTGAAGCCACAACGACATCTTGGCTCTTGGCGTAGAGCCTCTCTCCCTCTCGTGTCTACAAGTCTATCGTAGGCCGACAACTCGGCATTCAGCAAACTGATCAGTAAGTTCTATTAGCCCCCCTCTAAATTTTGATCCTAAGTCCACCACTGCTATTAATTATACTCCTATGCTTATACTTCTGCGTTTAGTCAAGATCGAATGTGCTCGTACTCCTCAGCTGCCAAATGGCCATACATACTAAGTCAACCGTTCTGGTTTTGACGTACATATATGCGTGTTAGTCCAACTGTCCAAGGCCTAGCTAAACTCGTAGACTTGATCAAGTCGCGACGTTTGCAGATAAATTCCGAGAAATTAGCATGTCATCCTATCTCCATCTGCATCCCACATGCCACATGCATGCAACCATATCTGCTTCGACGTATATAGCATACTAGCCAAGCGCTGTGATGTTAAAAAAATAATAAAAGTTATAGATACTCTCTATTAGTGATCCTACACAAAACTGAACTAACAAATTCAATTACCGAACTGTTATTATGGTTTTGATATTAATCAAAAACTTTTTAATTACAATCATTATAAAGTTTGTGTAGCAACAAAGTTAGTTTAACAAGCAATGAAATTATTTCAGTTCTTAAAAGAACATCTGCGTGACAAAGCTAAAAAAATCCTTGAAGCAACTGATGGATGCAAACATATAGCAATGCATGTATTGAGAGTTTTGAGACTTGAGAGTGAAGAACTAAAGCAAAGGCACTTGGGAGTGCCATTGATTCCTGGACACCAGCCTTTTATTATATGTGACCTAGAAAGAAATTACTAATATTTGCTGGGATCCAGTGTGAATCGCCAAAGAAAGAGAAGCTAGGAGTTTCATCTGTACCCAGTAACCATTTGTCTCATATGATACTGCAGATTAAATGGTTTATTAACCCTTATTTCTTTTTTCCTTCTTTAGGTGGATTTCGAGGAACAAGCCCTGATGAATTCGTTTTACAATACCGCAAAACAAAATACATTACAGGGTGCAACATATCACAAAAGAAAGATAGCATTTATTCAAGAATAATCACTCTGCTCAAATTTTATTCCATTGGAAAATGATAAGGCATTTGCTACATAAGTTTCCTCTGTTGAAGGGGGAGAAGGAAAGGCTTGAAGCAAGGAGTGCAACCGATTATATTATTTGCGTCTTATGTAATTGATCTGTCTTTTACATAACAGAGGAATTGATCGAACTGGTCGCCAGCGACGGTTCCTCAATATGTTATCAGCACGAATCGCTCCTGTGAATCGAAAGAACATGTGTGGCGCCCTATGAAGAAAGTGTTCTTAGCCGACAGCGGCACAACAAATACCTTCTTAAAAGAGATAAAATACTTTCAATCAATTAGTAAGAATGCTAGCAGCCTTACAACAATCATCGGTAGCGATGCTTGTATAACAAGTTCAGGAAGAGCCATAATTATACTCCTAATAGGCACAACTTTGGTCATTCAAAAAGCCTTACTGTACCTAGAATCAACTAGAACTCTCCTAAATTTCAAGGATATTCGCGCTAATGGTTTCCATGTTGGGACTGAAGAAGACTATGGTAAGGAATACCTGCTCATTACGAAGCGTGAAGCAAATAGAAAAAGGGTATTATAAAAACTTTCTTCATTAGAAACTGGGTTATACTGCACCAACATCAAGGCACCTGCAGCCTATACTATCCTAAAAACAATATTTAGAAGTAGGGGTGGAAAAAAAGCTCGTTAGTGGGGCTCGTTGGCTCGGTTCAAAATTGCTTCAATTATACTTGTTAATTGGTTAAACATTAAAATGAATTGATTTCAAATGAATTTGAATTTTGCTCAAGCTCGGCTCGGCTCGTTAGCTCGTTTCTAAAAATACTTTTAAATTATCTGTAAAATGATATTAAATCAAAATATGCCAATTTTAGAAAAAGCTCGATAAGACGAGCAGTTGGCTCGATATCCACCCCTATTTAGAAGCTCTGAACTTTTCCGTCTCTGGTATGACAAATTAGACCACCCAGATCTTAGGATGATGAGAAATATAATTAACAATTCACAGGGACACAATATTAATGTAAAGAATTTCCCGAATCATGAAGATTTTGTGTGCTCTGCATGTGCCACTAGGAAATTAATTACTAGACCTTCTACTCTGAAAGTAAAGGATGAAGTTCCTACATTCCTAGAGCGCATCTAAGGAGCTATTTGTGGCTCCATACAGCCGCTATCAAGGTCATTTAAATATTTCATGGTGCTCATCGATGCTTCCTCCAAATGGTTGCACGTATGTTTATTGTCTACGAGAAACCATGCTTTTGCAAAGCTGATCTCGCAGATAATTCGCATTAGAAATATTTTTCCTGATCATCACATAAAGTCCATCAGAATGGACAATACCGGAGAATTTACTTCAAAAGCATTTGATGATTATTGCATGGCAATGGAATTACAGTTGAGTATTCTGTACCACATACCCACACTCAGAATGGTCTAGCAGAGCCATTAATCAAGAGAATTAAATTTATTGTCTGACTACTTTTGCAGAATTGTAATTTACCAGCTACATATTGGGGACATACAGTCTTGCATGCAGCAACTCTCATCAACTTTAGACCATCGGTCTTCAACATTCATTCACCTATGCAACTAGCACAAGGGTCAGCATCAAAAAATTTTCATCTTCGAAGGTTTGGATGCAAGGTTTATGTATCTATACCTCCCTCCACTATGTACTACAATAGGTCCTCTCCAAAAGACTGAGACATACGTTGGTTATGAGATAGCATCCATAATCATTTATTTAGAACCCATGACAGGAGATTTGCAAATTTGATGACGGTAATTTTCCAACATTAGGGGAGAAAATCAACCCCTTAATGAAAAATATCGGAAAATTACGTGGCAAGCCACGGGAATCCATGCCCATGACCTACTCACTAGTGAAACAAATAGAGAAGTCCAGAAGATCATTGATTTGCAAGCATTAGCAAACCAACTGCCTGACCACTTTAGATATGTGAAGAGCGTGACCAAATCACATGTGCTTGCACGCAATGCACCAGAGAGAGTTGAAATACCAAAGAAAGTTGAAGGTATCCCTAATCCTGTCTAGAGGCCTCAGAATAAAAGGACAAGAACTCCGGCCCCTCGAACCCTAAGTAACCGGGGACGCCTGGTGAAAAAAAGATAAGAAAGACTTGACACAGCCAATCACTGAAGCTCCCAGAACCAGAAAGGAAGCCAGTTAGACCTAGCACCAGTATGACACCTTGAGAAAAGGGCATACCGGATCTGAACATTTCTATGGAGGGAGAAATCAACATGAATGTATGCGCACACATCCATGCTGAAAAACTAAAGGGACTTGTCACCGCAACTGGAAGGAGCGGTGAGCAAGTAGAAACACAAGAAGAATCAACTCATGACAAAATAGCTATAAACTATGTGCACACGAGAGAATCCATGAATAGGACAACAGCCAATGTTGATATCTACTTTGTAAAGAAAATTGCCACAATCATCGCCTTGATCCAAAGCCCACATCGCTCGCTGAATGTAAGAAAAGATCAGATTGGGAAGATTGGAAGAAGGCAATAGAAACTAAATTATTATCTCTGAACAAAAGAGAGGTGTTTGGGCATATAAGCCGCACACCTCCCCATGTGCACCCTGTAGGGCATAAGTGGGTATTTGTTCGAAAAAGAAATGAAAGAAATGAAGTTGTAAGCTATAAAACAAGGCTTGTTGCATAAGGTTTCACTCAACGTCCAGAAGTTGATTATGAAGAAACCTATTCCCCAGTCATGAGTAGGGATGGCAATTGTTCCCGTTTACCCGTGTACTCATGGGTAAATACCCTAATGGAGTCGGGTATAGGATGGATTCTTTACCCATGGGTAGGAAAATGGGGGGAAATCTCTGCCCATCGGGTAAACAGGTACGGGTATGGGTTAGCTCTACCCGTCTCGCCTGTTTACCCGTGAAATAGACTGACAAGTGGGCCCTCCTAAAAACAGTAAACCCTAACATCCACCACGTTCCGTCACTACTCAGTACTCACTGACTCGGCCTCCAAATCTCCCAGCCGAAACCTCCCAGCCGTCGCCTCTCCGTGGAAACACTCCTAAGTAAGCCACACAGTACCTCGCACAAGCCTCACACCCCATGGAAACACTCCGGCTGTCGGTGCTTGGGCGTAACAAAAAAGATCAGTGTCAGAGAGGCTAAGCGCGAGCGATGAAGATCTGACGCAATAAAGAAGATCAGCGACAGAGGTGAAGTGGCGTGCCTCCAGGCGGCTCGGGCGGGAGAGGCTCCAGGCGGCAGCGAGCCTGATCCGGCGAGGTGCGTGCCGGATAGCAGCCGGCAGCTCTGGCGGAGTGGGGAGAGCCCGCCAGAGGACTCCATGACAGCGGCGACAAGGATCCGAGAGAGCCGAGCGGCGGCAGCGGTGGTCCTGACCGGGGAGACGAGGAGTTGAGCCGGGGAAGGCCTGATGGCGGCGGATCCACTCAGATCTGACCTGAAGACGCCAGATGCGGCGCGGAGGTCCGGCCAGATCGAAGCGGGGTAGCGATGAGGCGACGAGGATCGGAGGCGGCGGCGCGTGTGTAGACCTCGGGGCAGCGTCGTCGGCTGAAGAGGAAGCCAGGTGCGGGTGTCTCCGGTTCCGCTCGCTCGATTCCCACCAACCGTGTAATCTTGGCTACTCGGCGTCAGCGGTTAATAATGTAATTTTTCGTATGGTTGCAGAGACTGTTTAAGCGCAACCCATCTATAAGTGCAATCCCCTGTATCTGATCTGTTCCCTGCTTGTAGCAGAATAATAAGGTAGACGAAGGATGGCTGCGCGAAACACTTCTATGGCCTCTGAGGATGACTACGAGGTAAAAGGAAGGAAGGAGTCCCAGTTCTTTGCTCTCTTTTTTGTTGTTGCTATACCTCCCCACCTTTCGATTGGAATCCAGTCTGCACTGGTTTGGTTTGAACACATGGTAGAGCTACTGCCTTGTTTACCAATGCTAGATCTCACATACGAGATCTTTAAATATTGTAATCTTCAATTGGTTGATCACTTGGGAAAAATTGGAGTACCTTCTAATTGTTGGATAGGTCCATCTTGAGTTTATGCTTATTTAACATTTTGAGCTTAGATTAAACCGACAGGAATTGTCCATATAGATCTAAATTTACTAGGAATTGTGCTTGACATTTGCTGTTATGGTGTGCTATGTGTTGCAGACTGAACAGAAGAAGCAAGTTGCTGCAGATGTCTTTTTCCACTATTTAGGAATATTTAGTGATTTGTGAATATTCCATTCCAGCCTTTGAGCTTATTGCATTGCCAATCCTAGTGATTTGTGAATATTTAAGAGAGTTGTTTTAATTTATCCTAGTGATTTGTGAATATTTAGGAATATTTAGTGATTTGTGAATATTTAGTGTAGTTGTTGAATGTGTGAATTTGTGATGCATTGGTGATGTTTGAATGTGATGTACTCAGTTCGCGGGTAAACGGGTATGCCCGCGGGCGACGGGTATGAGCAAGGTTTTTTACCCGTAGTCCTTCGCGGGTATGCCCGTGGGCGTAAATCGGGGGGTCACGGGTACGGGTATGGGCGAGCATTACCCGTACCCGCCGCGCCCGATTGCTATCCCTAGTCATGAGTGGAATCACCTTTAGATACGTAATCTCAATGGCAGTAAACCTGAACTTAGAAATAAAATTGATGGATGTGGTAACTGTATACTTTCATGGAAACTTAGATTCAAAAATTTATATGAAAATACTTGAAGGTATCCCTGTCTCGAGCCAAGACAGAACAAATATATATTTGTATAGTGTGAAACTCAGGAAATCACCGTACGGACTTAAGCAATCAGACAGGATGTGGTATAATCGCTTAAGCGACTTTTTATGTAAGAAAGGCTACACAAAAAATGAAGATTGTCCCTACGTATTTATACGACGATCCTAGAATGAATTTTGTATAATCTCAATATATGTAGATGATCTGAATATCATTAGGACCTTGGAAGATATAAAAGAAGTAAGTTCTTTCCTGGAGTCAGAATTTGAAATGAAAGATTTGGGTAAACCAAATATTGCTTAGGTCTGTAGCTCGAGCATGCCCCTGAAGGAATATTAGTACATCAGTAAACCTATGCCTAGAAGGTGTTAGAAAAGTTCGGCTTTGAGAAGGCATACCAATCAAAAGTACCGATGATCGGAAGATCTTTACAACAAGAAAAGGATTCAGACCGACCTAGGAAAGAGGGGGAGGAAGTCCTGGGACCGGAATTCCCGTACTTAAGTGTACTAAGAGCACTTATGTATTTAGCAATCTGCACTAGACTGGACATTGCATTTGTCGTAAACCTATTAGCAAGGCATAGTGCAGAACCTACCAAAAGGCATCGGCAGAGAATAAATGACATCTTCCAATACATCCAAGGAAGCAAGGACATTGGGTTATTCTACGAAAAGAACCAAGACTTGAATATAACTGGCTATGAAGATGTAGGGTACCTATCGGATCCGCATACTGTAAGGTCACAAACAGTCTATGTATTCCTGTATGGTGAAACTGCAATTTCATGAAAATCGTCTAAGCAAAGTCTTGTGACGACTTCGACGAACCACTCAGAAATCATAGCGCTGTACAAAGCTGCACGAGAATATGCTTAGCTTCGACGAATGATTCACGACATCCAACAGTTATGTGGAATGAATATCATGCAAGCTCCCACAATTATCTATGAAGATAATGCAGCTTGTGTTGCACAAGTGTAGACAGGCTATGTGAAGAGACATCTCACAAAGCATATCAACCCCAAGTTCTTCTATGCTCATGAATTGTAAAAGATGGATAAAATTAAGGTACTGCATACTAAGTCATACGAAAATTTTGCAGATTTATTCACTAAGTCATTCCCAGTATCTAGTTTTGAAATATGCGTACGAGGAATTGGAATGATGAGATTTAGAGAAGTGTAGAATTCAGGAGGAAATTTTTCTCAAGCTCGTTATTAAAATTTGATCATGAAAATCGAGTATCCAAAGAATAAATCCTAAAGATTAAACGAAATTGGGTGGATTGTACTCTTTTTCCCTTGACGAGTTTTCCTAAAGTTTCTCGGCCAAGGTTTTTAATGAGGCAATTCATGCAACACAGCATAACATGTATCATGTACTCTTTCTCCAAATTTTCTCACTGTGTTTTTATAGAGTTTTGATGAGGCATAAACGTGTTGGATGAGTGTGTAAGGGAGAGTGTTAGGAAACCTAGGTATGCGCTTGAAGCCTTATCCATGGTGGGCATCTCACCGCTAGGCTATAAATAGGGAGTGTTATTGGCTATTTTGTATACGAAAAAGAAAGGAAAAGTAATAAATAAAGATCAGGAGTTCTCACTATCTCTGTGTTTCAATCTACTATTTATGTCTTCTGTGATTGATCTGTCTTTTGTATAACAGAGGAATCGATCAGACTGATCGTCAGCGATGGTTCTTCAACACTTTTAAGTAGTATAGGTACGCATTGCCGGTGCGATATATGGCGGCACGGCAGCGCTGTTGCCTCTGGCGGGCTCCATCGATCGATCGATCGGCCGGCCGGTTGTTGCGTTTTCTGTCGAGTATGGCTGTGTAAGTTGCCGTCTGCGGCTATATATTTCCCGTGTTTGGAGTTCTCATTTCTTTGTTGCGACTTGCGTGTTACGTTCGCGACCAGCGTTTGCATATATGGAACCCTGCTGTCATTCATGTGCAGAGTATACTAAACTGCTAAACATCAGATGGGGTCAATACTTTCATGCATTATCATGAACAAGCAAGAAATTAAGATACAGTCTTATATTTTCTCGATTTATTCAAATAAGGCACGGATCCTCTTTATGTATTCCTTCTGTGTATATCGAAGGAAATCTGATGACGAGATTTGCTGGCTACGCAGAAATTACTATACAAACAGTGCATCTAGTCAATTAGGAAGGTGACAAAATATGCACAAATTTAATTACTTGATATTCTGTATTCAGGGCATAACCTGATTAAATTTTCAGACTGTTATTAGTTGGCTAGGCAGTTTTGAGACTTTCTTAAACGTACACTTCACATGCATCTCGGTGCATCTGCTATTTTTAGCACGTACATAACTATTTGCGATTAGCAGTACAGCCAATACGATTGATGACGCACAGCCAAGACTCCAACTCCAGCCGGCGTCGTCGAGCAAAACAACGAAACTTCCAAAACCCTACGCGTCCTTAGTCACTACCTCTCTGCAGGTTAAAGCCGCGTATGCACGCATTGTCGAACGGGGCTTCACTATCGCCTCTCCCTATTCCCTCAATCTAAACCACTCAAATCTCATCCAATGACTAGTTTTTTTATATTTTCACCATTTTCCCATCCATCATAAATAATAAAAAATACAGAAAAAAATAAAATTTATTTTTATTATAATTTTTTTACAGAAATTATAATTTTATTTTTTTTCTTTAAAAATTATAATAAAAAATAAATTTTATTTTTTCTGTATTTTGTTATTATTTATAATGGATAGGCAAATAGTGAAAATATATTAAAAAAACTAGTTATTGGATAAAATGTGAGTGAATTAGATTAAGAGAATAGGGAGGGGAATAGGGAGCGGGGATAGGAAAGCCCCATTCCGCATTGTCTCTTCCATCGTCGACGATGTCGGAACACAACGGCTGCCTGCAGCCAGTAGCGGCCGACCGGCGAACCAGGCAGCAACGGCTGCTCTCCGTCTCCGTCCCGATCATCCCGGTCGTCCTCTTCATCGTCGCGCCGTGCGCGCTCTTCTTCTTCACGTCCGACTTGGCGCTCCCCCGCATCCGCATCGAGTACGCCCGCCGCGACGCTCCCGCCAGCGCGCCCGCGAACGCGGCTCCACCGCCGCCGCCGCCGCCTCCAACTGTGCTTGTTGACAGTGACGAGCAACGGCTCCCGCCGCTGCGCCAGCTGACCGACCGGCCGTACTCGCTCGGCGCGGCCGTGTCCGACTACGACGCCCGCAGAGCGGCATGGCTCGGCGCGCACCCGCAGTTCCCGGCCTTCGTCGCGCCAGGACGGCCCCGGGTGCTCGTCGTCACCGGGTCGTCGCCGCGCCGGTGCAAGGGCCCGGACGGCGACCACTTCCTCCTGCGCGCCTTCAAGAACAAGGTGGACTACTGCCGCGTCCACGGCTTCGACATCTTCTACAGCAACGCGGTGCTCGACGCCGAGATGTCGGGGTTCTGGACGAAGCTACCGCTGCTGCGCGCGCTGATGGTCGCGCACCCGGAGGCGGAGCTCCTCTGGTGGGTGGACTCCGACGTGGTGTTCACCGACATGCTGTTCGAGCCGCCGTGGGGCAAGTACGCGCGCCACAACCTCGTGCTCCATGGCTGGGACGAAGCGGTGTACGCCTTCAAGAACTGGCTCGGCATAAACGCCGGCAGCTTCGTGATCCGCAACTGCCAGTGGTCGCTCGACCTCCTCGACGAGTGGGCGCGCATGGGGCCGCGCGGGCCGGTGCGCGACAGGTACGGCAAGATCTTCGGCGAGGCGCTCTCCAACCGGGGATCGTACGAGGCCGACGACCAGTCGGCGCTTGTGTACCTGCTGGTCACGCAGCGCGGCAGTTGGGGGGACAAGGTGTTCCTGGAGAGCTCCTACAACCTGCACGGCTTCTGGGAGGGGTTCGTGGACAGGTACGAGGAGATGCGGCGGAAGTGGCGGCCGGGGCTCGGCGACGACCGGTGGCCGCTCGTGACGCACTTCGTCGGGTGCAAGCCGTGCGGGGAGCAAGCCGCGAGCTACGAGGCCGCGCGGTGCCAGCGCGGGATGGAGCGCGCGCTCAACTTCGCCGACGACCAGATACTGGAGCTGTACGGGTTCGCGCACGAGTCGCTCAACACCACGGCCGTGCGGCGAGTCAGGAACGAGACCGGCCGGCCGCTGGACGCGGACGACGAGGAGCTCGGCCGGCTCTTGCACCCAATGTTCAGGCCCGCCAAGCCCATTTGATTATGTAGGTTTGATTGGTTTGGAGTTTTGTTTCTGGAAAAATCACTGTTATCTGTATACTCATTAGTCATTAACAAGTTTCGACGTGAACTTATGCGATTTTATTGTACAGACCAATTTTCTCTTTATGTAAGCACCAATTTGTGCTTACCGCTTCCTTCCGTGTCATGTCAGTACCATCCCAATGCAAGCCCCGTTCTTGATTGTTAGTATTGGCAAAGCATCGAAAACTATGTAGCATCTAACTAAACAAAAAAAGTGGTTAGGGTCCCATTTCTTTGCACATACTCTGCACCCATGCAGGAGCAAAAAAACTGCACCTTATCTCAGACTTCGGCTTTGGCTTCCAGAGCGAGAAGCCGAATCAAACGCTCGACTTTTGAAAGCAACTTCAGCTGGATTAAGCTTCGCCGCCGCCCCAACAACGCCGCCTCTCTCTCTCTCTCTCTCTCTCTCTCTCTCTCTCTCTCTCTCTCAATATGCTGCCTCCCAAGGATCGTCGTGATCGCTCATGGAGGCTCCCCCGATGCCGAGCTACCCTGGGCTCGCCACCATGGCCTTCCCCTGCTCCTTCCTCGGCTCGGCCCCATGCGGTCTAGCCTAGCGCTATCGCCGACCACGCCTCATCACTCCGGCCACCATCGCGGAGAAACCAAGAGAGAGAGCCATCCTCTCTCCCATGGCGCCATCACGCCCATCCCATGCTGTTGGGGTCACCAACCAGATCTAGCATCGCCATCCGTGCACTGCCTCCCAATGGTCGTCGTCGTCGCTCCTAGGGCCTGCCCCAACGTCGAGCTACCCCAGGCTCACCGTCATGGCATTCCCCTGCTTCCTCAGCTCAGCCCGCGCGGTCCGGCCTAGTGCCGTCACCGGCCATGCCTAGTCGCTCCGGCCGCTGTCATGGAGATGGTGGGGTGCCTCTAACCCTAGCAACTCGGACTTGTGAGTGTTCTACTGTATCCTAGCCCGATTCAATTGTGATTGTGCTTGTCCTTGTGCTTGTGCTTATGGATGAATGAGGATACAATCCAGCCAGCTCAATCAAAAGCTAAAAGCTCCAACCGAATCAAACACCCCCCACTTTCAGCCATTTCTATTTCTAGCTGCTACTATTCCAAAGCCAAAAGCTTAAGCTGTTTCAAACGGCCCCTTAATGACCCTCACGAGTCAAAACTTGTTTGAGGTCAGATCACTAGTAGCACCATTTTGCATTTGTAATACAAAATTTGCAGGCAAACAATTGTACTATAAGACAATGAAATAAGAAAATGAACAGTTATGGATTAACTGGCTCAATCTAGCAGGTTGTTATTATTACAACAAAGAAGTGCTGGATTGACTAGAGATGACTATATCTATCACAGTAGCAATACAGAAAAGAAACTACAGGCTGACATTGAAACAAAATTTCATTATATTGTCTTCTCTAACTACAAAGCTAGACTATAACATTCGTCCTGAGCAACTAGGTCTGATATTTGCACTTGACAACTATTCCGCACCTTAGTCTTTCACCATTTGAAACCGGTGTTGTATTTGCCAGTGTAGTAAAGAACGAAGCAGCTCGCCAGCTCCTCTTGCTGTCACTTGGACACTATCTCAGTAGGTTGATGCGAACGATAAATGGTAAGCATGATTTGTGTTCAAGCACTTCCATCAGCTTCATCCAATGATGATGACAAAAAGTTCAAGATGAAATAATCTAGATCACCATCGAGGACTGAATCAGGGTCAGGCACTTCACAGTTTGTCCGGAGATCTTTGACCATACGGTATGGCTGCACAAAGGCAAAGATAGCAGTCATACGTCTGAAGTACTCTTATTATACAAGTCCAGCGGCAGAAATACAAGTTGAACCGATGATGCCTACATTCAGGAACATCTATCTATACTCTGTACTCTAGCTCATTTCACTATTTGGATAGCCAAACATACTACAAGTTCCTTCTCTTGTTCCGAAACTATAAAACTTTGTGACAGAAAATTAAATTAAAACATGTAATGGATGATGTAGCTTCGGAACATAGTTAATACTGTTCAGCTTCTTTCTTGATTTTTAAAGAACAGAAGATGAGGATGCAAACAAAACACAAATAGGCCGATGAATGCCATGTACTAGCTCAGAGGAAACACTGAGACCATAGATAATGCAATCCTAAAGTCATAATTTTATCCTTGCCAGAGTGGCTAGCTTAATCTTGTAATCTCGCAAAATGGAAGACTTACATGGAGTACATAAGATCTTATTTGGTTGCCCCAGCTTATTTCAGAGAGGGATTGTGTGTGCTCTGCATTCATCTGTGCTTGCCGGGCAATCTCAAGCTGGTCCAACCGAGATTGGAGCACTGCCATTGCTGATGCCTTGTTCATATGTTGTGATCTGCATTTTTTGAGCAAGAATTAGCAACATATATGTTCTATTCATGCAGATATAGAAATAGCCAAAATCCCATTTCTGTTTGATCAAGATTTAACAATCTGGATTATGGAGATACCACTTGGTTCATAAAATTCCCAATTGCCTATCAACTAAGATGTAACTAAGAATCCTGCGAAGGTATGCTCAACAGATTAATAAATTAATTTCATATTGAGCAATGATTAAGAATTTGGATTATAAAGGAAAAGGCATCAAATTTACCTTTCATTTTGACAAGTTGCACTTATACCAGTTGGAACGTGCACAATTCTAACAGCACTTTCTGTGGTGTTAACATGCTGGCCACCAGCTCCACCAGCACGAAAACGTTCTATCCGAAGGTCTGAATCTTTTATCTGGAATCGGGTAGAGACATCACCAAGAATAGGTATTACAGCCACAGCAGCAAAGGAAGTGTGCCGCCGCTTTCCACTGTCAAATGGAGAAATCCGCACTAATCTATGAACTCCTACTTCAGCTTTGGCATATCCAAACGCATATTCACCGTCAACTTTGATAGTAGCCCTCTAAAAATAGCAGGTAGTCAGTATAAGACCAATACTTGTGCTAAATGTAATCCTTGAATTAAAAAGTAACACATTGTAAAAAGAGAGGAACTTCATGTCCACATGGCATAGTTTTACATTGGTGATCATCATCTCTAGAAACAGATATAGCTGGCGCTACTTCTATATAAAGGGGTGAATTCAGTCATGCGAGTTGATGAGAAAACATGTAAACCTTGATTCCTGCTACTTCACCAGGCATTTCTTCTACCACAGTGATTGCATATCCCCGTCGTTGAGCCCATGATCTATACATGTTCATAACCATGGCAGCCCAATCCATGCTCTCAGTGCCTCCAGCCCCTGCTTGAACCTGATTATAACATCATCATGAGGAATCACACACTAATAACATCATTAGAAAAGCACAAAAGGAACATTACTGTTTCATTCAAGTACAACTGTACAAGAGCTCTAGATTGAGCACTGCACTGAAAATTCGTAAGATGATATATACCTCAATGAAGCAAGGGCAAGAGTCATTGTCTCCAGAAAGTAATGCATTGAGTTCTTTCTCCTTTGCACTTCTTCTCATATCGGCTAATGCTCTCATGGTTTCCTGCACAGGACAATTAAACATCGGATAAAACAAGCAGCTGGTTGGCACCATGAAGGGTTCCAACAAAGATTCATATAATTGTGTCTAGAGCTTTATATCATATAATTATGTAAAGGAAGCGATGTATTCACCGTTTCAAGTTCATTATCATCCTCTTCACGTGCAAGCCTCAACATGTCAATGTGCTCAATCAATTCCTGCTCGAATTGGTTCACTGACTTAATCTTGCCCATGAGCTCACCATGCTCACGGCTAACCTTCCCAGCAAAAACTGGATCATCCCATAGGTCTGGCCTCTCCAACACCACAGCCAGTTGCTTTGATCTCTCCAGTATCCATCCCCACTGCCAAATCAAAACAAGGCCCAGTTCAAACAGAACGAAGCTTACAGGTAAGTGCACACATACACACGCCAACACCTGATCCTGCGCCACTCTACGTGCAACTATGCAAACATGCGCATGAACAGGTATCCTCGCACAAGCGCGCGCGCGGACACACACACATACGCGCGCAACTGCAAATGCACATTAGGTGTTTGTCGATATGCCTGAGAGAAACAAGCACCTGAGATGCACGTCCCAACCCAACAAATCAACAACAATCGACACTTCACCGATTTCGCGTACGGAAGACGCAGAGTATCAGGTACCGCACAAAGATTGGACCTTGAGGCGCTTCTTGATGAGCTTGACGGACTGCGCGACGGCGGCGGCGTGGCTGCGCCAGTCGCTCTCGGCCTCCGGAAGGATCGTCCACCCCTTGCCGGCGATCGAGTCCACCGTCAGGCCGTCCGCCGTCATCGGCGCCTCCGCCACCGCCGCCGGGGAAGAGAACCACCGCGTCGGCTCGCGAAGGGGACATGATTTGGCGGCGACAGGAAGGCCACGAGTGGGTACCAGGAGGGAGGGCAAGGCGGCGCCATGGGCGAGGTGGTGATGGGTAGTAGGGTTCACGGTCCCGGAGCGGAGGTGCGAGAGGACGATCGCAGCCATCGATCTGGCTAGGAGGCGGGAAGCCATTCCCGTCGGCTCCGACGCTGGTTGCGGGGAGGCTGGACAAGTAGTTTCGAGTGCGACTGTCTAGTTTGGAACATGGAAGGATCGGGAAAACAGAAGTCGTTTTGCTGTGCGGAAGGCGCCTCTCTCTTGGTCGTAAAAAGGTTTCCGTCTCCATAGTGTACTCACACCTTGGGGTGGCGGGCGGGGAGATGTGGCTGGGAAAAAGGCGAGGGCGGCGAGCTGTGAAGGAAAAGTGTGGCGCGAATTTTTTTCCCCAGCGCGCGTGACGGCGGGAGCGAGGATAGGGGACCTCTGAAAGTTCCCGGTTTCTAGCTGGGTTTTGGGAGAGTTTTGGGGGGAATAGAAATAGGGGGTGTTTAAGGGAGTTGTTGGAGAAGACTTTTTATACAATTTTTCAATAATTTGATTTAGGGGGAGATTTAGGGGGATTGTTGGAGATGCTCTAAACCCATCAAACTAGTGCGAAGAAGCTGGGATGTGCTCACGTGCGTCTAAAAAAAGGGAAGCTGGGATGTGCTTGAGTGCTCTCCTCAAAGAGCCGAGAGTACAAAAGGCATACGTTTTTAAGGCGAATCCGGATCCGGTTTTTGGTGAGATACCAGGTGAAAAATGTGATTTGGTACAAATTCTATAATCCATTTCACCTAGCTTAGAAGTTTCTAAAATTATCTCCAAAAATTACCAGATGTAACGGTATGTCCTATATTTATTCCACAAAATTTTAAAATCAAACTCAATTACATTAGTGAGATACCAAAAGGACAAATACTTGTTGAAACAATGTTAAGTGAACTAGGCTGGGGTTAAGTGAACTAATATTGTCAAAGATTAAATGGAAAAAATGTACAGGGAGTTAAGTAGAACAAACGTGACTGTATCATCTTGTAACATCCCAAAAATAGTATAATTGCAAAAAATCTAAAATCTTTTGTACGGAGCTTTTTTCGGTGTCATCCTTCTTCAGGTTTCAGGCTTGCTCCCGTCCTCCTCACGGACGGCGCCAACTGTTGTGGTTACAGACCAAACAGAGAGAGAGATGATAGTGGAGAGTGAGAGAGAGATGAGTAATGGCCTGCCTCCCCCCATGGCCTGTATTCCATATATATATACATGGGGAGTGTTTTTACAATTATGCCCCTTACATCTGAGTATCCCCTCCAGGGGTACTTATGTCATTACACATGGCCTATTCTGGACCTTATAACCTTCTACCAGGCCTGCTGGGTTTAGGTGGGGGTCACCCCTACAACACTAGTGTTATCTAAAATCTTCGGCGTTATTCGAGTTTCTTGATTTGGTTCCTTGCTAAAAATTCAAAAAAAATCAAGATCTTGAATAAGAACCAAGATTGAAAATCAAATCAAGGAATTCCAAATTCCCTTGCAAGTACTAAATTCAAATCTAAAATTTGGAACTTGGAAATTCAAAACCGAGTATAGAAATTGAAACCAAAAGTTAATATTAAAATCTTTCCCTTCTAATCATTGTATCCAAAAATTCAAATGCTGAAGTTCAAAAGAAATTATCTCTTAGAACTCGTTAAACTTGAAATTCAAATTTTGAATCCAAAATTTGAACCAAGATTTTCAAATGCAAAAACTAAATACAAATTAAATACCGGCCCAGCCCTACATATTTGATGGCCTGGTGGGCTGAGACTAAACCATGCTGGGATAGCCCTATCTAGGGGTGAAAACGGGTCGAATTCGATCGGATATTGCTTATTCCATATCATATCCCATATTTTTTCTCGGATTCGGAGTCGAATACGAATAGTGCCGGATACGAATACGAATCCGGATAGTATCGGTCACAGATACGGAACGAATACGGAGCGGATGCGAATACGATAACGAATATCTCGTCGGATATTACATAGGAGTCTCTGGATATTACGTAGGACATATTCTCTTTCCTCACCTTCTTTTTTCTCCACATAGAAATTTGTTGACGTAGTATAGCTAAGAGATAGCTAAAGTGATGATACTATTGGAGATGTCTTAGACATAAGGAATTCAAGATCTACAAAACCAAACTGATGTTTCGACCCTAACTACATTGCAAATCTATCATGCGTGTCAAAATTAGAAGCCCTCAGATCAGTTGAGTAATTCGGTTGAGCGCTTCGTGTTTGTATGTTGTTTTAGTTGGTATTTTCAATTTTGATAAGGTCAGCTCTATAATTCTGAAACCAGATAGACACTCAAGCAGTATATAAGCGCAATGGTGGATCAAAATCACATATTTAGATAATATCTTAAAAGAAAGGCAAACATGGATCCGGTGGACTCCACCTCTCCACGGCTCTAGCTCATCATCCGACAATCTGGCATAGGGCTGCCCAACTAGTCAAATAGAAAAGCTCAACCAGAGTTTTAAGTGCAGTTTACTATAGTTAAGAAATCAATTTAAATAGTTCTCAAACATTTAGTAACTAATTGGAATACACGCACCAATAATAGACTATCTCTATTTACAAAATGGTTAATTGTAACATATATGGGGGGTGGTTATCTCATCAAATGCTCAAGGCAGTTGGTGAAGGCAGCTATGTTAGAATTAGAATCACATGTAGTAGTAATTTGCTTACATAAAATAAAATCACAATGGGGGTGAGCTATGTTGTAAAAATTATAAATATATGTTAGAATATGTTGATTTGATTGATCTTCTTCTCCAGCAGTCCAACCCTAATATTTCATTGGATTAAGATCCAACCATCCACATCTTTCTCCTCATCTCATATATATACATTGCACATTTACATCTCCAAAATCTAATTCAATCTTCAAATTTGGCATTCTAAGTAGGGGTGGATATCGAGCCAACTCCTCGTCTTCTCGAGCTTTTTCTAAAAATGACATAGTTTGATTTAATATCATTTTACATATAATTTAAAAGTATTTTTAGAAACGAGCTAACGAGACGAGCCGAGCCGAGCTTGAGCAAAATTCAAATTCATTTGAAATCAACTCATTTTAATGTTTAACCAATTAACAAGTATAATCGAAGCAATTTTGAACCGAGCCAACGAGCCCCACTAACGAGCTTTTTTTCCAGCCCTAATTCTAAGGACTGCTCTATATAGATGTACATGTCACAACGGATATGTAGGATCTTTTCGTGATGAAATCAGAATTTCTGAGGGCTAGAACAGAAGAAATCAAAATAAACAAAAACTTGAAGGACTAAATCGTAAAATATCAAAAAAACCCTAACCCCCAAATCCTTCGCCACCCTGCCGCCCGATTCATTTTTCCCTGCCGCCCCCATTTTCCCCCCGGCCCCCGCCTTCCCCCGCCGCCCCCTCCTCCTCCGCCTCCCCCCACCTTCCCCCGCCGCCCCACTCCTCCCCGGACGCCACACTCCTCCCCCGGTCTCCCCCTTCTCCTCCGCCGCCCCCTCCTCCCCCGGCCGCCCCCTCCTCCTCCGCCGCCTCCCTCCTTCCCCGGCCGTCCCCGCCTTCCGCCGCCGCCCCCTCCTCTGCCGCCGCCCCCCTCCTTCCCCGGTCGTCCCCTTCTCCCCCGGCACCCCCTCCTTCCCCCGGCACCCCACTCTCCCCCGGTCGCCCCCTCCTCCTCCGCCGCCCCTCCTTCCCCAGCCGCCCCCTCCTCCGCCACCGCCCCTCCCCTTCCCCGGTTGCCCCCTTCTCCCCCAGCACCCTCTCCTCCCCCCTCCGCCCCTCCTTCCCCCGCCGCCCCCTCCTCCCCTGGCTCCGAGCGACGGCGACCTCGACTACTCCAAGAGCGAGCCACCAGCGGCGGATGGCCGGGCGGCGACTGGAGCGCCGACGACGAGTTCGTCATCACGCGGGATGCTGCCCTCGGCTCCGGCTACACTGCTCCTCTTCCTGCAGCGGTGCGGCCGTCATCCACTCGTCCGAGCTCCGGTGACTGGTGTGCCTCCTTCCCCTCTACTCTCTCTCTCTGGTCTCTGCTCTGTGATGGTTGATAGGTTGTCGGGATTGGGGAATCTGGGGTTGGCCGGTCGTGGCCCGTGGCCGTGAGAGATGTCGATGTGGGGGGGTACTGGGGGAGGCGAGGTAGAGCCGTAGAGGCTGAGGCGGCCGGCTGCTGGCACCGGTGTGCCTCCCGTGCCCGCGCGTGCTCCCCGTGCTCGTCGGAGTTGGAGCGAGGACGGTGGAGAAGTGATGGGCTTGGCGCTGCTTGCAGTTGGGGCGGATATCCGAAAAATATATCCGGGTATTATCCGAAAAAATCCCAGATAGTATCCGTATCCGCCGGATAGTTCTTTTCCGAATCCGAATCCGTATCCGAAAACAACTATCCGAATCCGATAATTATCCGATATAACTATCCGATTTCGATCCGACTCGGATTCGGCAGTCGGTCGGTCGGGAAATATCCGATCCGTTTTCACCCCCCTATCATCCTGACACGTCTCCAAAGCCTTGCACAAAGCCCAGCCCATCCCAACCTTGTACCCTCCATACTAATATGCCTCGATTTATTTTGACTGATGATTTATGACTTATAACAAATAAATAAGATAATTTTTTATCCTTCAAAGTAGCTTTTTAAAATGGTTTATTGGAGGCATAAGTTGCACCAGGAAGAAGGAACTTTACGCCGTGCGATACTTTACTGCGGGCATCGACAGCGTAACATGGCGCCGATTAAAACATCTGGGTGATGTTTATCAACACCCTTATTTGAGACCAACTGATAATACGTAAAAACATAATAAATCTCAACAACGTTATAAGGTGGATCAATTCAACACCATGTTCTCTAATATGTACTCATATTATTAATTTGATATCCTCATATCTATGACTGATGAAATATGATCATTAATCAATACATGTTCTGGTCTATAAGTCAGTAATGTCCCAACCATGAATCTTTTAGAATGGTATCGTACTGCAGATAAAAGAGATTCATCAACAATTCATAGACTTGCTAACATTTATAAATAGTAATTTATTTTAGGAATATAATAGCATATCTTTACTATTATAAAAGAATTAGTTGGTGGTTGTACATTCATTCTCCTCCAACCACTTTATTCCCTCAACTTCTCATCATTCTCTACTTTCCAACCAATCAGAGAAACTCTCTTCTATAGCACGATTCTCTATATACGGCGACCTGGGCACCGAAACAGGGACCTGAGCGGGTTGAAGCAGCACGGCATGCCGCGTTCGCCGCCATCGCCGCTGCCGTCTTCAATGCACATACACCGTGTGCGGCGATGGGACGACCGGCCGCGAGGCGTCGTCGACATGGCCGATCGGATGTCAGAAATCGGAGCTCGATCGGAGTTGTGCTCTGCTGTTTGTTCGTTCGTGGCGTTGTAGGTTGGAGCTGGATTTTGTTACGCGTGCATGGTTTTACGTGCAGTGCACTACCACGGCTGCCATGGTCGTATGTAGTGCATGCTGTGTGGTGAGCTCGTTCGGGAACTTGGCGCCTAATTGGGCGCACGATGGTGATTAGTTCAGTTAATTACTCTTGGGACCGTCCAGTAAAGATCTGGTAGCCAAAGATTAGTAAAGACTAGTAGACTAGAATTTTTCACCCTACATAGGGTCCGCTCTATAAGAGCTTAAGTTTATAGTTTAATCTATTGATTTTTGGTTAAAATTACACTGTAGCAGTTGTTAGTTTTTCTAAATCATTTAATTAAAAAATAAAAAATATTATATCGTCACAGATAATACAAAGAAATAGGAGAAAAAGCCCAAAAAAGCTAAAATTAGAACCGACGTTGTAACGCTCCGCGTTTTCTAACTAATTTAAACGCCGTTATTAGTGTTACTAATAACAATTAAGTGGACAAATTAACATTAGGGATTAAATTATTTAAACTCAGTTATCGCCAAACCAATAGCAATTTATTTATTCATCAACACAATTACAATAGAGAGCACCAATTACAACTAGAGGTTCATCTCATACATAAATATTGCATTCAGGGTAATTGAGGATAGAAATTACATTTAGATAAATTATGTTATTCTATGTACATCAATATTAAGAGAAAGTCCGAATACATTCAGATCATTCAAAATCCAAGAAAAACTAAAATTAGAAGCTGACGTGTTCCAATTAGAAACCAGAAACTAAAGTCGTTTGAAGTGAAACCATAATAAGCCAGCTGCCGAAATTTGATAGTTTCATGTATCTATCAAATCAAAAGCATATAGATGTGAAAAGTTTTTTTGAGATGCCAGGCACAGGCTCGCATCGCGTCCGGTGAAAATTGTGATTTTTTTTTTATTGTGGATGGAGAATTTGAGATGCCATCAGCAATCTCGGCCTGCACCATATGCCGTCAGGCGTCATCCCGGCGTAGCGGTCCAGCCCTACGTATTTGATGGCCCGGTGGCCTGAAGACTAAACCAAGCTGGGATAGCCCCATCATACTGACACGTCTCCGAAGCCTAAAGCACAAAGCCCGGCCCATCTCAACCTTGTACTCTGCATACTGAGATGCCTCGATTCATTTTGAGTTATGATTTATGGTTTACAGTTTAATTTAGTAAATAAATTTGACGATTTTTTAATCTCATTTTAAAGTAGCTTTTTAAAACAGTTTATTAGAGGCATAAGTTGCATCCAGGAAGAAGGAACTGACGTTGTGCGGCATTGCATTGCAAGCATCGACAGCGCAACGTGGCGCCGTTGCTGCTCAGTTGGGCTGAAATAAGCTGGCTTATGACTGAAATTACACTGTAGCTGACTAAAATTGCTAATAGTAGCTTATTTGGTGTAACTAATTTAAAAAATTAAAAATTAAAAAACAGGTTATTTCATCACGGACAATACAAACAAATACGGAAAAAAGAATAAGCTAAAAAGCTAAAAAAATCAGAAAAAGATAAAAATGTATAAATAGTAAAAAATAAACTAAAAACTCGAACCGGAATAAGCGGGGCTAACCAGCCAGGGGCGGGGGCGGGGGCACAGAATCTAGATCCGAGATCCTTCTACGCGAAAAGAAGCCAGGCCCACTTGTCCGCCTCGCCGCCCGCTAGGCCGTTACCTCAGAAGTCCAGAACGCCGAACGCAAACCCGGGTGCGACCAGAAAACCACGGCCTGCCCAATGCCAATCCGGTACGTGCGATCCGCTAAATGCCCAGAAAAACCGCGGAATCAAGCCCCGCAAACCGCGAGCCACCCGCACCTCGGAACATATAACCCCGCAGACCGCGCCCGGAATCTAACCCGTCCCCATCCAAAAGTCGTACCGCGATCGGCGTAAGTTCTAGCTAGCAACTGGTGCTCGTACGTACGTACGTGGTGATTACATAGACGCAGGCAGATAAGCATACATGGGCGGCGAGATGGAGACGGCGGAGGGGCGGCGGATACTGGTGGCCGTGGACGAGGGCGACGAGAGCGTCCACGCGCTGCAGTGGTGCCTCAGCAGCTTCGTCGCGCGCGGGGGCGGCGCTGCCCCGCCGGACACCATCATCCTGCTCTACGTCCGGCCCTCCCCGCCCACGTACTCCGTGTTCGACGCCTCCGGTACGTTTGTCACTCTCACCCCTGTCCTAAGTGAATTCTGCTGCTTTTCGGGCGTCAAGGATTGACAAGCCTGCACCGTAAGCTACGCTAGGCTACTTGTTTGCCGAAGAGGTGACAACCGCGATCGATAGCTACTGCTGGGAGGTGGCGGACGCGGTGGTGGAGAAGGCGCAGAAGCTCTGCACGCTCTACGGCAAGGTGCTTAATTTATTAAAAAGAAGCTGATTAATTAGTGTAGTTCAGCGATTAATTGTGAGCGGCCAAGTTAGCAAAACTTTAGATTCGACCATGCATTGAAATGGTGGTATATATGGTTACAGGAGATGGGTGAAAGCGATCATGAGATGAAGGTTGAGGTGAAGGTGGCGGTCGGGGACGCCAGGAGCGTCATCTGCCAGATGGCGGACAGGCTCGGAGCTGATGTGCTGGTGATGGGGAGCCATGGCTATGGCCTCTTCAAGAGGTAATTGCAATTCTTTTCTCTGTCACAACTCACGCTTGTGAGATCAACTGCTTTGCTTCATTGAGTATTACTCGCAGCTACTTTAATTTGCTTGCACTTCAGTCAGAATGGTGCTTGTGTAATCGAGGATGCCTGCTGGTTTTGCAGGGCTCTCCTTGGGAGTGTCAGCGATTACTGCGTCAGGAACGCGAACTGTCCCGTCCTCATTGTGAAGTCATAACAGGAATGGACTGTTCTTAAGAGATTAGCAATCATGCCTGTACTTGTGTGCGCTATTTGGCCTTTCCTAGTCATGTTCTGCTTTATTTCCTTTACTTTTGTTTACTTCGCATGTAATCTGCCAGAGGAGGACGTGTTGCAACGTGTATATAGCACTGTTACTGAGTTATGAGTTCATTCTATTTTAGACCTGTTATGAAGCAAGCAGCAGTAAGTTTTCGTACTATTATGATTGTAATTGACTCACTACTTCTACTGTGAATTGCATGGGGAACAAAAGAACAAGCCGACAAACTAAAGTTTACCCTGTCCGCCCACGCACTCTTCTTTTCTAAAGCGAACTTCAGGCATCTTGTCGATGTTTTAACATCGATGTTACGTATAATTTGTTTAGATTCGGAAAAACTCTTAGAAGACCCGGTGTATGCGCATACGAAGTAGAGACACGGAAAACCTTATTCTAGTTCGGGCATTCTTCTAAGAAAATAACAACCATACATCCAGTATGATTGCTAGTTGCTAGAAAGTGGATTACAATAAAGAATTACAAGAATAGTTAGTGTTATCTTGCATGAATGATTCACCTATTCTCCTCCTCTCCCTTCGACGTTAACCTTTATATAACCGGTAAAGCGACGGCGGTTGTTCCACGCCAAAAGACATCTTGACGCTTCAGATGATAACCGCCTAACAGAAGTTACTGTCAGATAGACATAAGAGGCCGTTCATCGTGTAGCGGTTATTGTCAGAGAGAGATCGTGTGCGATTAGTGGACTAACGCATGTTCTAACCACCTTGTTAGACGAACCGACAGTGTAGTTCATTGTCGTAGACAAGTCGGTCAGAGATAGACTCGTCATAGGAATTTCTATGGCCATAGAGTAGTCGCAGTAAGACTTACAACTACATGATTATAGAAAGATTTACGATTTACGACCATGGGATAGTCACAGTAAGACTTATGACTATGTGGTCATAGAAGGATTTACGACCATATGGGTAGTCGCAATAAGATTTATGACTATACGATCGTAGAAGAACTTACAACTATATGGTTGTAGAAGTGCTTACAACCATCCTGTCATATTTATCTCTTATCAATAAGGGGTATATTCAAGAAATATAATGTCGTAATAATTTGAGTATTATTCTATCATCATCACATCTATAGTACGTGCTTTGTTGGGGAGAGAAAGAGAGGAATCGCCATTTTTTAGATCATCTTTGAGAGAATTAGCTGCTTAATTTCTTCCATTGACTTCGTTTTATCTGTGTTCCTTTTATGTCCCTCTTCCATCCTATAACCCTATCTTGTGTCTGGACGTTAGACGCCTTGTGTCCGACCACATTGCAAATTTGCAATTGTAGTTCTTTCGGCTGTGTAGCTGTTGATGACCTTTTCATAGGGCTTTATACTCGTTGTTGCATCAAATCGAAGATGGCTGCTACTGTGGGCTCAATGTTCTATCCTGCTTGGGCTGTAAGGTTGACTCTTGACAATTTTACCTGGCGTGGAAATTGAGAACATCAAATATTTGGGGGCAATCACACAATGAATAGAATGAAGAACCAAATGTTACATGTATAGACCATGTCAGGCAGGTGATGTTTGGTGCGCTGATGTTGCACTGGATTTATTGAGAGATAGACTGCACTGACATTGTCACAGTAGAGAAGTTGGCATAGCCAGCATGCCTCAGTAATAGCATTGGCCACGGCCCGGTACTCAGCCTCCGCACTCGAACGAGAGATAGTGTGCTGCTACTTAGAGGACTAGGAGACAAGATTGTCACCCAGGAACATGGCATAGCCTGAAGTGGACTTACACGTGTCGGGACAACTAGCCCAGTCAGCGTCGGAGTAGACAACCAGATCTGTAGAGGCTGCTCAGTGAAGAAGTAGGCTACGGTCGATGGTGTCGCGAAGATACCAAAGAATGCGCTTTACGACGACGAGGTGCGACTCGCGAGGATCATGCATATGGAGACAAACTTGTTGTATTGCATAGGCAATATCCAAACGAGTGAAGGTGAGGTACTGCAAAGCACCAATAAGACTTTAGTAGAACGTTGGATCAGCCACAGAAGTGCCAGTTGTAGAGGAGACCTTGGAATGAATGTCGACAGGGGTGTTGCAAGGCTTACAAGTGGTCATGCCAGCACGGTCCAGGATGTCGAGAGTATACTATCGCTGAGAGAGGAACATGCTGCCATCACGATGACTGACAAAAATACCTAGGAAATGATGGAGTGGACCAAGATTCTTTATAGGAAAAGCCTGCTGGAGGGAGGCAATCACTCGGTGGAGCATACTATCTGAAGAAGCAGTCAGCACAATGTCGTCCACATAGAGTAGTAGGTAGATAGTGCCACCACCTCGATGAGACACAAAAAGAGAGGGGTTAGACTTTGCCTCCATGAAATTGATAGACAGCAAGTAGGCCGCAAAATAGTTGTACCAGGCTTGGGGCACCTGTTTGAGATTGTAGAGAGACTTGTTGAGGCAGCAAACATAATCCAGACGAGTGGAATCCACAAATCTTGTCGACTGCAAACAGAAGACAGTCTCAGAGAGTGTGCCATAAAAGAACGCATTCTTAACATCGAGCTGGTGGGTAGGCCAATCTCGAGATAGGGCCAAAGAGAGAACTGTGTGAACAGTGGCTGGCTTGACGACTGGACTAAAAGTCTCATCAAAATTAACACTAGGATGCTGTGTGAAACTATGAAGAACCCAGCAAGCCTTATAGAGGGCAAGAGTGCCATCCGAATTATACTTATGCAGAAAAATCCACTTCCTAGTGATCACCTTGGCATTGGATGACTGTGGAACAAGAGTCCATATGTTATTGGCCTGAAGAGTGGTGTATTCCTCCTCCATGGTATTGCGCTAATTAGGGTTGGCGAGAGCAGCCGGTATGTGGTCAGAATAGGAGACAGAGTGGCAGTATAAAGGTTCATGTGGGTGAACGGCTGTCAACACCATGCTTTCCACGAGTCACCATGGCATGGGAGTTTTTGACCGGTTGGAGCGACATAGCACCTAGGGGAAGCTACGATAGAAAAACCCACCAGGAGCCGTGAGTCAACTAGTAGACCGGCGGCAGGAGCACCATGTGCTTCCACTACCATGGGAGGAGCCGCGACTAGAGCAATGGGCACTACCACACCCGCAGACGAAGTGACGGAGGAGGGGGAGTCCCTGCCAGGAGAGGCGCTGTTGGCCGACGTCACGTGTGTTGGTACGGGCGCACTGGGAACACACACGATGTCGGGAGCCATGGGCGCGCTAGTGTTGTGCACAATTGGCACAGGGGAGGCAGCGCTGTCTGGCTTCATGGATGGTAGGAGCACGGGTGAGCAGGTCAAATCAGGAGTAACACTAGGACCTGCAATACGCAGAGGCCCATTGGGCATTAGCGTGTGATCAAGCTTCAATAAAAAAATCAAGGTTAGTTGGGGAGGGCTGAGCGGTGAGCTCGGTAAAGAGAAAAGATGACTCGTCAAATGTAACATGGTGGGAGATGATGACCCGCTTGGAGGAGAGATCAAGGCATCGGTATCCCTTGTGTTCAGATGGGTAACCGAGAAACACTCACATAGTGGAGTGAGGAGAAAGCTTGTGAGGAGCGGTTGTAGAAAGGTTCGGGTAACACTTGCAGCCAAAAACTCGAAGGGGAGAGTAGGAGGGAGAACACAAAGAGCGTAAAAAAGGTGTGGAAAAATTGAGAGTTTTTGTGGGTTGGCGATTAAGAAGGTAGGTAGCGGTGTGAAGAGCCTCAACCTAGTAAGAGGAAGGGAGGCTGGCATGAAACATAAGAGACCGGACAATGTTATTTGTGGAATGAATAATGGTTCGGCCTTGCCGTTCTGCTGAGAGGTGTATGGACATGACATACGGAGTGCAAATACCATGGGTGAGGAAAAAGGTGCGAGTGGTGGAGTTGTCAAACTCACGGCCATTATCGCACTGGATGCTCTTGATCTTAGCACCGAACTGAGTAGCAACATAAGAGAAAAAGTGCGAGATAGTGGCAAAAGTATTACATTTCAGTTGTAGAGGAAACGTCCAAAGATAATACGAGCAATCATCAAGAATAACCAAGTAGTATTTGTAACTGGATACACTGATGACAGGTGAGGTCCAAAGGTCACAATGAACTAAATCAAAATTCTTGGAAGCACCAGACCGTGGAGTAGCAAAGGTAGACACACATGGCGACCAAGCTGACACGCATGACAGATAGTATCAGTGGGTTCATTATTACAACAATGGCAGACGTACTAGCAAGGCGAGACAGGGACTCATGGCTGAGGTGCTTGAGACAACGATGCCACAGGGTGGTGGAGGCGCTAGCGACGAGTGCGCACGAAGGGGAGGCAGACGCCGGTAGACGCAAGGGGTAGAGAGGTCTGGAGCTATTACACCTGGTGATCACGTTTTGGGAATGAAGATCCTTTACAGAAAAGCCAACAAGGTCAAACTCAATGGAACAGTTGTTGTCAATAGTGAATTGATGAACAGAAATAAGATTCTTGATAAAGTGCGGAGTGATAAGAACATTATTAAGATGAAGAGGGCCAAGACTAGTGGAACCAGTAGAGGTGTTGGGTAGTAGAGACATGTCATCGATAACAATGGTGGAAGGAATGAAGGAGTGAGGAGGATGGAAATGGGAGAGGTTACTGTTGTCCAACGTCATGTGCGAGGTCGCACTAGAGTCCATGTACCAATTGATGGTTGGCGGGGAAGCAAAAGTCATGGTGTTGAAAGAGTTCACCAATGACTGTTGATCCCATGGACCAAGACTGGGAGGTGTAGGACCTGGACCAACCCGAGGAGGCCATGACGTAGGCGGTAGGTACAAGGGTAGCGGGTAGCCGGCCTGGAGTTGGCTGGCCGCTAGCATGTGCAGCTGGGGCACACCACTGTGGCGCGGCTGGGGCTGTGCACTAGGGGCACGGGGGCCTAGCTTGGATGGAGTTGCTCGGGCCACATATAGATGGTACCGGTCTAGGGATTGTAGAAGGAGGGCGGCCAACCAAAGGTGCCGCCCCGGAGTGACCACCCGCACCTCTGCTGCCAGGCTTGGTGTTGCTGCCGCCGTTGTCGTAGCAACTATATCTGCTCCTGCCGCTGCCGGTGCCACCGGAGGGAGCGCCCTGGGGCGCGCCAGTGGAGCGGTGGCAGGACATACTGCCGCTGCCCCTGGAGACACCGCCGTCGGGACCCCCATTGCTAGTAGGGGTTGTGGTGATGCGGGTTGTAGTGGGAGCAGAGGGACACGACAACATTGTCATTTCTTCGAGTAGCAGATCGGAGCGGGCCTTGATGAACAAGGGGAATGGCTTCTGCTGTGTTAGCAGGGCCACCATGTATGTGAATTTTGCATTCAGGCCGCACAGAATGGATAGAACAAGGGTGCGATCTAGCACCGGTTCGCCAAAGTCGCCGAGGGTGTCAGCCATACTCTTCAGCTTGCAGCAGTAGTCAGAGATGGAGAGGTCACCCTGGACGAAGTTGTGAAACTCCGCGTTCAGGTACAGGGCATGTGTCTCTTTGTTGCTGATGAACTGTTGCTCGAGGCCCACCCATACGAGCCACGCCGTGGAGGTAGGAGTCATCACGAGCTAGAGAAGTTCGACAGAGATGGTGCCATACAGCCATGAGAGAACGAGATAATCAATCTGGACCCAGTCGGCGACGTCGGGGTGGGCGTCGTCGGTGATGTCGGGGTGGGTGTCGTCAGAGAGCACGTGGTCGGAAAGGGCGTACTTGCTGAGGGTGACGAGGAAGAGGCCACACCATTTGAGAGGCGAGATCGAGGACGACAGGGATGAGGGCCTTGATGTTGAGGACACCGTACGCTTGGGCGTGGAGGGAAGCAACGACGGGAGCCTTAGAGAGGGCCAGTGCCTGTGTGGCCTCCTGGTGTGCTGCAGTACTCTACACACGGTGTACAGCTGCGGTGCCCTCGTGCTCACGGCGTATGGCGGCGGCATCATCGTCTTCGCCGGTCATGTCGGTGGAATTAGCGGAAGAGTGCGGTCTCAAGAGCGATCGCTTTTGATACCATGAGAGCGTGGAATATTTAGGACAATCACGCAATGAATAAAATGAAAAACCAAAAGTTTACATATATAGGCCATGCCAGACAAGTGAGGAGGCAAGTATGAAACCAAATTAGACAGGTAAGAGAGCAAGTATAAAACTATGCCAAATATAAAATCATATCAGACAGGTGAAACGATAAGTATGAGATTATACCATACTTTAAGTATGGCCAGACGCTGCCATCACATTTGACTTTGGCGTTTCAATGTACCATCTGTTCGTCCAACCTAGCTCCTGCTTATTTCAGTTTGATTTTTTTAGCTTTTGGTTTATTTTTCACTATTTATAAATTTCATCTTTTTCTAATTTTTTTGATTTTTTGCCCTTTTTTCTCATATTTGTTTGTAATGTCCGTAATGGGCTAACATATTTTTTCTATTTTTAAAATTTTTAAAATTTAGTTACATCAAATAAGCCATCATCAGGTACAGTGTAATTCAGTCAACTACAGTATAATTTTAGCTATAAACTGATTTAGGGCATGTTTTTTTGGCTGCGGCTTGTGGCTTTTGGCTACGGCTTGTGGCTTTTGGGTTGTTCGTGTGAGAGATTATTGAGTAACTGAAACTCACATGCGATTTTTGCCGATATAAATGAAGTCGGTACAGTATGTACTACAATTAACTAGTAGACTCCATCTTAAAAAATATTCCATTTAAAGAACTAGTTACTATAAAAAAACAAAAAATTAAAGGTAAAAGCTAAAAAAGAATAGACCCTTATTTCAGTACAACCGATCGGCACCTTAAAACCGTCACGGATGACGGGCGTTAATTCCTTGAATTACCATTTGGAGTGCGTACGTCAAAGTACAAAAGCTGATGGTACTACTCTGCGGAAAAGTCATTTAAGCAATAACGCTCAAATCTGAATTTTCCTATGCTTTGAAGTTTGAAACACCATTTACTCCTTTTGAGCGTACGTCTTTGAAAATCAATCTGGAGCGTCGGTGATTGTTCCGATCGAAGTGTCGGCGACCGTTCCGCGGATGAAAACTTCCCGGGTCAATTCCTCATGCTGACGTTACGAGTTGAGGGCCTCTTTGATTCATAGGAAAAGCTAAGGGAAAACATAGGATTTGAGTTCCTATGGATTTAATCACTATAGCACCATTTGATTCGCAGAAAATATGAATCATCAAATCCAGAGGAATACTGTAGCATCCTCACGAAATCACAGGAATTTCAGAAGAGTTGAAACATCCACACCAACCTCTTTGCAAAATTCATGTGCACGAAGAACGAAACAGCGAATGCTCGAGGGACTCACCGGCTACCGCTTGTCGTCGAACCGAGCTGTCGCTCGCGACTGAACCACAACACCGCTTGTCGCGAAGTCACTGCTGCCGCTGCTCACGACCGAACCGCGCGACAGCTATAGCCTGTCGCCAAGTCGCTCCGTGTAACGCCCCCGTTTCCAGGGGCGCGTACGGACACGGCACCCCGTAACTATTCACGCATGAACAGTTATGGACTGTCGCGCAAGAGTATACCATTGCATGCTAACAACAAAAGTCCAGCATATATTTGACATACGGAATAACATCCAGCTTTTACAGCGGGGCGTGCAAGCCCAAAGTATAATACATTACAAAAGGCTCCAGAAACTGCTTCAAGCGCGGCGGAGACCTACAGCCAAGGGTCCTCGTCGAAGAAAAGATCCTCGGGAACTTCTTCAACGGGGAGACCTTCTCCTTCGTCTTGATCTTCTAAAGAGTGGATTAAGCAAGCCGTGAGCCAAACAACCGGCTCAGCAAATCCCAAAGGGATCTTAATTTACTACATGCACGGAAAGTCAAAGGAAGGGAGTATACTTGGTTTATTACATTTGGTGGATGCAATTTTATTTGCAAACATTTTCATAAGACGGACACAAAACTTACTTCTTAAGAACTCAGGGTTTTTCAACAAGAGTTCATTAACCAACTAACCAAGTTAAAGTATGTACAAATCTACTTAAGCTTTGCTGCTGGAATCACCCAAGTGACACAGCTCCAATAACCGGGAGCACGGCGTATTCGAATACCATTTATTTGACTCTGCAGAGTTTGCTCAGCTTTACCCACACGATCTCTCAACTCCCGCTAAAGAGTTAAGAAAGCCAGGTCTTTTCACTGCTCGACTCTTTGTATAGGCTCTACCCAGTAGAATTCACTCGGGTCTGGCTCACATCCACACACACACACACACACACACACACAAGAGGACAACGTCCGCTTCGAGTGAATTCCACCGTTGTTAGGCATCCGTAGCACGGCCTGCCTAACCTCACTGCTACCCTCCTGTGGAGTTTCAATCGAGTTGAGCAGCTAAAAGACAAGGGTTGACAAGTCAACTCCTGTGGTTGAGCGATCACTGTGACATTTGCTCAGCGTAAGGGTTTCAGTCCTTATATTTTCACATGGCCCGCAACCTCGCCAGGTCCGCGACCCAAACTAAGGTAAGCGGTGGGCGTAGACCGTCCCGCGGTTTCCCACTCACCCTTACCCTACTCCAGCCCTAGGATAAGAGGTGGGCAAAGACCGTCTCGCGGCTCTCCCCCAACCCTTACCCTACCTTGTGCACGCCGGCACTCTCCGCTCTAAGATACGGTGTCCCATACCACCCTACCTTAGAGTCGGGTTTTCCAGATTCTATTGGCCCACAGCCACAACCTTATTAGTGTAACATTTTGCATGATAGTAATAACCTACAATTATCTAGATTAACAGATAGTTAATTCTAGGGTTTCAATGGCATGGCTACAATTTAAACAGGGCATTTCATGGTGGTAGGACTAACTATATCACATGTCATTCTAAACATTTTATTTTTATTTTCGAACTAACATTTCAGAACTAGCTCAATGCAAATAACATATTAACATATTTAAACATTATGGGATTCAACATGATCAAAGGATTTGGGACTTGCCGTCTATCCGGATGATCTCTGCGAGCTCGAACGTCGAAGTACCTGGATCCTGAGCCTGCTCCTGAATCTCCGGAACCTCCGACACTAGCGTAAACACGTAAAATAAATTAAATCCAGCTTGCAACTAATCAAGCGAGGAAAAATTAATCTATTAAAAAGAAATAAAATTGCATAAACACTCCAAATGGAATTTTAGGAATTTTTTTTAGGATGAAACTGTGGAAAAGGAGTTCACCACTGGGTCAGGAATAATATTTGGAGCAATGTGGTGAAATTTGGGAATTTTTGGGATTTTCTGTGATTTTCTAGGATTTATTTGAGTTTTCTGGAATTTTGGAAATTGATAAATCACTGGAAAATCTAATGAACAGTAGTGGGCCGGCCCGGCGCAACAGTGCAGCCCGGCCGGGAAAACGGCCCGCGCGGCCGAAGGCCAGCGCGGCCTGTTCGCGCGTGCGCGCGCGCGCGGGACAGAGCGGGCCGAGGGAGGCGGCCCACGCCAACGCGCGTCCGCGCGGCTCCGATGCCCGCCGCGTGGCTCGGCGCGAGCGGCGGGGATGCGGGGTGGGCTGACGGCCCGGATGACGCGAGCGGAGATCGGACGGCTGAGGTTTAAGGGAGGCGGCGAACCGGTACGGGAAGATCCAACGGCTGAGGTTAGAAGGTGGGGGTAAGATCCGACGGCGAAGGAGGGGCCACGTCCGTCGTCTTCTACCTCCAGCCGCTACAGTGCGGCCGCGGCAGAGCAGCGGTGGCGACGGCGGTCCGGGCGCTAGGAGGCTCGCCGGCGGTAGCGGAGGGCACCGACGGGTAGAGGGGACTGCGGGGAACCCATCTCGGGTGGTTAGCGTTTGCGGGGACCAAAGGGGAGAGAGGGAGGAAGAAGGGGGTGGTTCGGGGAGCTCGCGGTGGAGGGGGTCACCGGCGGCGAGAGGGGCCAATCGGCCGGGATTACACCAACTACGGGGTTGGGAGCTCACGTTGGCGGCGGCGGCTGAAGCTCAGGGTCTTCGGAGTGAGCTGGCCACGGGAGCACGACTGGGGCGGCGGTGAGCTTCGGCGGCGGCGCTCCACAGGGCTCCACCTGGCCAAACAAGGGTACTAACACGATTAGGGGGTAGCAGAGGTGCTTCCAGCAAATGCAATCGAAGAATGGTTGAGTGGGGGAGGGAATCCGCTTTGCGGGGTCACCGGCGCAGGGGAAGACGGTGGCGGAGCTACGGGCGACGGGGGCTCAATCGGTTGCTCGAGGGGGTGGCTGGGAGTGGCAGGAGGGGAATGGGAGTGCTTGGGGAGCTCGGGGAGCAAAGGAAAGAAGGGAGACCGAGGGGGGTTTTATACCCGAAATGGAGGGGAGCGAGTTCCTTCGGGGAGAAGCCAGCGGCGGGGCTCCGGCCGACAGGGAGGTGACGGGGCCGTCAAGGGCGTTTAATCCCGCACAGTGGAGGGGGCGGGGTGACGCGAAGCGCTGTGCGGGGAGTGGCGACGCGACGGGAGCAGGTAGTGGCGCAGGGGCGAGGGCGCGTCCGCGCGCGAGAGAGAGAGGGAGGAGGCGGCGGCTGCCAGGTGGGGTCGGCGCGAAGGCGGGCGACGTGGCGCGAGGGCGGCCACTCCTCCGGACCCGGAGGCTGTCGGGGCGGCGGAGGCGCGAGGGAGGGCCGGGGCGGCGCGGGGACGGGCGCGGCGCAGGCGCGGCCACGGCGCAGCGCGCAGCGCACGCGCGTGCGCGAGGTGAAGGCGGGGAGGGAGCCGGGCGCTTGCGGCTGAGGGGAGCGGAGGGAGGCGCTGGGCGACGGGGAAGGCGGAAGAAGAGGCGGCGCCAGCGGGAGACGCGGGCGCGGGGCGCGCGAGAGAAAGGGAGGCGGAAAGGAGGCGAGGCGCCACCGGAAGAAGAAAGCGGAAAGGCCGAGAAAGGAAAGCGCATTTCCGACGAAACTTTCCCGAAACGGAAAGTTTTCAAAATTCACTCAAAAATGCAGCAAAAATTGGAAATTTTTATTTTTGAATTTTTCAGGGCTTTTCAACCTACCCCCCTTAAAAGAATCTCGACCCCGAGATTAACTTGGTCCAGGGAGTAAGTTGGGGAAATCTCGCTGCAAATCTGACTCTCGTTCCCAAGTTGACTCTTCAGGTGTATGATTCTTCCACTGTACTCTGCAAAACCTGACGTTCTTGTTTCTGAGCTGCCTTTCTGTCGTTTCAAGTATTTGTAGTGGTTCTTCAGCATATGTGCAGTCATCTTGCAATTCAATATCTGACAATGGCACTTCATCTGTTGGTTGGCGTAGACACTTCCGAAGCTGGGATACGTGGAACACGTTGTGAATTCTGGACAAGTTGGGCGGAAGCTGCACTTGATAAGCTACTTCCCCAACTCTTCCAATTATCTGAAACGGTCCCACATATCTTGGTGCTAATTTGCCTTTGACTTGAAATCTCTTGACTATTTTGAATGGAGTGACTTTGATATAGACATAATCTCCAACTTCGAAACTCAAGTCTTTCCTGCGGTTATCTGCATAGTTCTTCTGTCGGTCTTGTGCCATCTTCAGTCTGTCTCTGACAATTCTGACATGTGCTTCTGCATCTTGAGCAATCTGGGGACCAATGAGTTGTCGTTCTCCTGTTTCTGTACAATTCAGTGGAGTCCTGCATTTTCTGCCATAAAGTGCTTCAAATGGTGCCATCTGAATGCTGGCTTGATAGCTGTTATTATATGAGAACTGAGCAAATGGTAGACAGGTGTTCCATGTTGCTCCATACACTATCGCACAAGCTCTCAACATGTCTTCTAAAATTTGATTGGTTCTCTCTGTCTGTCCATCTGTCTGTGGATGATATGCTGAGCTAAAATTCAGATCGGTGCCCATGGCTTCATGCAATTTTTCCCAGAACTTAGATGTAAATTGTGCTCCTCTATCTGACACGATCTTCTTCGGAACTCCATGCAATGTCACAATTCTGGTCAGGTACAACTCGGCAAGTTTATCCTTCCCATAAGTTTGCTTGATCGGGAGGAAATGAGCTACCTTGGTCAATCTATCAACAATGACCCAAATAGCATCATATCCCTCACGCGTCTTGGGAAGTCCAGTGATGAAGTCCATGCCAATGCTATCCCATTTCCATTCGGGAATTGGCAAAGGCTGCAACAGTCCTGATGGTTTTTGGTGGTCTATCTTGATCTGCTGGCAGACATCACATTTAGCTACATATTCTGCCACTTCCCTCTTCATTTGGTTCCTCCAATATCTTTTCTTCAGATCTTGATACATCTTTGTGCCTCCTGGATGAATTGAGAATTGAGAGGAATGGGCTTCAGCTAGGATCAACTCTCTCAACTCCTTCTTGTCGGGTATGCAATAGCGATCACGGAAGGTAAGGATCCCATGCTCGTCTATCGCATACTCTGATGAATTTTCTCCTTGAATATCCTTTTTCAGTTTTTGAATTTCTTCATCTTCATCCTGGGCTGCTTTAATCTGATCTGGCAACAGTGGTTGAATCTCTAAAGCTGCTTCTTCACCTTGTTCTGTGATTACCAAGTTCAGTCGTAATATGTCTCTCTGCAGCTCTGGTGGGTACTCTGATTGACTGCCTTTGTTGGGACGAGCCTTGCGGCTAAGTGCATCAGCAACTACGTTTGCCTTGCCTGGGTGATACTGGAGATCAATATCATAATCTTTAATCAGTTCTAACCATCTGCGTTGTCTCATGTTCAACTCCGGTTGTGTGAACAAATACTTCAAACTCTTGTGATCTGAGAATATCTCACAACGATTTCCTAGCAAGTAGTGCCGCCAAATTTTGAGGGCATGCACCACAGCTGCTAGCTCCAAGTCATGTGTGGGATAATTCTCCTCATGCGGCTTCAACTGTCTGGATGCGTAGGCAACAACTTTTCCGTCTTGCATAAGCACACAACCCAAACCTTGCTTTGAGGCATCACAATAAATCTGAAATTCTTTCTCTGGATTGGGTAAAGTCAGCACTGGTGTTGTTGTCAACTTGGTCTTCAACATCTGAAAACTTTCTTCGCATGCATCAGTCCATGTGAACGGTCTGTCTTTCTTCAACAGTTGAGTGAGTGGGCGAGATATTCTTGAGAAACCTTCTATGAATCGGCGATAATAACCCGCCAATCCTAGGAAGCTTCTCACTTCAGTTACTGTCTTAGGCTGTTTCCATTCCATTACTGCTGAAATCTTTTCTGGATCGACCTTCACTCCATCTTCAGATATAACATGACCCAAGAAAGCGACTTCTCTCAACCAAAAACTGCATTTATCAAATTTTGCATATAACTTATGCTCTCTCAATCTGGTCAAAACCATATGCAGATGTTGTCTGTGCTCTTCTTCACTTTTGGAGTATATCAGAATGTCATCAATGAAAACAATCACAAATCGATCCAATTGGTCCATATGCACCAGGTTCATAAGATTCATGAAATACGCTGGCGCATTAGTCAAACCAAAAGGTACGACCGTGAACTCAAACAATCCATATCGGGTAATGAAGGCCGTCTTCTCTCGATCTTGCTCTCGGATCTTGAGCTGATGATAACCCGAGCGCAAATCGATCTTGGAGAACACTTTGGCTCCTTTAAGTTGGTCAAACAGATCATCAATTCTTGGGAGGGGATACTTGTTCTTGATGGTGACAGCATTCAAACCTCTGTAATCTACACACATTCTTAATTCGCCGTTCTTCTTTTTCACAAACAGCACTGGGGCTGACCATGGTGAAGTACTGGGTCGGATGAATTCTTTCTCTTGTAACTCATCTAACTGCTTCTTCAGCTCTTTCAATTCACTAGCTGACATTCTGTATTGGTGCTTGGCGATTGGCTTGGTACCAGGTACCAACTCTATTGCAAGTTCTACTTGCCTGTCAGGGGGTCTACCTGGTAATTCTTCTGGGAATACATCAGGGTACTCTTGTACTATTGGCACTTGATCAGGTGTAGCTGCTATCATGTTGATCATACGTTTCTTGGCATCTTTCAGCACTTGTCGATCTGTCTCTACTACTATTTTCTGACCTTCAGAGTTGACCAATGACACTGTTTTAATCTCGCAATCTACCTTGCCTTTATTTCTGGCCAACCAGTTCATGCCCAAGATGGCATCTAAACCAGACATGTCTAACTGCAACAAGTCTGCTCTAAAGTCTACCCCTTGGATTTTTATGTTAAGTCCCGCACACCCACGGTGGGACTCCATTCTAACCCCAGGGGTTTCCACCACATAGGGTCTGGGTAATGCAACAGAAGGCAATTGATTTCTTGCAGCAAAACTCTTTGAAATAAAAGAATGCGTTGCGCCAGGGTCAAATAAAATCAATGCAGGTATGGAATTGATTGGGAACATACCGGCAATGATGTCACTGGCTCCAGCGGCATCCTCTGCAGATACATGGTTCACTCTGGCATAGAAAGTAGGTCTGACATTGCTTCTGCCTCTGCCTCTGCCTGTAGCTGAGAAATTTGCAGTGCCTGCAGGTGACTGGGGGTTGGCTGCTTTAATCTGCAAGAATCCTCCTTTGGGGGTACCAGGGGTTGCTTGTGACTTGCCCTCTTGCTGCTGTTGGTTTTGAACTTGTAGCTTGGCTGCATCTGATGGCAAATTCTTCCTAGGACATTGATCTCTGTAGTGCCCTATCTCACCGCAGTGGAAACATGCGTTTGACCTTCGTGGGCAGCCACTAGCCAGGTGATTCCCACCACAAGTGGGACACTTGAGAGCCAATGGTAAGGGGGAGGCATAATGCTGAGTCTGGTTGGATTGGTTCCTCGACATCATCACATATTGTCGGGAGGATGGGGATCGATATGAAGAAGATCCCGATGTCCTGGCTCGTTGAGTGGGGTGTGACGATGACTGCGATTTATGTGCCGCCTTGCGTTTTCTATAATCTTCCATCTCACTTCTGGCTTCTTCGGAGGTGATTAAGCCATCAACCATATCATTTAAATCCTTGAACTTCAAAGCTGAAATGTGGAATCTCAAGGACTGCTGTAACCCTGCACGGAACTTGTTCATCTTCTTGTCCTCACTATCAACATCCTCAGGGGCAAATCTTGAGAGATGGTTAAACTGGTGTAAATACTCCATCACAGTTCGGCCACCTTGTTTAAGCGCCAAAAACTCCCGGCGCTTTGCTTCCATAATGCCATCAGGGATGTGGGCCTTGCGGAAGGCCTTGGTGAAATCTTCCCAACTAACCTCTCTGTTTTGCAGTATGCGTTGATAGTTGATCCACCAGGTCGCTGCTGCACCTTGCAACTGGTGGGATGCAAATAAAACTTTCTCTCTATCATCGCACCGCACAGTCTGGAGTTTCCTCTCCACATCTGCCAACCAATCCTCAGCAACCATAGGATCAGCGGTTGTGGAGAAAGTGGGTGGACGGGTTTTTAGAAAGTCATTCCATCGGGAGGAAATTGGAGCACCGTCCCGAGGAATATTTCCTCCACCCTGTGCTCCTGAAGATCCGGTGGCGATCTGTTCAATCAACTTGGCCTGTTGATCCAACACTCGCAGTATGTTCTGCTCTCCTTGGTATCGATTCTCTTCTAACATTGCAATAACATCAGCAAGTGTGTTCTGGTTGGTGGCAGGTGCACCCTGCCGGCTGGTCTGACCCGTCTGCTCTGCTGTCTGCTCTGCTGGCTCCATCTGTTGATTGGGAACTTCAGGTTAGCTTTGCAGCGGCTTTGGCAATCAAGAACAGATAAGTAAGACTTAGAATTTCAAGGCAAGTATAGGATGAAAAGATAAGAACGAGAGCGAAAGGGGACAGAAGAAAACTTTGAACACAGGAGGAACATACTGATAATTAAGCAAACAACATAAAGGATTAATTAACATAAATTTACAATAAAGCAAGTGGTACGCAGACCACTTAGGGTTCGAGTTACACTTGCATTACATAACAAAAGTACAACTACTACAAAAGGTCAGGCTACCACTAGCGTACAGCGTCTACTCCTCCCTGTCCCTGGGTGCTGGAAGGGCAAGCGGGGCTGCGGGGCGGAACCGGGCACGGTACTGCGCCGCAGTCATCCGGCGCTTGGGCCTAGACTGCACCGAAGCACAAGAAGAGTGAACGCTGGGCGACTCCGCACTGTCTGAACCCTCTGCTGCCTCCTGGGCCTCAAAGCGGGCGAGGGACTCCCGGAGGCGCTGAACCTCCTCACGAGTGTCCCACAACTGCCTCTGCCAGACTCTGGCCTCCTCGACTGCTCTGTCGTAGCTGGCGACCTGCTGCGCCATAAGGGTGGCGATACCCGCTAGGCGGGGATCGTCATCCTCACCGAACCTAGGGACTATAAAGTCCCCAAAGTGCGGACGCGGCACCAGGTCGAAAGGTGTCCCTGCTAGCTCCTGGTGGTAGTAGTCTCTGATGTAGAGCGCGGCTTTCAGAGCCACGTCCTGAACAGCATCCTCGTCGTTCACCCGTCGGGCGATGAACCTCCTCTTCCTGTCCGGGCGGACAGGCAGGGGATCGAGGACCACCCAAGCCTTGTACTCATAGAACTGGTCCTGGCGAAACTGTCCCTCAGCATAGATCACTGGGCCGTGGTTTCCTCTCGCTCCGAGGAATCGTCGCATTTCCCACAGCTTGTGGTGCCATCCATCCCTACGGTCGGGGCGGGAGAAAACGAGGCGCACCATCTGCCGGAAACGAAATTTTGAAGTTAGACAAGTAAGACAGTAAACATTTGCGAAAATAAAACTTAAGCAGAAATAAACTAAGACAGGGAAAGTAGCAACAAGAGAGGAACAAGACAGCAATAATACTTATATTTTTCATAAACTCTTTTTATGCCTTAAATTAATTTTTGCGATAAAATCGCTTCCTAGACTGCCTTAGGTCTCAACCTACGGTCAAAGAGCCTGCTCTGATACCACTTCTTGTAACGCCCCCGTTTCCAGGGGCGCGTACGGACACGGCACCCCGTAACTATTCACGCATGAACAGTTATGGACTGTCGCGCAAGAGTATACCATTGCATGCTAACAACAAAAGTCCAGCATATATTTGACATACGGAATAACATCCAGCTTTTACAGCGGGGCGTGCAAGCCCAAAGTATAATACATTACAAAAGGCTCCAGAAACTGCTTCAAGCGCGGCGGAGACCTACAGCCAAGGGTCCTCGTCGAAGAAAAGATCCTCGGGAACTTCTTCAACGGGGAGACCTTCTCCTTCGTCTTGATCTTCTAAAGAGTGGATTAAGCAAGCCGTGAGCCAAACAACCGGCTCAGCAAATCCCAAAGGGATCTTAATTTACTACATGCACGGAAAGTCAAAGGAAGGGAGTATACTTGGTTTATTACATTTGGTGGATGCAATTTTATTTGCAAACATTTTCATAAGACGGACACAAAACTTACTTCTTAAGAACTCAGGGTTTTTCAACAAGAGTTCATTAACCAACTAACCAAGTTAAAGTATGTACAAATCTACTTAAGCTTTGCTGCTGGAATCACCCAAGTGACACAGCTCCAATAACCGGGAGCACGGCGTATTCGAATACCATTTATTTGACTCTGCAGAGTTTGCTCAGCTTTACCCACACGATCTCTCAACTCCCGCTAAAGAGTTAAGAAAGCCAGGTCTTTTCACTGCTCGACTCTTTGTATAGGCTCTACCCAGTAGAATTCACTCGGGTCTGGCTCACATCCACACACACACACACACACACACACAAGAGGACAACGTCCGCTTCGAGTGAATTCCACCGTTGTTAGGCATCCGTAGCACGGCCTGCCTAACCTCACTGCTACCCTCCTGTGGAGTTTCAATCGAGTTGAGCAGCTAAAAGACAAGGGTTGACAAGTCAACTCCTGTGGTTGAGCGATCACTGTGACATTTGCTCAGCGTAAGGGTTTCAGTCCTTATATTTTCACATGGCCCGCAACCTCGCCAGGTCCGCGACCCAAACTAAGGTAAGCGGTGGGCGTAGACCGTCCCGCGGTTTCCCACTCACCCTTACCCTACTCCAGCCCTAGGATAAGAGGTGGGCAAAGACCGTCTCGCGGCTCTCCCCCAACCCTTACCCTACCTTGTGCACGCCGGCACTCTCCGCTCTAAGATACGGTGTCCCATACCACCCTACCTTAGAGTCGGGTTTTCCAGATTCTATTGGCCCACAGCCACAACCTTATTAGTGTAACATTTTGCATGATAGTAATAACCTACAATTATCTAGATTAACAGATAGTTAATTCTAGGGTTTCAATGGCATGGCTACAATTTAAACAGGGCATTTCATGGTGGTAGGACTAACTATATCACATGTCATTCTAAACATTTTATTTTTATTTTCGAACTAACATTTCAGAACTAGCTCAATGCAAATAACATATTAACATATTTAAACATTATGGGATTCAACATGATCAAAGGATTTGGGACTTGCCGTCTATCCGGATGATCTCTGCGAGCTCGAACGTCGAAGTACCTGGATCCTGAGCCTGCTCCTGAATCTCCGGAACCTCCGACACTAGCGTAAACACGTAAAATAAATTAAATCCAGCTTGCAACTAATCAAGCGAGGAAAAATTAATCTATTAAAAAGAAATAAAATTGCATAAACACTCCAAATGGAATTTTAGGAATTTTTTTTAGGATGAAACTGTGGAAAAGGAGTTCACCACTGGGTCAGGAATAATATTTGGAGCAATGTGGTGAAATTTGGGAATTTTTGGGATTTTCTGTGATTTTCTAGGATTTATTTGAGTTTTCTGGAATTTTGGAAATTGATAAATCACTGGAAAATCTAATGAACAGTAGTGGGCCGGCCCGGCGCAACAGTGCAGCCCGGCCGGGAAAACGGCCCGCGCGGCCGAAGGCCAGCGCGGCCTGTTCGCGCGTGCGCGCGCGCGCGGGACAGAGCGGGCCGAGGGAGGCGGCCCACGCCAACGCGCGTCCGCGCGGCTCCGATGCCCGCCGCGTGGCTCGGCGCGAGCGACGGGGATGCGGGGTGGGCTGACGGCCCGGATGACGCGAGCGGAGATCGGACGGCTGAGGTTTAAGGGAGGCGGCGAACCGGTACGGGAAGATCCAACGGCTGAGGTTAGAAGGTGGGGGTAAGATCCGACGGCGAAGGAGGGGCCACGTCCGTCGTCTTCTACCTCCAGCCGCTACAGTGCGGCCGCGGCAGAGCAGCGGTGGCGACGGCGGTCCGGGCGCTAGGAGGCTCGCCGGCGGTAGCGGAGGGCACCGACGGGTAGAGGGGACTGCGGGGAACCCATCTCGGGTGGTTAGCGTTTGCGGGGACCAAAGGGGAGAGAGGGAGGAAGAAGGGGGTGGTTCGGGGAGCTCGCGGTGGAGGGGGTCACCGGCGGCGAGAGGGGCCAATCGGCCGGGATTACACCAACTACGGGGTTGGGAGCTCACGTTGGCGGCGGCGGCTGAAGCTCAGGGTCTTCGGAGTGAGCTGGCCACGGGAGCACGACTGGGGCGGCGGTGAGCTTCGGCGGCGGCGCTCCACAGGGCTCCACCTGGCCAAACAAGGGTACTAACACGATTAGGGGGTAGCAGAGGTGCTTCCAGCAAATGCAATCGAAGAATGGTTGAGTGGGGGAGGGAATCCGCTTTGCGGGGTCACCGGCGCAGGGGAAGACGGTGGCGGAGCTACGGGCGACGGGGGCTCAATCGGTTGCTCGAGGGGGTGGCTGGGAGTGGCAGGAGGGGAATGGGAGTGCTTGGGGAGCTCGGGGAGCAAAGGAAAGAAGGGAGACCGAGGGGGGGTTTTATACCCGAAATGGAGGGGAGCGAGTTCCTTCGGGGAGAAGCCAGCGGCGGGGCTCCGGCCGACAGGGAGGTGACGGGGCCGTCAAGGGCGTTTAATCCCGCACAGTGGAGGGGGCGGGGTGACGCGAAGCGCTGTGCGGGGAGTGGCGACGCGACGGGAGCAGGTAGTGGCGCAGGGGCGAGGGCGCGTCCGCGCGCGAGAGAGAGAGGGAGGAGGCGGCGGCTGCCAGGTGGGGTCGGCGCGAAGGCGGGCGACGTGGCGCGAGGGCGGCCACTCCTCCGGACCCGGAGGCTGTCGGGGCGGCGGAGGCGCGAGGGAGGGCCGGGGCGGCGCGGGGACGGGCGCGGCGCAGGCGCGGCCACGGCGCAGCGCGCAGCGCACGCGCGTGCGCGAGGTGAAGGCGGGGAGGGAGCCGGGCGCTTGCGGCTGAGGGGAGCGGAGGGAGGCGCTGGGCGACGGGGAAGGCGGAAGAAGAGGCGGCGCCAGCGGGAGACGCGGGCGCGGGGCGCGCGAGAGAAAGGGAGGCGGAAAGGAGGCGAGGCGCCACCGGAAGAAGAAAGCGGAAAGGCCGAGAAAGGAAAGCGCATTTCCGACGAAACTTTCCCGAAACGGAAAGTTTTCAAAATTCACTCAAAAATGCAGCAAAAATTGGAAATTTTTATTTTTGAATTTTTCAGGGCTTTTCACTCCGCCGCCGCAGCTTGTCGCCGAACAGTGCCACCGCTCACGACCAAACAGGGTCGCTGACTCGCTGTTGCAGCTTGTCGTCAAATCGCTCTACCGCTACCTCTTGTCGCCGAATAAGCCATTCCTCACGGCCTTTTCTTCGTGGCTTCTAAAAGCGGATTTTAGTTTTTACTATAGTAACTAACTTTTAAATAGAGTATTTTTTAAGATGAGGTCTACAAATTAATTATAGTACACGCTAAAAGTTCAACATCTGTATTAGCCACAATCGCAAGTGAGTATCTCTCTCTTCGTAGTAATCTTTGTCACGAACAATCCAAATTCAAAAATTTCAACTAAAAATTATAGTTGCAGTCCCATAATTGCACCGCTGCTCCGCTCATTGGAGAGAGAGATGGATGGAGACGTGGGTAAGGGCATCCATAGTGTATATAACCCAAGAGGTCTTAAGGTGGGTCCCATCTAAACTTTAAGGCCGACGCTTTAATGTATATAATCCAAGGGGCCTTAAGATGGTCCCACTCGGCAGATAAAGAAAAATTGTATTTTAATGCTTATGGCCAGGTCTTTAGCTTGAGGACCAGCTTCAAGTCTTTTTTGCTTATAGCCTGCTTAAGGTCACCCCTGTAATGTATAAGGTTGACCTTAAGGTGACTTAAGACCCTCTATTTTCATACACTACAGATGCCCTAACGAGATAGGGATGAGGGTGTGTAGCCTGATATTCACTTGTTAGCGAGGTCTCATGTTAAATGACCCCACTTGTCATTGGTTTAAATGGGTCGGTTAAAGTAAAAGCCAAATGAGTCTAATAGTCAATCCAAAAGTCTCATGTGTGCATGAGGGGGGAGGGACAGCGGGAGGGACTTAGCACAGCCGCCGCTAACGCTCGAGGTTCCATTGAGCTTCAACGACGCCGCTTGCCTTAATCCGCCACTATCCAGTGCCACTTGGCACGATCCACCGCCGTCTAGCGCTGCCTGCCTGATCTAGCACTACCTTGCCCAGGGGTGGAGATGGGCCTCAGGCCGGTTGGGCAACGGCTCGAGGCCCAGGAAAAATAGTAGTGGAAAAATTTTGTAAATATAACCTAAAAAAATGTTGCACAGTGTATAGGCCCGAGTCTTATTGGCCAGCCCGAGACTATTCCCGGCCGGCCCGATTCCCAGCCGACCCAGCCGTGGAGCCGCCTAGCCGCAGAACGGCCCAAATGCCCGATGACCTTCGTCAGTCCGCCTAACCCTAGCCTCCAGCCCCAATCCCGCAACGGCGCAACGCAATCCCCTCCCGAGTCCCATCTTGCGACGCCTCCAGCCACCTCTCCGCCTCCGCGACTCCGCCGCCGGCCGCCCCCAGCCCCCGCCTCCTCTTTGCCGCGCCCCCGCCTCCTCTCCGTCGCGGGCTCGCGGCACCATCCCCCGCAGGCCGCGGCCCCGCCTCCTCTCCACCCGTCTGCCGCGACGCCTCCTCTTCGCCGCTCCGCCGCCACCCGCCTCCTCTTTGTCAGTCCGCCGTAGCATCGCCCCGCCACCTCCTCTCCGCTGCGGCCCGCGGCAGTGTGGCACCGCCAGTCCGCCGTACCTTGTCCTAGTGCTTCTTGGCTATAGGAAAATGCCAGATCAACTATAATTTGCAATTTGAATTGATTGAATTAACTGGAAGGTGGAGATTATAGTTTCCGTTAGAACAAAGAACTGCTATTAGTTAAGGGATGGCTTGGACAAACTCACAAAAATACCATCTAAACCTAGAGATTTAAGATCCGACGCTTTTCCATGACACGACAATGCTATAGCCAAATCAAATCAGCCATCTTTACATGTGAAGCTTCAAATTGATGGCTGAAGGTTCTAGTCCATCTGTAAAATTCTCAGTACTATGAAAATAAAAGTTATGTTGTACTTTTGTTATGGCTCAGTGTTGATACAATTCGATGTTAGTTGTAGACTTATAGCCCCTTAATTTTGAGTCCGAGGCTTCGTGAAATCTTGGCTCCACCACTGACCTTGCCTCAATTGGCTGCCATCCAGATGGAGTTTGTCCTGATCGAGAGGTGCGTCCTTGGATCGGAGAAAGGGAGAGGCTAAGATTAGTGTGGTGTGGTTTTAGTGGGCCCATTGATAGTGACTAGAAGAAGAGAAAAATTAGTGTTCAATTAGACTACTCACTCTAAAATTCATGTGTGTTCTCTTCTTATGAATCAAACACCGAATCCTACAAAATTTCTATGCTTTTCAATCATCTGCTTTACACATGTATTTCGATCCTCTTCCTGTGTTTCCCCTATTTCTATGCTTCTAAAATCCTGCGAATCAAAAGGCCCTAAATAGGCTTAGATATCATTTCGCTGAAACCTGAAGGTGTGACTAATATCCTGTTTCGGAAGAAAAGAGCCTCTCTGATAAGTTGGTGGATAAGAAATTTACTTTCTCCGTACAAAATGGGATTTTCTTACCAAGTACAATGTTAAACTCTACTGCTCTTTCTTATGCGCAGCAACTCTTAGATCGGATCAGAGTTACGAAATACGGTATAGACATGCATGATATCAAAAATAAAGTAGATAAATTCCAAAGAGATAACCAAATAACAGCAATAAAACAATCAAGAAATATTTAACGAAACCGGTCGCAAATTTTTTAAGCGCGGCATCAAAAAAGTACAAAGAATTGTTGAACTTTCTCGAATCTTTTTAGGACTTTTAGATTTTTACCCTATAAGAACCCAGTGCTAAAAAATAATCTAGTCTCTAATATTCTCATACGCCTCTTACTTTGGATGAGTTGGTTTGTGATTTGGTTTTTATAGCTATTCTTCATAGCTTTATAGTGCCCCTAGTTCTCTCTAAAGAGAAATAGAAGTCCTAATTCTATTATAATTCATGGGAATTGCTTAACAACACTTGAGTGTTTTTTATTTTGAGCATTGAGATTTTTCCCCCATATATGCAATATTTTTCGCTATGTATGCAATATTTTTCCATATATGTAACATTTCTCGGCTATAAAACATTATATATATAGGGCAAATGTTGCATAAATGAAAAAAAATGTTACATACATGGACGAAAATGTTGCAAACATGAGCGAAAAATGTTGCATATATAGGGAAAAAAATCTAAGTTCTTCGAACCACAAAAAATACTCGAATCCCATCTAAACACCTCTATAGTTCATTTAGTAATCCTTATAGCACATCTCTCTATATCATAGTAGAAAAAGATACTAAATCATAGAAGGAAAAGATACGAGTCAACGTTAACATACAAAATGTGAGAAGCCTGAGAAGATGTACCCCATCTAGGATTTGCATTTTCCCCCACATCTAGAGTTGCTTAAAGTTTACAGTAGCTTAAATCTGAAACTAGAGATCCGCAATCTACGCATACATAGCCCAAGTAATGGTCGTATAGCTCCAAACACAGGATCGAACTACAATACCACACTACTACGTACTATGCTTAATCAAACACAGATATTCACCTTTGCAAATGAATAAGAAAACACCTAAACGCTAAGCAACCATTTTGTTGTAAGGTTACAACTAACCGAGGAATCTCAGTTATCGTGTTGCTCTAAGCTAAGGTTTGTAAATTTTCTTTAGATTAAGAGTCTGTACGCACGACGTCTCAACTAATGCATCCAACATAGAATCGCTTGAGCGATAAGCGAACTGTCCTTTTCAAACAGAAGAGAAAAAAAAGACGAACTTTAATTGGTTCCAGACCGAACCCAGAGGTTGGTTCAACTGGCAATGGCAGGTCCATGGGGCTTAATTAGATTAGAAGTGTCGGCTGGTCCAAGGAGAAGACAAGTAGCATTAGAGTAGATTAGATTTAAGAATGGTCTCGGCAAATCGAAGCTTCGTACTTGGTTGGTACACATCCCTCTCCAATCAACCGAGCCTATCATTCCATCGACCGTCACTACGGCAGCAATTTGGCCAGGCTCAACTCCTACGCAACTCTGTCTGCCTTTGGCCTCAATGGAGTGTGCAAAGGCATGAGATTTTGGAAGAAACGTTGTCGAATTTGGTGCCCTTTTTATTTTTGGCAGGTGATGGTGAAGGACAGTAACAGTGTTTCATTGCCATTTTGGACAAAGGGATAGGGTTAACATTGGCCATTTGGAACGGAGGAGGTTCATAGGAATTTTGTAAAAAACATATCAATTCCTCTAGGATTTATGACGAAATCCTTCGTTCTAAACAGGGCCAAATCTCTACCTTTCTTAGTTCTTCCAGAAGGTAGATTGTTTTTTTAAAGGGCGGAAAATAGATTGGTTGTGTGACTTGTGCTAGCAGCTAAACAATTACTATACCTGTTTTCCTACTACTACTTCAACCTGCAAAGCTTTTGCATGTTCAAAATAAAAAGTAAAAAGTGTGCGTGTTCGAGAGAGAGAGAGTAACAAGCTAATATAATTTGCTGTGTTGCATAATAAGTAGAATGATAATCGAGAAATAAGCAACCTAGTTTCTCCCAAGCAAAGGATACGATTCGTTTAGATGTAGAGAAGACTAAAGATGTTCTCCTTTTACATGCTTTCCATGTAACTGCAAGTAGTATTCGAAGACTGTTAGGAATTGAGAGTCAAGAGTAAGGCTTACATAAAGTAAGGTTGGCGTAGTGTACTTTGCAGCAATGATGTTTGCAAGTAGAAGCATGGCAATTTGGTATCAGTTTCACGGGATGAAAAATACTGCACCCACCATCATCACAGTAGGACCAGCACTTGCCAATTTTTGTCCACAAAACTCCAAATTCTCTCTGTCCAATATTTGCCAGCATTGGTTGGTTGACCTCAGGATCTTTTTTCCCCGATATAACGAGAGATGGTGCACGTACCCATGTCTCTGAAAACAATACATTTGACCTGAAAGTCTGTTATGTGCAGGAAGATCACCAGTACAATGAACAAACATAATATAATAAACATCACAGATTCATTTAACCAAATCACAAAACATTAAGGCGGCCCAAGTTTTAAAAAGCCCTTAAGACAGTCTATCAAATCAGCTTAGCTCAGCACAGCTACGTCCTGATCATTTCAATTATCAAATGCAAAACCCGCGCAGTACTTTCGTACGTTGAGAGCACGCACACAAAGGATCTCATCAAACGCAGAACAGGCGCCTCAGATTATTGTACGAGCAGTCCATCGCTCAACTAATACACCCCGTAAAAAAAGAAAAACGGAGACTTCGATTCTCTTCCAAGCAATTTCATAAGGAACCGAAGAGCAGCAGCTAGACAGGGGATGAGTGGAGCCCCAACCACAAAATGGTCGCACGTCACCATCGGAGCTGAGACAAAAAGTAGGGATGTATCCAGCAAGTGGCGGAGCGGAGCGAGCATTTTGATGATAGAGGTGTGAATTTAAGACACCTCTATTCTAACACAAGTTTAAATGATATAGTACGAAAGTTCAAATGTGATAAATTACATGTTTACACTACAATTGGTAATCTAGGTCAAACTGATGCATATGAAACTTTTCTGGTTTCCTAAGTAAGTTACCAGACTCCTACATATACCTATTTCTACACTAGAGCATTTTTTTCAAGTATTGTACTCAGCAGCTCCAAGGAAACATAATTTACGGCCATGACTACCAAGAACTATGGAAACTCACGATGACAATCTAAATAATGAGAAGAAATGGCTTACTTTGGTAGCTTTGATCCACCGTGAAACGGCCAAAAGCTTCTCACGCTCTTTGGCGATCTGAGACCAGTAAAGAAAGGATAATCCAATGTCAAAAATCAAGAATTTTGGTGCATGGGATGAGGCGATCGAAAGGGTTTTGGGGATTTGAGTGACGAGGGAAAAAGAGGAGGGTGTAGCCTTAGCACGTATACGCTTGGAGATGGCACCGAAGACCTGGTCGGCGGCGGCCTGCAGGTCGAGGAGGGCGCGGCTGAGCTCGCGGTACCCTACGGCGTGGGCTTCCTGTCGCCGGTTGTCGTCATATGATACCCGTAGCATCCTTTGAGGCGTCGGGTTTGCCCCACATCTTGACAACCTTGGCGACGCCCACAGGCTTCGCGTGGGTCTCAATGACTACTTCGGGAGGATACGAAGCGGTGTAACGCCTTTGAGGGGTGACATGAGTGGGTGGTCAGCGGCGGTGACGGGAGCAACGTGCGGGTTGCTGGTGGCAGGTTGGCCAGCTAGGCTGTCGGCGCCTGGCAGCTGCTAGCTAGAGTAGAAGCCAAAATCCAGTAGATAGGAATTGGAGAATTTGGGTGGCCGGTTGGGTTAGGGATTGATTCTCTCCTAGATGATGGTGATATAGCTGCTGTGTTGTTGAACTGCTTGACTTGTTGGGCCTAATGGGCTGTCAGTGCGGACTGCAATTGAAGCCTTAAAGGAGTATGTTAGTATGTAGTGTATGCTTTGTGTATTAAGAGGTGTATATACCGGATTTTTGTGCAAATATTTTGGGGGTACAACTGGATCTCCATGCATCTACTATGGCTCTGTCACTGTATCCAGCTTGATTAGGTGTGTAGTCAAAGCGGATATAGACTGATATTGTTTATCCTATATCATATTCTATATTTTTCGGAGTCAGGGTTGGATACGAATAATACGGGATACCTATTTCTCTATTACATATTCATTTTGCAAGTCTTCAATCAGTTGGACGGAAATTATCTGCTTTTTTTTTTGCACCATCTAAACAGGATATTGGACAATAGAAGTGTAATAAGAGTGAACATAGAGAGACTAATCGTCGAGATATTAAAGAAAGAGCACTCAATATTCCCCGTTCACTCAGATGCGGTAATCTACGTATCTGTTATCCTATTCCTAAAGTCACAATAGACTTCCTCATATCACCTCGTATATGGATACATACAGACGGATATCATTCATTCTGTATCCAATGCGTATTTTTCTTCAAAGTTGGAATCGAAAATTGATAGTGCCAGATACCCATTTAACCCTTCTATATTTGCTCCGCAACCCTTTGTCCGGACAGAAATTACTCCGATTGCATCCCTAAGCTCAACCGAACTGACTACCGGTTGCCAACCAAATCAAACCCATTCTGAAACTTCCTTTCTAATCCGCTAGTTCTCTCTCATGTTTCTCTCTCTCTTCTCCTGTCATTTCCTTTTCTTTCCTTTTCTTTCCCCTGTTCTATTATTACCCCGCCTGTTACGCTTGGAAGCTGGCCTCGATCGTGTACGCACTCTCAACCAGGCCAACCTTTCATGAATCTTCCAAGAAAACTAGGAACCTTCCAAATAGAATTAGGCCATGTAGGCCTAGCCCGTCGTTTTTGCACATAGTACTGACACATTAGTGATTTCTCTGCGAGTTCAATGCGTTCCGAACAGAACGGCAGCACAGGACACGGAGAGAGTCGCAAGGCCGTGACGCTGCAGCGTGTCAAGGACGAGTCAACGCGCCGACGACCTGACGGCAGGAGGAGGAGCAGTTCGGCTCAAACCGAACCAACCCGCCATTTCTTGCCGAGCCAACTAAACCCCACGAGATTACCTATAGTATCCCTCCCCTACGACCACGAAGATTACCATTTTTAATCCCACCCACCGTTTTAATACCCTCCGACCCAACCATCCCTCCTCCCGCCGCGCCACTAGCAGCTAGCTCTCCTGCCTGCTTAGCCCATTACCCCGCGTGGGTAGCAACGCTTGCTTCCAGATGGGCAACCTGATCTCGGCGGGCGCGTTGGTGGGCGCGAGGGTGGGGAAGGTGGTGATGGCGGACGGGAGCGTGCGGGCGCTCAGCGAGCCCGTGTCCGTGGCGGAGCTCATGATGGACCACCCGCGCCACTTCGTCGTCGACGCTCGCGTCCTGCAGCAGCAGCACAAGGGCAGCGGCGGGGCCAATAAGGTCGCGCCCCTGCCGGCCGACCACGTGCTGGGCGCCGGCGGGGTGTACATCCTGCTGCCGGCCACCCGCGGCAAGGTGTCTGCCGAGGAGGCGCGGCGGGCGCTGACGGCGTCCCGGTCGCTGGCACGGTCCAGGTCAATGCCGGGCGGGCTGAGGAGGAAGCTGTCGTCCAGGAAGAGCCGGGAGGAGGCTAACGACGCCGATGGGCCGGCGAAGCTCGAGGCAGAGGCCGCGGTGGAGAGGACGGAGGAGACGGCGGCGAGGCCGGACGGGTTCGAGGAGCACCGGTCGGAGTTCTTGAGCCGGGAGCTGTCGATCAGGGGGTGGAAGCCGAGCTTGAGAACCATCGAAGAGCGTGTGCTGCCGAAGAAGGCGCCTCATTGGCTGTTCTGACCTGATGAACGAGCCAAGTAGGCTTCTTTGACTTGTCATCTAAATCTTTTCGTTCCTTAGTTTCTTTCTTTTTTCTTTACTGAAATGCTTGTCATCTAGTCTGTCAAATGCATGTATCATGGTATGTAACTTGCATGTGATGAGATAGCACAAGTGAAAATTTCCCTGTAATTATAGTAGTAGGATTTAATTGGATGTTTGAGCGCTGTGCCTACATGATCGATGTGGAAATGACTCGAAATGAATCTCTGTTCCCACTGCAGTTGTACTTTGGGCCTCTTGTTGAACTTGTAAAAACCGGTGAGAACATCTAGGCAGTTCTATTCACAGCAGAGGCCTTCAGTTTTTTACTTGGGCCTGAAGGTAAGCCTGATGAAACTACCAGGTTTGCGCAGCAATGACAAAATTCGAGCAAGACAGACCGAGCAGGATGAGAAAGAAAAGTACCATAAACAGGCCAGGACGCGCGACTTTGGGAATAATTGAAGTAATTTTTTTGGGGAATTGCTAAGAGTACTAAGGTGTTTTCTCACCTTAGGAGTACTCGAATTTTCATCCTCCAATTTGCCTTGAGATTTGCGCTCCGGTTTCATCTCTAACGATGGGCTCTTCGACGATCGCTCCAGCGAGTTAGGGTTTGGGGTTCACCCAATTTAGTATTTGGGTTCATCAAAATTCCGGATTTAGAGGGAGGGAGGAGGGACATAGACGGCGGTGGTGCCACCGGGTGCGGGCACGGAGGAGGGCAGCTGCCGACGGATGGATCGGCATTCGGATGAGAACTTCGATTGGACGGGCGGCACCCTCAGCGTTGACAGTCACGTTGTGAGGCAGAAGCGATGGTAGGTGGGGCTCGCTAGGCGGTCGCAGCGGCAATGATGTGGTGAAGGAAGGCAGCATGCTGTTGGAGTGGGGGTAGAGGTCAGAGACGAGGAAGAGGCATGGCAAGGGGCAGCTTGTTGGATAGGAAGAAGAAAGGTGGCGCACGAGGGAGGTGGGAGCGGTGACGGCTCACCAACAGGCAGTGTTGATGCTAGGGACGTCGGCGGCATAACAGTGCCGCCTACTAGGTGTGTGGTGGCTACAGTTTAGAGTGGAGAGGAGGGAGGAGAGGGGAATTTATATAGTATAAGGGATGGCATCCTTTAGATCTAAATTTAATGTCTGGAAGTTTAAGTACCCCTAAAAACTTACTTTTCACCTAGACACCCCCAGATTTTTTTGGTGGATTTTGCCGGCATTAGAATATTCTTGCTATCGTGCTTTTGACTTCCATCTAGTGTCTCCACGAGTCAAGGGCTCAAGGCAGGCAGACAAGGTCATATTTTGAGGGAATAAGTCCACTTTTAGTTCCTCAACTTATGGCCTGATTTCGATTTGCATCCTCAACTATAAAACCATTCACTTTACACCTCTTGACTATTAAAACTAGAGCAAATTACTCCTCGTCCTAAATCACCATAGTTTTAGATGACATGGCAATTCATGTGTCAATGGTTTTTGATACATAAGCTCATTTTGATGACATGGCAGCCACTCAGCAAACAAAACAAAAATATTTATGGGACCCACATGTCATGCTACTAGTATTGTACCCACATGTCATCCTACTAGTATTGTAATGGTGGTCTAATGATTAGGATCTATTGTGGAACTGTGATTTTAATTTGATCCAATGATTAGGATCTATTATGGTCAGATCCAATGGTGGAGAAGCTTGTGGGGTTAAATTGGTTGGACTTCTATAGCTGATCTACATATGCATGAGTGTGGTAGCTTGCCATATAGGTCTCATTAATTTTTCATTTTGTCTATACATGTGGCTGCCATATCATAAAAAATGAGCTTATATGTTAAAACTATTGACACTTGGGTGTCACATCATCTAAAACTAGTGTGGTTTAGGGCGATAGAGTGATTTGCTCTGTTTTTGATAGTCGAGGGATATAAAATAAATGAATTTATAGTTAAAAGTATAAATCACACTGAGATCATAAGTTAAAAGGCTAAAAGTTGACTTTTTTTTTCCTATTTTGAAAGGCAAGCAACTAAGCAAGAGGCCTCGCCGTCGGTGGTTGCACTGGCGCGCCAGGACGAGGCAAGCACGTAGTTGGCTAGGGGTGCCCACGGGCTCAAGGCCCATCTGTGACAGTGACTCATTGGTCGAGTAGAAGCAAAGCCCGGCACACGCAGCGGATAAGCGGCCTCTTTTTCGACCTGTTCGGCTCGCTACCAGTTCAATTCTTTCTCGAAAATGCAACAGTAAACATGAGTCCATTTTGATGCCGTCTCAGAAGAACAACAATAACTCCATTTTGATGCATTGAACCAGGACAGGACAGGACAGCGCACGTCGTCGATGCTACACAACTTGTTGCTGCTTGCATCAGCACTTACCTCACATTCAGACGGTACCAGGTCGTATTTGTATCATCGCACGATTTTTTTAATGGATCGCACGAAAAGTTTGCTACTACTACAGGTCTACAAGTACTGCAAGATAGCAAACATTGATAGATGGGTTCTTTTTTAACTGTATCTATTGATTTTTGATTCTAACACAAGTATTTGTGCGAATAAACTGAATACCGATAAACTATTTTAGAAAGACTATTTCGATAAACCACTTCGAAACGACGGTGAAAAATTTATCTCGTTTGTTTGTTCGAGAGAACCTATAAACTATAAGCAATAAGCTGAAAAGAACTGAGCCAATTATTAAAAAGGCCTGTTGACTCACACGCATAAGTGATAAAATTTTTATTTGGTGAGCCTTAAAGATGACTGTAATAACTATCTACATCCTTTTAAAACATATAGAGAAAGAAAGCTAGCATGTGGCCAGATGGCTAGGTGTACGAGTGTGCATCCAGCCTATCAGCGTTCAAGTTTCCGATATAGTGGCTATTGAGTTTAGGAGTATATACATATATGTGCGTTTAATGGAAAAACGCGTACCCATGCTCTGTAAGACCTCAAGCGCCTCCGATAAATTCTCATTGTGTATCGGGGACACACACATGTATGCATGGTAGTATGGGTGGCGTTCGCTTCAATTTTAGGCCCCGTTCATTCCATCTTCAGCTTCTAGTTTCTGGCACCGGAATGAACACATTTGCTTCTTAATTTTGGTTTTTTATTTTATTTGATTTTTTTGCTTTGTATTGTCCATAGAGATATAGCAATGTTTTTTTATTTTTATTTCCTTATTTTTTAATTAAATGGCTCAAAAATACTACCAATTATTATAGTATAATTTCAGTAAAAACCTAATAGCCAGAATCCGTTAAAAAAAGTCGGATTGAATGGTCCTGAGTGGCACTCTTCCTCAGGCAGGCAGCCGATCAGTTGTGGTACTCTCTTTTTTCCTCAACCAGGAGATTTAAGCTTTATATTAAGGGGACTAAAATTTTCTCTTACATGAATACAGTTTAATTTATTTCGGCTTGAACTTCTGCCTTTTGATTTATTTTTCACTATTCAACAATTTCATCTTTTTCTGATTTTTTGATCTATTTTGTCGGTTCTGTTTTTCCCATGTATTCGTTTGTACTGTCCGTGATGGGCTAATATGTATTTTATATTTTTAAATTTAATTATACTAAATAAGTCACTGTCAACTATAATATTTTATTTAGTCAGTTACAATATTTTTTAGCCATAAGCCATTTAAAATAAGCTTTTTTAGCAGGGCCAAGGATATTCGATACCCTATTTGGCCACGTGCAACTTAGGCAGGCTTGACGTGCAGAGGGGCGATGTGCAAGCACAAATAGTTTTCCTATAGAAACTATAGATAAATTGCTCTATTTTCTGAAAAAGTTATGTTCTAAACGGCTCCAGGGATAATGGTGTGACTCGTACGAACAAGGCAAAAAACAAAAGAGTTCCAAAGAGCACGCCTATTTGATTATCTGAAAACATAAACTCCAGAAACTGAAATCCAAATGAAAATGGCAAAGTGCATATGCAGAGCAGAGACGACGTGAACAAAACCATGGAGTAATAGAGTTCTTCAGCAGCAGTAAACTAGTATATTCTAGAGTGACCTGTCATGAAGCGACATGTGGGCCATAGCCGCTACGAGCCGAGAGAGAGGGCCACAAGAGCGCGTGGAGCCCATCGAACTCCCCACATAAAGCTAGCCGGGTTCCGGCCCACTCCATCACGGTGGCGAAGTCCAAATTCATCATGGCTAGTTTTTTTTAGTTTAAAATTAACTTATATTTATATTATTTATAGTAACTATTTATAATTGGTGTATTTTTAAAACAAAATCAATAGAAAAAATTATAGTAAAGAATATGCTGAGTTTAATTGTACCATCAAAATCATATGTGATTATTTTTTTCTATATACTATCTCTTACGAACAGTTGGATTCAAATATTTAAGTCATAAGGCATAAGGCTAGAAGAACCCTCTCGCCTCCCATACGCGAGAGATCCTGAGCGTCCGTCCACGATCGGACGGGCACCCCGGCGTACAAGCCATTCGCACCGTGCAGACCTGGATAGTTCACCCAGGATATATAAATAGCGCTAAGCGCCGAGCAGCGCCGCATCGTCTCCCCACTCTCCACGCTTTCGACACACTCCCGTTCCGTCACCATCTTCGCCATCGCGCGCGCGAGAGAGAGAGAGCAGAGACGATGGGCTCGGCAGGGCCGGGGCACGGATTCGGGTCCGGGGCGGAGAGGGACATCGACGATCTGCCGCGGAACGACGCCAACCACACGGCGCTGACGCCGCTCTGGTTCCTGGAGCGGGCCGCACTGGCCCGGCCGGACATGGCCTCGGTCGTGCAAGGCCCGGTCCGGTACACATGGGGTGAGACCTACCGCCGTTGCCGCCGCCTCGCCTCCGCCCTGGCGCAGCGGTCGATCGGCTACGGCGGCACGGTAAATTTCACTTCTTTCCTTTTTTCAGTGAGTTCGGTAATTTATCTATTCTTTTTTTAAAAGGAAGCAGGAGAGTTAAATTCTCTGCTATACTCGGTTTATGCAGAAAATTCAGTGTACAGTGATTTGATTTCAGTATCTTTTAAAGCAAATGGACCCTACCTGTAACAATCGAAAGGCACTTGTCCTGATTGCAACCTGTAGAAGATAGATGGACTCAACTGTGGTGCTTAAATGAAAGAAGGAAAAACATAGTGATTAGTGAAATAAAGTTACTGTCTTGTTTGTCAGTTTGTCTACTTGGTGCTTTGTTTTTTAGAACCTAGCTACTGCCGTTTCCCCCCTGTTGCTGGATACGTTCCAGTCGATCGATGTTGTCCTTGTACTGTAATTTGTTTACCTTTTGTTTCCAATAGAATGGAAACAGGGGATCTTCCCGTGTTCGAAAAGGAAAAGAACAGAACAAAGATATAGCTCTGACTCTTGAGATGCCGCAGTCCATTGAGAGCTGGTAGGTCGGTCTCGTTAATAGGGACTGAATATGCTGTGGATTTGTTAAATCCATTCAATGGCACGTGGTGGGCAGAGGGTTGCCTATAGAGGTGGTAATGGGTACCCGATACTCGAATACCCGACGGGTTTTACCCAATAAAGAGACATGTATGGAAAATTTTATGTACCCATGGGTACGTTATTGGGCGAAATCCTCTATCCGCCGGGTAGACGGGTGCGGGTGTGGGTATATACTACCCATACCCGCCTACCCGCGGGTAATGAATACCCGCATTAGACAACTAGACATCCCACTCAAATGTTAATTTTATTATCTACTTGTTGTTGATTGTTTATTTGTGTCATATGTTGATATGGTCATGTCAAGTATATTTATGTGATGTACTAATTTTGATCATTAGACGTTTTTGTGCTTGGCATGTATGATTAATGAATGTCTAAATTGATGATATTCTTATGTATTGAACCGGGTATGCTTGCGGGTACGGGTTACCCGTCGGGTAGTAATACCCGCGCGGGTACGGGTATGGGTAAATTTTCCTACTCGCGTGCGGATACGGGTAACCCGACGGGTAAATTTACACCTAGCGGGTACGGGTATGGAATGGCAATACCCGATGGGTATTTACCCGTTGCCATCTCTAGTTGCCTATCTTGGGCAATTAAACTGTTATTCCCCATTCCTTCTATAAGGTGCTCGTAAGTAATAGTACTAGTTCACTAGCTTTGTTCATCAAAGAAACACACGGAACCGTCACTGTTTCTGGCCAAATAAGATAAGCTTATCTCTTTCTTTTTCTCTCGGGTCTCTGTCCATGATCCTATCGGTGTGTGTATTGAGAGAGTATGAGGTCAAACGTATCTTGCCTGGAAAAGCCAAAGAACCATGTGGAATGATGGTTTATATATTTTTGTTTTCCGATTTTTCTTTGTTCTTGGTGGGGTCATTGTAAATTTGTATCGACACCCTTAAGATAAAAAATCCACCTTTAACTGGATTTTATAAGATTCATAGGCTGCTTTGCGTATTGCTATGGCTTTTTGACACTTTAGGATTAATCCGATTAAACCGTATTTAATTGATTTTCTTTTGTCACCTTAGGTTGCTGTGATAGCTCCAAATGTCCCGGCAGTGTATGAAGCTCACTTCGGCGTTCCAATGTCTGGAGCGGTGGTGAACTGTGTCAACATCCGGTTAAATGCTGAGACAATTGCATTCCTCCTTGACCATTCCGTGGCAGAAGTCGTGATGGTGGACCAAGAATTCTTCACCCTAGCTGAAGAATCCCTGAAGATAATAGCAGAAAAGAAGAAATGGGCTTTTAGGCCTCCAATCCTAATCGTTATCGGCGATCCAACTTGTGATCCGAAGTCTCTACAGTATGCTCTAGGAAAAGGAGCCATCGGGTATGAGGAGTTCTTGAAAACTGGTGACCCAGAGTTCAACTGGAAGCCGCCGAAGGATGAATGGCAGAGTATTGCCTTAGGCTACACTTCCGGGACTACTTCCAGCCCCAAAGGTGTCGTGTTGCACCACCGCGGCGCCTATCTCATGGCGCTTAGTGTTGCTATGGTGTGGGGAATGCCAGAAGGGGCTGTTTACCTGTGGACTTTGCCCATGTTCCATTGTAATGGTTGGTGTTATACCTGGGCATTGGCTGCCCTCTGCGGAACTAGCATATGTCTTCGCCAGGTATGTTAATGCACTACTCTTTCAGCTGACAAAATTGGCAATGTCTGCAATATCAGCTAATCTTGATGATGAAGACAAATTCCATGCTACAACTGGCTGAGCTAACCATACAAAGTCCTGTTTTTGGCATGCAGCACACAATGGAAATTTTGCTAGAACTGCTTAATTGTATATAATCAATGTTCCTAAAAATTGTACCTATTGAGTGGAATAGGTAGTAAAACTTCCTATGTTTTGGACTTTTGGTGTTTCCCCCACGCCAACGGTAGTACAGTGTAACTCATCTTGCAGTGATGGATCTAGCCCCGGGTTAAACTTTAAGTGACTAATGTTATAGTTTTTATACTCATATTACGGTATTCTAAAGTACTTCAAAAATGCATAAATGACATCATAATTCTAGCTCATTACTTCAATATATAACATGATAAATGCCATAATATAGCAATGTAGCATATTAGTTAGTACAGATACAATTTACATACCTAAATAGCAAAGATTTATTCTCTATCTTAGTCCATCATTTCTTCCATCTCTTTATCAATAGTAGGAGTAGAATAAGATCTAGAACCTACAAAGACAACATAAAAAAGTAATTCATATATGAATAAATATAAGTAATATGAAGTTCACATTTACAATAAGCTAACTTACCACTTGCACGGGATAGTTGTTTCTTACTCGACCTCATCCCTTGAAAACGCTCTAAAATATTATCTTTAATACTTGCAAATATGTCTCGCTCAATATAGCATGCCATCCTATAATTCATCCACTTATCATTTATTTTATTTCGCAAATCAGTCTTAATAATATTTATAGCTGAAAATGCTCTTTCTGTAGTTACGGTTGCTACCGACAAAATCAAGACCAATTCAATAAGATGATATACCAATAGAAAAATAGTGCGTCTATCAGTTTAAACCATCTTCACAGCAAGATTTTCAAAGTCAATACAATTTCTAAATTCTTGATCATCTCTCACATTAGCAATAAATGTGCCAAGTTGATCCTTAAGGACAACACAATCATATTGGGAGAAGTCAACATTATATATCTTCGCAAGATCAATTAATTTCTCTTCATCAAAGTTGGCAAAGGAATTCCTTGGGTTAAGACAAGCAATGCACCTCAATAACTGAGTAAATCTTTCAGCAAAGTGATTGTTCAACTCAACAATAATTTGGTCATGAACCACAATAAATATTTCATGATGAAAATGATCATAATAAGTTACTAATTGGCCATCATGCCCCCTTGAACAACCCCTTACTGATATTTTATCAGTCATATTTGGCACTGTGATATTATTTTTTAGACAAAAAGCCTTAGCCTCTTTAGAAAACTCATCCCAACCATGATTTCTTATGACATCAACTATCTTCAATGTGGTCCCAATCAAAGACACGACACAAACTATATTTTAATCTTTCTTTTGCAAGCATTGTGAGAGATCGTTAGTCTTACCCAATATTCTGATAATAATATGCAATATAAGTACAAACTCAAAGCTCTTTAGCTTATCCAACAAACCTGAAGTAGTGGTTTTTGTGTTGCATTAGTGGCATCATCACTCAGATTCTCTAATACCTCTAGGAATGATTCCCACATGAGAAGAAGACGACATAATATTTTATGATGTGAACCCCAATAAGTATCCCTAGGCCTTACAAGGTTTTATTGGTTTTTCCCTCTTCCTAGAAAAATTTCACCGGTCTCTAATTTGTGAACAATTTTATCATGATGACCTTGGGCCAATCAATCTCTTCTATTGCAAGAAGTATTGACAGTGTTGACAATTAAGGTGGTATAGTTAAAAAAAATACAAGACATTAGATGATTACCAGGAGCATTGTCAAGCAATTTTGCAGCATTTTCATCATTCTCTTTATACCATTTCAACATTTCTAAGAAGTTCCCCTATTATTTGAGCTACGAGACTGATTATGTCCATGAAAAGCAAGAACTTGCAATATAAGAAATTTTGGAATGTTTAACATGATAGTAAGACAGGCTCTATAATCTTCCTCATCCTTCTTGGTGGCAACTGCCATTACATAATCCACTCTTGTCTCTGATTTTTGAAGTCCTCACAATGTTTTCTTGACTTATTGTGAGAACTATTGACTTTACCAACATGTTTATCAAAAGATTTAGTTGCATTCTTTCAATTAACAAATCCCACCTTTGTGAAGGATTCGATACCATAATTTTCAGCTCTATGTTTCTTAAAGAGGTAGCAGTAAAAACAAAAGACCGTATCTTTAGTAACGCTATATTCTAACCAATCATACTTTTTGAACCATGGTTCTTGAAATCTCCTTTTTTGATTTCCAAACTCTTTTCATGGAAATTTATGACCAATTGGTTGGTATGGACCCTATTGCAAATACTTTCTTCTAGCAACACCCCAAGTATCCGCATCTAACTCCTCTATTGGTTTTCGAAGTTCTGGATCACCAACATGTCATTCGGATTAAGAACAACATGGGGATTAATTTGCTTCGTGTGACTACCACCGGTTGCTACTGTTTCTGGAGTGGATTGGTTGGTCTGTGCTGAAAAATAGAATGACAACATCTTTGTCCTCTTCATATTGTGCTTCTAAATTTTCTAAATCTTATTGTCCTACATATAGTAAATTATAATAACATCAATGTCTGATTCACAAATGAAATCAAATAATTCATAATCAAATAATTTTGATTTTCATATTCACAATTCACTCACAGAGATCAGAGATCGAAATTAGCAACTTGCATTCACGATTATTGATTCATACTCACAGGGGGGCTATAAGATCACGTGAGGGGAGGGGCCGAGGGGGCTTGCCATCGGGCGCTGGCCAGCGCACGAGCTGTGAGGGGAGGGCGGAGGATGTTAGTGGCGGCACGGCTCCTAAGGATGTGCGCATGACGGCGAGAAGATCCCTTGTACTTGGAGGATGTGGTCGCTCCTGCTGGCTGCCATGCTGCAGGCATGCTGGACACCAGAGGCTGGGACCTGGGAGACTCGGGGAGACGGGAGAGGGGGCGCTAGGGTTGAAGGGGGCAGGTCATGGCTTTAGGCCTTTAGCCTTCAGGCCATATTTTGGCTAGACGCCTGGACCGTGGGCTTGGGTAATTGGGCTATACCGGGAGCCGGGAGGGATGTAGCTTGCACAGGCAATGGGCTCGATTCACTAGAAGAAGGCTAGATACAAGGAATAATATGGGATAAATTATAGGATTTATATCTCAAGCTGGGTTAAAATTATCTGGCTATACACTAGTAATTTTTTTACGCCTTGGGCTGAAGCCCATCTGCCCGTGTCATCCTGCGATATTGTCGAACTATTTTGGAATAATTTTTTTGGTACCAGATGTGTTATCCAATTATGCAAGTTTCATTTTAGCCTTTTAGTAATAACATGGAGTATCACTTTTAGTTGGTCAGAAATAAGATAAACGACCGTGCAATTCCTTTGATATGTGTTAATCTTGATTCTATTTCGCTTGTGTTTTGCAGGTGAGCACAAAGGCTATATACTCTGGCATTGCCAACGAGGGAGTAACACACTTCTGCGCTGCACCGGTCGTCTTCAACAACCTCATAAACGCTCCGGCAAGCGAAACCTTCCTGCCACTCCCCCGTGTGGTCAATGTCATGGTGGCGGGAGCTGCACCGACGCCGTCCCTCCTCGCCGCCCTGTCCATCCGCGGTTTCCGTGTCACGCACACTTACGGTCTGTCGGAGACCTACGGCCCGTCGACAGTGTGCGCGTGGAAGCCCGAGTGGGACAATCTGCCACTGGAGGAGCGTTCCCGCCTGCACTGCCGGCAAGGCATCAGGTACATTGCACTAGAAGGCCTCGACGTGGTTGACCCGAAAACGATGGCCCCTGTCCCGGCCGACGGCAAGTCCTACGGGGAGATTGTCATGAGGGGCAACGCTGTCATGAAGGGCTACCTGAAGAACCCCAAGGCCAACGCCGAGGCATTCGCGGGCGGCTGGTACCACTCTGGTGACCTCGGAGTGAAGCACCCCGACGGGTACATCGAGGTCAAGGATCGGATGAAGGATATCATCATCTCCGGCGGGGAGAACATCAGCAGCCTGGAAGTGGAGAAGGTGTTGTACACGCACCCGGCGGTCCTCGAGGCCTCGGTCGTCGCCAGGGCCGACGAGCAGTGGGGGGAGTCGCCTTGCGCATTTATTACCGTCAAGGAAGGGGCTGACAGCTCCGACGAGGTGGCGCTGGCGAACGACGTCATGAGGTTCTGCCGGGAGAGGATGCCGGGCTACTGGGTGCCGAAGTCGGTGATCTTCGGGCCGCTGCCGAAGACGGCGACGGGGAAGATCAAGAAGCATGAGCTGAGGGCCAAGGCCAACGAGCTTGGCCCGGTGAAGAAGAGCAGGATGTGAGCTCTCTGATGCTGGGATGCATTTGGACAGTGGCTCCTGGCGAATAAGGGCTGTGCTTCGACGTTTCTGTAAGGCCTGCGTGCATAAGTTGCCCCATCAGAAACAAGCACTCTTTTCCCTTCAAAAATCGAAAAATGAAAAAGGAAACAAGGACACTGCTTCGGTGCTTTGCTTTGTTAATTGTGTTTTTCAGATAAGATTGCAAGCTATGTAACCTCTTTTGTGAGAGCTCTCTCCAATGTTGCTGCATTTGCAGTAATCGCAAATGGGAGCAAGAATAATGTGCCGAGGCAGCAAATAATGTGCCCAAATGAGGCGGTTGCTGCGGTCGCTTACTCGCGCAGTCGCACTAACCAGAGTCTCCCTAGTGCCACGAATTTTTCCGTGTGTTTTCTTAGCACACTAGGGAACTTTTCCTAGTGTAAGTGGAAACACACGGGCAGATCTTCTTCCGTGTGTTTGAGACACACACACGGGAATGGCCCCACTCCAAACAGCCTCTGTTTCGTCTTTTATTTGACTTTTTTTGTTTTTTGAGCTTTTTTTTCCTTTATTTCTTTGTATTGTCCACGTTGATATAACGGTTTTTTTTCTATTTTTATATTTAATTACACAGAATAAACTAACAGTACATACAGTGTAAAATAAGCCATACGGTCGACTTATAAGCCACTTGGAGTGCCCCTAGAGAAGGACAGTTGGGCGGAAAGATGCCGCACGTACGGGCATTGATGATGTGGAGTTTTTTTTTGTGTGAGTTATTGTAGAACACACGGGAAAAGGAAAACGGAGAGTGTGACTCCGTTATGGTTACGTCGACACTCGACAGGCGGGATATTTTCACTTGGTGCTCTTTTTTTTGGCTGGGAGTGGGAAATTTTTTTTGGCTAAGTACTCGAACCCTTCTCTCCCACCTCACTTTCCCTAGATTGGTCTCCACTCCGCGCACTCCCTAGCCAACGCAGGCATCAGTTCCACCCTACCTCGCCTCCCCCCACCGCCGACACCACTTCCTCCCTCTCTCACCTCCCCACCGTTGCTGCTTCCTCCCTCTCGCCTCCTGAAGGACCACGTGAGAAGGTTCAATGTTTTGTTGTTATGAACCATTGCCATTTTAGAGGAGTATGAATTTGGATTTTGCAAATTTACGGTTTTTCAAAGTGGTTATCAGGCTAATCGGTCTGACCAGCCAGAGGTGGCGGTCAGACCGGCTACCGGTTTGATCGATTGGGACTGACGATTTGATTGGTAGGGTTAGGTGCTTCGATCGAATTTTGAATTATTTGGGAAATTGAGTTGTAGTGTGTTTTGGTTTGACCTAGCTCAATGCATATATGTTGCATGATGTATGTTTTAGCTAATGGGGTCAAGTTGTGAATAACTTATATTCAGAAATGATTTACTGGTCTTTGGACATGCAAGGTAGTTTGGGGTCAACTATGGTCAATGATGAGGATCAAGGCTATGCTTATGGAGGAGCTGAGACACAGAATGATCAAGAATGTCATATGAGATGACTAAGCTCAAGCATGGCACAAGAAAGACGGAAAATATTAAAGATAAGTTTAAGCGATGGGTTGCACTATATGGCTTGATCGGTTTAAGTGATGCGTGGTTCGATTGAACTGAAAAGGGAGAGACTTGATAACACATAGTAAGCCAGTGGTGCACCTACACGTAACAAGCATGATTGTTTGCAAGGAATGATGAAGACCGAGTTAAGAAAAGGGTATTTTGGTAAGTTGACCAAAATACCAAAAGCTGCCTTTGATGAAAATCATAATGCTTGAGCTTTGCTTGGGAAAGCAGTTTAGGTCAAGGAGAAGCTGAGATGATCAACTGGATAAAAGGCTAAGGACTTAACAGATTCGGGCTTATGTGATTTGAAAAACATGAGTAAATGAAGTATGTGAGTAGAACCCATGTTATGTAAGGTTAATGGGTTTCTCCCATATATGCTAAGTGGATAATATCTATTAAAGGTTAGATAGGTGCTGGTTGCCCATCTATTTAATGGGTTGGGATGGAGACTTGCTAATTAACTATCCAACCTTTGCCCATTGAAACCAATGGAACATGGAGGATATTGTTTAGAACAAGCTCTTGACTAGGAGTGGGAATCATGGAACGACCAATATGACTAATAAACATACCTGAACCATTCACAGCATGGACTTAGTCACGATCGTGATACTTCTCTGGCATAGTCAGCTTGTCAAGATCACTTGTGATATGATCCGTGGCTCCCGTGTCTGTATACTAGTTGGTGTCGACACCATAGGAGTGAATGGCTGCAGCAGCCACACGCCCATCCTTTGCCTGATGAGAGTGATCAAAGCGATGATAGCATTTGAGGGCGACGTGGCCGACCTTTCCACATACCAGACCGGCCTATTTCCAAAATTGAAGTTGGAGTTGGAGTTGGAGTTGAAGTTGCTGCCGGACATCTTGAAATTGTCTCCCTGGTTTTGACGCTCGTGGCCGCTATGTCCATAACCATGTCCACCACGTCCTCGTCCGCGGTTTCCTTGATTACTTCCTTGGCCAGCAGTGTTGCTGTGATTGCCTCGGCTAGCCATATTAACCGATGCCCTTGGGTTCTGGAAGTCCAGCCGCATCTCAAATGCAAGCAAATGAGCATAGACATCATCAAGACTCATTGTGTCTGCTCGAGTAGTAATTGATGGGACCAAAGAGTTGTATTTAGGATCAAGCCTGGCCAAGATATAGGTTATCAATTCCTCATCTCGGAGAGGCTGCCCTGCTGAGGCAATAGTATCTGCTAGGCTTTGCAACTTGGTAAAATATTTTGCAGCAGGTGTATCCTTCTTTTGTGTGTTGGAGAGTTGCATCTGGATTTGCATAATCCGAGCCTTGGACTGGGATGAAAGCATCCTCTCAAGTGCAGACCATACTTCAATAGAGGAAGTCAGATTCAAGACTTGCAAGAGCACTTCTGGTGAGAGAGAAGATAGAAGAGAGCTCAACACAAGTTGATATTGTTGTATCCATGTCTGATACGCCGGATTGGGGACAACTTGAGCCCTATCTGCCATGATCTGGCTCACTGTGGGATGCGGTGCTTTGTTGGTCCCATCAACTAAGATGAGCAACATCTGTCCCCTCAGATAGGCAATAAGCTGCGCCTTCCACAGCAGAAATTATCTTGGCCCAACTTGACATTGATGAGGTGGCCGAAGGTGGGTGTTGGAAGTATGCTGGCTGAAGCAAACATCATGGCGGCTGCCATAGAGGGAGATGAGATTGAGAGACCATGTGGTCTAAATCCCAAGTTGGTGATGAGTAATTGACACGTGGTTTGGTTAGAGTGAGTTTCGTTTGAGTGATTCGTGCCTTTTTGGCATTTGGCGAGGTCGGGTTATGATTAGACAGATTTGGCGCGTGGTCGTCTTCCTGGTTGGTCATTTGGGCCATTTCTCGCTTGAGTAGGATTTGTTGGTACTAATCATGTTTATATGCTTTGTGCCGTGCTATGCGATGTGGTTTTTGTCTGTGATGTCTGCAGGACGTCGAGTGGAGTCGTGGCGAGACACAGAGGACTGGACTAGGCGCAGGTGGCGCTGAGGTCAGAACAGTCGGGATGTGTCGAAGACGACGTGGACTCGAGGTGGTTGCGAGGCGTGCGAGACAAGGAACGCGGAAGCTTCCCGGAAGGTGCAGCAGGGGCGTTTCGGTAAAAGCGCGAGGCTGCAAAAGGAAGCGGATTAGCGGGCAAAGCATGGAGGGGTAAAATGGTCAAAGCAAAGTGTAAACCCATCAAGGAATGCTATAAATAGGAGTGTGTTTTCTGGTTGTTGGTAAGACTTGGAGAGGGGTTTTAGGGCTTTTGCTTTGTGCTTTAGTGGTTGAGAGAATGGGTGTATGAGATAGGGTTGTGTTCCTCCCAAGAACCATGTAGTTCTTGGTGTTCTTGAGGATTGAGAGAGAGAGAGATGAGCTGAGAAATGTGAACACCACCTTGTAATCATTCATGTCTCTTTGTCTCTTTTAAGAAATCTTGTTTGGAGATGGCTTATTTTCATTAGTTTCCTTGTGTTCTTGTCTCTGTTCTCTGCGTATTCTCTATGATTTCCTGTGTTTTGGTTCCTGGAGTTTCTCTGCTATTTGTGATCTTGGCCAAGAATGCTTCTTTCGGCCAGAGAATCCTATTTCTGCTCTTCTGAGTGTTTTCTTGCTTCAGGTTCTCAGTTTGGCATTTAATTTCCTTTGGCCGGCAGTATTTAAGTTTCCTGTGCAATCGGTTGGCAGCAAACGATCTCCCTGGCCGGCAGCAATTTTCAGTCCGTGCCTTGCAAATTTCTTGTTGCCTTTTGCTCAACTGCTTCCAGTCTTTTCTGCCAAATATTAGGAGCAGTTCGGAACTCCCTTTCCTTTAGTTGTTGAGTTTGGCCAGCAAAGAGTACACTTTGTCCTGTTGCATGCTTTTATCCCATTCGGCCAGCACAAAAATTACGTGCAATGGGACAAGAAAAGCAAGAAGTATCCATGCTTCTTCTTTAGTGCATGTGCCTTTTTTCCTCCATTTTGCATGCGATCCAGACAGCAGTATTTTCAGTTGAAATTTTTACTGGCTGGTCTCTGATTTATGCTGAATTTTTCAGTATCACATGCGTTCCAAATTTCAGCAAAATTATTTTTTTTTAATTTTCTGTGAGGTGCTGTGTTTTGCATCTTTTTGAAAAATCAGTGTTTGATTTTCCGGGGGCGATTTTGAAGCGAGCGACATTCACCCCCCCTCTGTCGCCATTTCGGTCCTACAATTGGTATCAGAGCCGGTTAGCTCTAATTCATAGATCTTAACCGGTCTCAAGAGTCATGGCGACGGACAAGTACTCGACCAAGCCGCCCGTGTTCGATGGCATCGATTACCCCTTCTGGAAGAGCCGAATGGAGACATACATCCAGGCTCAGGGGTATGACATCTGGCGAAAGGTCAAGGTACGATTCGCTGTTCCTGCCGATGAGAACATCAATGCCGGGAACATGGCTGATGTTGAGGCGAATGCAAAGGCAAGGAACATCATCATCCAGGGGTTGAGTCGTAGCGAGTTTGACCGTATATCTCACCTGTCGTCCGCCTACGACATCTGGGTGACCCTCGACGCATACCATGAGGGCACCACCCAGATCAAGACGGTTCGACAGGACCAGTTCAAGCGCGAATACAACAAATTCGAGATGCTTGCTGGTGAGTCCCTGGACGAGTGCTTTTCGCGATTTCACAAAATCTTGAGCAACCTCCGAGCGGTCGGTCTCACATACCCCGACTCGGACAACGCTCGTCAGATGCTCGCGGCACTCGATCTGCGCGTGTGGGAGATGAAGGTGACCACCATCAAAGACACGACAGACCTCTCGACCCTGACTCTTGACGCGCTGTACTCGCGCCTCAAGACTCACGAGATTGACGTTGTCTCTCGTCGGTCGAAGTCACAGTCGATAGCTTTGGTCACCGATCCCAGTCCGGCTTCTGGTTTTTCCGCCGATTCGCTATGTGGGTTCTCCCTTGCTGCTCTTTGTGACGTAACTGATGATCAGTTAGAGCAGCTCGAGGATGAGCAACTGGCCCTCCTAGCTCGGAAGTTTTCCCATGCTTACAAGAGGAGGAGGGACAGGAAGAGGGGAGGACCTGTCATTTGCTTCGAGTGTGGTGGCCCCAACCACATTCGGGCAAATTGCCCCAAGCTGGAGAAGGGCAAGAACGACTACGGTGGTTCGGGCAAGATTGACTACACCGACAAGAACCGCAACAAGAAGCCTCCAGCTCAGACGCTGGGAAAGAAGAAGTTCCGCAACTTCGGGAAGGCCAAGAAGCTCTTCCACCGCGTCCTCACCGCTTTCGACGACCTCGACCTCAGCGAGGTGGAGGGATGGAGCGACGACGACGGGACTGGTGACCAAGAGCCCAAGGATGGCGACGACGACTTCTCCGGCATGTGCTTCATGGCCCTCGAGGGCGAACTCAGCGACAGCGAGCTGTACTCCGACTCGGACGAGGTATGCCCCACCTACGACCAACTCAATCATGCTTTTCTTAAGCTAGGTGGATTTCATGCTAGAGCTAGGGCTAGGTGTACTGAGTTAGAGAAGGAAGTAGACAGATTGTCACTAGAGATTATTGCTCTTACATCTGGTCCCTCTAGTGACGACTGTGATACATGCTCTGTCTTGCTCGGTGACATGGAGAAATTAAGCACCTCGCATGATAGTCTGTCCTCTGAACTTGACATTGTTAAGGTGGAGAATCTTAGTCTCTTGGCTGAACTAGAAATGAGTAGGATTGCTTCTACTTCATCTACTCCTGTTGAGACTATTGCTTGCACCTCATGTGAGGATAAGGACAATGCTTTTAGAGGCCTTTACACCATGCTGTTAGATCTGCCCGAGTCTTGTGAAAACTGTAATAAATTGAAGATGAACCTAAAACGGGCAGATCATAAGATTGCTGAGTTGAGTGCTTCTTTACTTGAGCCTATTGATTCATGTTTGAACTGTCCCAAGTTAACTGCTGAACTTGAATCTGTCTCAAAACAGTTTCAAGAAATGATTGACAACAACAAGAAAATGACTCAGTATGCGACTAAGGATCCTGTTAGCTCACCGTGCATTAATTGTGATAAACTAAAACTTGAACTCGTTGCATTGAATGACAAATGTGTGAAGCTAACTAAGGACTTACTAGAGAAGCCACAACCTGGTTGTGATGTGATTGATGGTGTGGGGGAGAAGCCCCAGGGTAAGGGTGAGACGCCTAGAGATGCGAACCAACCTGCTAGTAGTAGGTCTGTCCCCTCAGAGTCGGCTGTGCATGCACAAGCCATTCTTTCCTCTACTATTGGTTCTTCTTCTGCTCCCTTACCTCCTGCTGTTTCCTCTTCTCCCTGCTCTTCTTGCACCTCTCTCTTTCGGGAGTGTCAGTATCTTATGAACACTCTCGAGAGATTTGTAGGAGGCAAGAAGAAGCTTAATCTTATTCTAGACCAATCCAAGATTTGTAAGTTCAATCAAGGTCTAGGATATGATTTCTATGAGGATATGAGGAAGCATCCTCCTGCTATTCTCAGACCCATAGTGGGAGGTGCGATCGAGGTCGAGCCCAGATCTGATGAGGTCAAATTCAAATCAGCGGGCTTTGTCCAGGGGATTTCTGACAGCAAGGTGATTTCACCTGCTGCTTCGGCCTCTCAGAAGGCGAAGCCTCTTGGTGCTACTTCCACCTCTCAGAAGGTGAAGTACCACTGCACCTTCTGTCAGAAGGATGGGCACTCGGTCGAGAGATGCTTCAGGCGCGCCAGGATTGCGCGTAGAAACCGTGCTGAGGCACTTAGGCGTATTCAGGGTCAGCCCCAGACCTTGGGTGCACCTGAGACCAGCACGAGATCTAGGACTGCTTTTCTTGATGGGTTTGGGCAGCATCGAGGACTTGGTTTTTCTGAGTCTTCCGGTTTTCGTCCTCATGCTGCTCCTGGTCGTGACTTCCGCCGTCCTGAGGGTAGATCTCGTTTCCCCCGTCGAGATAGCTACCCGCGGCGCGATCAGCATGTTGCTGGTGTGCCGACTCGCTTTCCCGTAGCAGTCGGACCCAGCAACAGCTTCGGGTCTACACGTAGACCTTCTGGCTTGGTGAGTGGCAGAGAGTATAGGGTAGATAGAGGTCAGTCGTGCTTGACTACTTCATCTGCTCGACGTGTTGTTCAGTATTGGGTTCCAAAATCACTCTTGATTTACCCCAGTACTGAGACTTTACTCTCTGTTTGACTCAGGCTCGCCGGGCAGGGAAGGGAGAGGTTTGGCTCGTAGACTCCGGGTGCTCACGGCACATGACCGGAGACTCTCGTTGGTTCTCTTCCCTAGCCCGTGCTCCAGGTGATGAGACGATCACCTTCGGAGATGCTTCATCTGGGCGTGTCATCGCCAAAGGTACAGTACGTGTTAATGATTCATTTCTTTTGAGGGATGTTGCCTTGGTTAGTAAACTGCGGTATAATTTGCTTTCGGTTTCTCAGCTTACCGATGACGGTTATGAGGTGAGTTTCAAGAAAAACAATTGCAAAATTCTTGATTCTTCGGGTGGTCTGGTTTGTGGGATTTCTCGTTTTGGGAGGATCTTTCGTGCTGATTTTTCTGAGTCCTCTGGTGATCCTCTCAGGTGTTTAGTTGCTTCTGAGTCCCGCGATCTGACTTTCTGGCATAGGAGACTTGATCATATTGGATTTGAACATTTGACCCGAGTTAGCGGCCACGATCTCATTTGTGGTCTGCCTAAACTCAAGATGGTCAAAGATCTTGTTTGTGCTCCCTGCCGGCACGGCAAGATGGTTGCCGCTTCTCATCCTCCGATCACAGTTACGATGACCGATGCACCGGGACAGCTGCTCCACATGGACACTGTTGGGCCAGCTCGAGTGCAGTCAGCAGGAGGGAAGTGGTACGTCCTTGTCGTGGTCGATGACTATTCGAGGTTTTCTTGGGTGTTTTTCTTAGCCTCAAACGATGAGACGTTTTCACATTTCCGAGGTCTTTTCAGTAGGCTTTCTGTTGAGCTCCCGGGTGCCTTACGAGCGATCCGCAGTGACAATGGCACGGAGTTCAAGAATTCCTACTTCGAGAGTTTCTGTGGTGAGACAGGTGTAGAGCATCAGTTCTCCTCTCCGCACGTCCCACAGCAAAATGGTGTTGTGGAGAGAAAGAACCGTACCTTGGTCGAGATGGCCAGGACGATGCTTGATGAGTACTCTACACTGCGGAAGTTTTGGGCTGAGGCTATAGCCACCGCGTGCCATGTCTCAAATCGAGTTTTTCTGAGGGCACACTTGCACCGTACTTCTTATGAGCTGAGATATGGGCGAAAGCCCAGTGTCTCTCATTTTCGCGTGTTTGGTTGGAAGTGCTTTATTTTGAAGTCCGGGAATCTAGACAAGTTCGAGTCACATTCTTGTGATGGGATCTTTCTAGGTTACTCGCCTTCTTCGCGGGCTTATAGGGTCTGGAACTGCGAGTCTAGCAAATTGGTTGAGACCTGTGAGGTGACCTTTGACGAGGCCAGTCCGGGGACTAGGCCAGATATCTCAGGTTCTTTAGAGCAGTCCGAGACCATCTTTGTGGATGACGAGGACGATGGAGATGAGGGTTATCTACCCGATCCAGTCCCTTATCCACCCCTTGAGGTGCCGTCTTCCACCGCACCTCCAGGTGACCAGCCCATGCCTTCTGCTTCCTCTGGAGCTAGTGGCTCTGTTCCTACCTCGTCAGCTCACGAGGTAGAGGCCACTTCTTCATCTCATCCTGGACCTCCTCGACATATCCAGAAAAGGCATCCTTCTGAGCAGATGATTGGAGACCTGTTCGAGCGTGTTACCCGCTCAAAATCTGGCTTATCTCAATTCTGTCTCCATTCTGCTTTCATTGCCTCCTTTGAGCCTAAGGATGTTTCTCATGCTCTTTCCGATGAGTCTTGGGTCAATGCCATGCATGACGAGCTAGAAAACTTCGAGAGAAACAAGGTCTGGTCGCTTGTCGAGCCCCCGTGAGGTCACAATGTCATTGGGACTAAGTGGGTGTTCAAAAACAAGCAGAGCGAGGATGGAGTGGTTATTCGAAACAAGGCTAGACTGGTAGCTCAGGGGTTCTCCCAGGTTGAGGGTCTGGATTTCGAGGAGACCTTTGCCCCTGTAGCTCGACTTGAGGCCATTAGAATTCTGCTTGCCTTTGCAGCTTCTAAGGGTTTCAAGCTGTACCAGATGGACGTCAAGAGTGCCTTCCTTAATGGGTTCATTGAGGAAGAAGTCTATGTCAGACAGCCTCCTGGTTTCGAAAACCCCAAATACCCTAACCATGTCTTCAAGCTTTCCAAAGCGTTGTATGGACTTAAGCAGGCCCCAAGAGCTTGGTATGAGAGGCTTAAGTCCTACCTGTTGAGTCATGGTTTTGAGATGGGTAAAGTTGACAAGACCTTGTTCATCCGCCGACATGGCACTGATCTGTTGCTCGTCCAGATTTATGTGGATGACATCATCTTTGGCGGCTCCTCGCATGCTCTCGTTTCCCAGTTCTCCGATGTCATGAGCTCGGAGTTTGAGATGAGCATGATGGGCGAGTTAAGCTTCTTCCTTGGCTTCCAAATTAAGCAGACTCGGGAGAGTACATTCCTGCACCAGGGCAAGTACACTCGAGACCTCCTGAAGCGCTTCGACATGAGTGATGGTAAGCCGGTGTCCACTCCGATGGCTACCTCGGCTTCACTCGACCCAGATGAGGATGGCGAGCCAGTTGATCAGAAGGAGTATAGGAGTATGATCGGCTCCCTCTTATACCTCACTGCCTCGAGACCGGACATACACTTCGCTGTGTGTCTTTGTGCCCGGTTTCAGGCTTCTCCTCGCGTATCTCACCGCCAGGCGGTGAAACGCATTCTTCGGTACCTTCGAGCTACCATTGATTATGGTATCTGGTACTCTTCCTCTTCCTGTCTTTCCTTGAGAGCCTTCTCGGATGCAGACTTTGCCGGCTGTAGGATAGATAGGAAGAGCACATCTGGCACTTGCCAATTTATTGGCACTTCTCTCGTTTCCTGGTCTTCGAGGAAGCAGTTCGGTGTTGCACAGTCCACCGCAGAGGCCGAGTACGTTGTTGCAGCTAGTTGCTGTAGCCAGGTGCTTTGGATGGTCTCGACCCTGCGGGATTTTGGGTTGACTATAGATAGTGTTCCACTCTTTTGTGATAATACTTCTGCGATTAACATTGCTAAGAACCCAGTGCAGCACTCCCGGACCAAGCATATTGATATTCGCTATCACTTCCTTATAGACCATGTAGAGAAGGGTGACATTGTGCTTCAGTTTGTGGAGAGTGACCACCAGTTGGCTGATATTTTCACCAAGCCATTGGATAGTTCGAGGTTTTCAGCTCTGCGGGGAGAGCTTGGGGTGGTTTGTCCTTATGGACTGGAGTGAGGGGGAGTTTTGGACTTTACTGCTTTACTATATTGATTATGCTTCTGTCTCATTTCTGTCACTTTGCATTTGGGTGCATTGGGTTTAGTCCTTCCAGCATAGGTTAGAGTGCTTCTCTTGTCTAGTTGCTTAGACTTCTGCTCTTATCTTGTGATTTTAGGATGCTGCTTATTAGCTGTTTCTTATCTCACTAGGTTGAGCTCACTCACTGCTTGTAGGTTCTAGCGAGGGTTGGGCCACCCTCGGGTAGACAGGGTACGTGTTTGCTCTCTAGTGTGTGTGCTAGACAGTCAGCTGATAGTCCTGGAGTCATATGGGGTAGATGAGAGTCTGTCTGAGCCATAGTATCCTCTACATCTTATCTATGCTTTAAGGACTACCCGTTTGGATTTTCTTTCCCAGCTTCTCGATTTATTGCTTTGGTTCAGGGGGAGTTCATTTGGGAGCTTATGGAGCTTAATATTAACTTAACTCTACTTGAACTAAAAGGTGCATCTCATGTTGAGGGGGAGCTGGATTTTCTTGCATGTTAGCATCTCGCATTGTAATATAACTACTTTGAGCCCTGTTTATTATCCTATTTTGACATATTTACAATGCTTTACACCTTGCCATGACTTGTGCTCTATTTGCTAGATTTATCATGACTCCATATGTGTAGACTAGTTTTTGCCATGATCAGTAAATTAAAACTGCTACTTGAATTAAAATTTGTCATGCTAGCTTTTGAGTTTAGTCTTTCTTGAGCTATCCCTTTATGATTCATGCCATGTCAAATAGATTGAGTAGAGCGTTGAATCTCTATTGAGCCTTAGATTGAGTTGTTTTAGTCTCTTGATGTAGCATGCGGTAGTACAACATGTTTACAAAGCAAAATGATCTCTTTTGTGCGAAAAAACTGATTTCACCAATTCTTTCTCATGAGACGGCTTGCCATTGCACTAGGCATGAACTCAGGGGGAGTTTTGGATGACCTAGACTATCTTCTTAAGCTTCTTGCTTGGAGTAGTTGCATAAGGCTTGAGATCTAGCACATGAAAAAAATGGGTTGGAAACGACCATGAGCTTTAAAAGGACAATGTTTTATGTGTTCAATTTGCTTAAGCTACAACAAGAACCATGTACTTAACCAATGTTTCAATCTTGAGCTTATAACACTCTATTTGGACTCAATTGTAGCTTCTTAGTTCTGCTTAGCTTATTGACATGGCCTGCATCATCCTTGGATATCTCTAGTTAGACTTTGCTTATTGATGACTTGACATGCTCATAAAATGCATTACATTTCAGATCGTCATCTATGTGCTCTAGCTAGGATATACATATCTTGTCATGATCTAGATAGCCTTTTATTGAGTTATGGCTTGGTGTAGTTCATTATCGTCATCATGGATAATTCTCATGGCTCAAAATGCTTAGAAATAATCAAACTTCAGCCATTTTTGTGATCTTATTCTCTCTTTTGCATCCTTGATGTGTTTATTGCCAAAAGGGGGAGAATAGAGGAGAAAAAGGCATTTAGGAACTTTCTAGAGCTTTGGAGAAAAATTTGCTCTTTCTGTTGTAGCTCTAGTGTTCCTTTGTCAACATGGTCATTACCTTCCTTAATCTTCTTTGGACCATGTTTGACTCTTTGTCATTTCAAACAAACTCATCGTTTTTCAGGGTTTGTCAATATACTCATCAAGGGGGAGATTGAGAGACCATGTGGTCTAAATCCCAAGTTGGTGATGAGTAATTGACACGTGGTTTGGTTAGAGTGAGTTTCGTTTGAGTGATTCGTGCCTTTTTGGCATTTGGCGAGGTCGGGTTATGATTAGACAGATTTGACACGTGGTCGTCTTCCTGGTTGGTCATTTGGGCCATTTCTCGCTTGAATAGGATTTGTTGGTACTAATCATGTTTATATGCTTTGTGCCGTGCTATGCGATGTGGTTTTTGTCTGTGATGTCTGCAGGACGTCGAGTGGAGTCGTGGCGAGACACAGAGGACTGGACTAGGCGCAGGTGGCGCTGAGGTCAGAACAGTCGGGATGTGTCGAAGACGACGTGGACTCGAGGTGGTTGCGAGGCGTGCGAGACAAGGAACGCGGAAGCTTCCCGGAAGGTGCAGCAGGGGCGTTTCGGTAAAAGCGCGAGGCTGCAAAAGGAAGCGGATTAGCGGGCAAAGCATGGAGGGGTAAAATGGTCAAAGCAAAGTGTAAACCCATCAAGGAATGCTATAAATAGGAGTGTGTTTCCTGGTTGTTGGTAAGACTTGGAGAGGGGTTTTAGGGCTTTTGCTTTGTGCTTTAGTGGTTGAGAGAATGGGTGTATGAGATAGGGTTGTGTTCCTCTCAAGAACCATGTAGTTCTTGGTGTTCTTGAGGATTGAGAGAGAGAGAGAGATGAGCTGAGAAATGTGAACACCACCTTGTAATCATTCATGTCTCTTTGTCTCTTTTAAGAAATCTTGTTTGGAGATGGCTTATTTTCATTAGTTTCCTTGTGTTCTTGTCTCTGTTCTCTGCGTATTCTCTATGATTTCCTGTGTTTTGGTTCCTGGAGTTTCTCTGCTATTTGTGATCTTGGCCAAGAATGCTTCTTTCGGCCAGAGAATCCTATTTCTGCTCTTCTGAGTGTTTTCTTGCTTCAGGTTCTCAGTTTGGCATTTAATTTCCTTTGGCCGGCAGTATTTAAGTTTCCTGTGCAATCGGTTGGCAGCAAACGATCTCCCTGGCCGGCAGCAATTTTCAGTCCGTGCCTTGCAAATTTCTTGTTGCCTTTTGCTCAACTGCTTCCAGTCTTTTCTGCCAAATATTAGGAGCAGTTCGGAACTCCCTTTCCTTTAGTTGTTGAGTTTGGCCAGCAAAGAGTACACTTTGTCCTGTTGCATGCTTTTATCCCATTCGGCCAGCACAAAAATTACGTGCAATGGGACAAGAAAAGCAAGAAGTATCCATGCTTCTTCTTTAGTGCATGTGCCTTTTTTCCTCCATTTTGCATGCGATCCAGACAGCAGTATTTTCAGTTGAAATTTTTACTGGCTGGTCTCTGATTTATGCTGAATTTTTCAGTATCACATGCGTTCCAAATTTCAGCAAAATTATTTTTTTTAATTTTCTGTGAGGTGCTGTGTTTTGCATCTTTTTGAAAAATCAGTGTTTGATTTCCCGGGGGCGATTTTGAAGCGAGCGACATTCACCCCCCCTCTGTCGCCATTTCGGTCCTACAGAGATTGTGGCGGGAAAAGAGCCAAACATGACGATCTTTAGAGGAGAGGCTCTGATACCAAGTAGAAAATCAGAGTAGAAGATAATCGGCAAACAATGGTTTGGCTTCTGCACACCCAAAAACCGGGATGTCGTAGGAAATACATATTTGCCGGACGTACTACAGTCCATTTCAGAAACTCGGTACAGATTTGGTTGTTTTCCATATCCAACCGATACACTAATCAAAGATACACGGAAGGAAATATCTATAGATATACATATAAAATACAAAGGGGATGTTAGAGATAAAATCGCTTACTGAGTCTGCAAGCTGGACAGAATTCTGCACAAATCTGCAACCTCTCGGAACCTTCAGAGCCAAGTCTGCATCTTCAGAAACTTTGTGCAAAACAGTGACAAAATAGAGACACCTCTTTAACAAAGTATATGAACAAGGACAACTATTTAGCCCTTTGGTTTATGCAAAAGAACAACAGAGATATAACCTTTTTTATTTTTTTTAAATTTAATTACGTTAAAAAAATCTAACAACCGCTACAGTGCAAATAAGCCCACAACAATGCAAAAAAGCCCACAGCTAGAGCTCATAAGCTCTAATGAGCACCCCCAGGACAAGTACATGGGAATCCTAAGTTTCCAGTAGGGTGAAAAGTGGATACGAATTATTCGTATTATCCGGTTACCAAATTCGATAGGATGAGAATATGTTATAAATTTTCTCATCCTATTAACAATTTAGTATTCGTATTCAAATTCGCATAAAAAATATAGATAAGAGTATGGTATAGACGTTTACCATCCAAAATGTTATTTTATCCAGACTATCTGTATTCGTATTAGACAAAACAATATACATATTTTATTATAATATAACTAATTAGTTAGATAAGTTTTTTAATTGAATGTGAATTCGTGTTTCTTTAGGTGAAGTAAATGAATTAGAATGATTAAGTGTGATTGTACGAGGATAAAATGACATTAATGTCTTCATACTACATAAGTTACGAGGATATCGGGATATGACCGAATTGAGTACATATTCGATTCGTATTCGTATTTGTTACAATATTTGATTCGTATTTTATTTACAAATATGAATACAGATGTAATTTAGACACTATTTAATCCGTATCCGATTTGTTTTCACTCCGTAGTTGCCAGCACCAACAGCACGTTGATGTGGTTATCTCGTATCGACCATTGTAGCATCCAAAGCGAAGGACGACATTGATCAAAGGCATAGAGCTTTCGTTAACCCGTAAAGTCTTTGTTTCTTTTGCGTAAGCTTCGTCGTGGTTGCAGCTCTTCTCATGTTCGCCTTTCTTCTTGTTGTTGTTCCTTTTTCTTTTCTGTAAGTGCTTGTTACTGTTTCTATTTTCTCCATAATTGAAAAACAGAGCTTCTGCCAGTTTCTTAAAAAAAATTAAACAGATCTAAATCAACATTGATTTTCACACTTCCTACAATTTTTCACATAAAAGTAGCACTATCTATGAAAAATGCGAGTGAGATCGACAAGTTTGGCCAAGGTTTGCGTTGCATTAGGAAGAAGCAGCTGTTTGAGACGCAGGGAAGTTCTCTAAAAAAAGGATGCAGGGATGTTAGACAAGAACTTGCACCTAACCAACCCTCACCAAACTTCCACATGTGTGGCCTAGACATACACACGTATGCGGTACCATCGCCCATTAACCACCCTGGCCTTCTTGATAGGGAAAAGAATTAAAATGACGGCTAGCTAACCAGTACTCCTAGTACAACATTTGTCATGAAAGTACTCAAGCAGTGCAGGCGAATTATCATCAAGGAATGCTCGAAATGCGAGGCAACCTCGTACGGTTTGATGATCTGATGGATGGTTCGCTGAGAAAGATCTGAAATCAAATGGGGACTCCTTTTCGTCCGTTGGAAATTCAGAACATATCCCGGTCAATTTCTTTTGGGGTCAATTCATGGATACGGCAAGATATACATGAACGGAGTCAGACAGACAGACCAATACAGACGTCAGGGAGAATACGTGCAAAGATTCCTCGCTTTGGTGAGCGGTTCTCCTCAGAGATGCAGCAGAAAGAGAAGAGGTTAATACTAGCATGTATCAGGAATGACGGCCCGCTCCGATTGAAATCGTGGAACTTCGCAGGAAACAAATCAATTTCTTAAAAGGATCCTTCGGTTCAAACGGAGCACACCTGCTTCGTTTCATGTCTTCAGCGGGCAAATGATGGGCCTGTTCTTTTGGGCTTTTTAAATCGGCTTTTGATTTCTGTTACAATACCTAACTTTCAAACGAAGTATTTTCTTAAGACGGGGTTTACAAGTTAAATGATCTACACGTTAAAAGTTCAACATCTGTACCAGCCAAAATCGCAAGTGGGTATCTATCTCTTCGTAATCTGTACCGTAAACAGTCAAAATTCAAAAATTTCAACCAAAAGCCATAAACCGCAGCCGAAAAAAACAGGCCCGACATACGCCTCCAACATCTGCGGCTAAACTTTTATGATCAGCATTTTAATAGAACCCTAGATTGACCCCCCCAACAACAAAATCTGCGATCCTTACGTGCAACTCGCTGGTTCCATAAAAGGATGCTGTAGTCTAGTACTAGTACACGGGAACCTGTCATACTAGCTAACATGTGATATTGTCGACCGAAATCACATGGCGCCACACGCTGCACGAGAGAGATCGGAAGCTTTGGATCTATCGTCCCCATAAACCACGATTTTGCGTAATTCGATTGGCATGGAATCCTTGCCGACAAGCAATCGGTCGAGCTGCTTAGTGACATCCAATTAAAGTACTGGTTGGTTTCGACGTAGTTCCATTCATTCTAAGCAGAAAAATCTGGCTAGATCACCTGTCTTAAAGGTGACAGTTGAACCTTCTCCAGTTAAGTCTGCATCTTGAAACTCCGTACATGAAAATTATCTTATGTAGGCGCCTTATCGATTGTAACTACGACTGGTAGACTCGACCAAATGCTATTAGTACTATTTCCCCTAGGGTTAGGGCGCAAATAAACATCAAAACATAGTGCATTCCTTCTTCTGTGTTGCATGTCAAGATGCTGAATTAATATTAGCCTTAATGGGATCTCACAGGATGGCTTACGGACCAGTCATGATCCTATCCAATCCAACTACTACCTGCTGAGATGTATAGATAGATCTTCCTTCCTTGGCTTCCAAGATCGTATCACATCGGTTGCTTCGCGTGTGTAACTCAATTTGCAGCAAATGGTTCTTGTTAGTGGCATTACAGCCAGACTGATAGGGTTAGCCTACCAAGCCACAAAACTAAAATGTACTGTCACAAGATTTGCCCAAATCATACATTTTCCCTGGTTTAGTTGAAAGGGCCAGCGTCTTCACTGCGACGCAGGCTGAAAAGGTTTCTAGAACAGATGACCCATGCAACCGTTCATTTTGTTAATTGGTGTGTACACACACACACACACACACACACATATATATATATATATATATATATATATATATATATATATATATATTATGTATGTATGTATGTATGTATGTACCCACACTAACCAGCGCACAGGTATAAAATACACGGAAAAGTTACTGACATTTTTGAATGAATTTATCATCGGTTCTGAATGAGATTATTGCCAAATCTTCATAGTACCGGAAAATTACTATCATTTCTGAATGAAGTTACTATCGGTAGCAAGTGAAGTTATTGCTGAACGCTCACAGTACACAGTCAGTAGTAACTTTCCTCACAGCTGATGATAACTTTTCTCACAGCCGGTGATAACTTCCCAGGGTGTAAAACTGCACGCACAGAACGCGCAAACATAGAATAGCACTACCGTGTGTGTGTATGTATATATATACACCTTTTACTCCTGGGTGTAATTACACCTACATCTAATATACCACCTAAACAAATTTGAAATATTCCTTTATCACTTTAAGTATACTCGTATACTAATTATAAGATACTCCAATGTAAACCGCATGAAAAAATTGGAAGGAAGTTCATAGTTTTTAGCGCATTTTGTAAATACCTTCATATACGCACATAAAAAAGAGTATGTAAAAAAATGTATATACCACTTCTGAAAAATGGTTCATACCATCTAGTTGATCTTAAATACTTGTATATTACACGTATATACCCTCCGTTACACGAGATACTGCTACATTTTAAGGTGTGTGTATACACACAGTTGAGAAGAGTTACAAGAGGCAGCTAATAGTTCTGGTGTTATACTGTGCAATCTATGCTGTTACAGCAATTACCAATTCTAATAAAGTGCTGCTATTACACCTCTGAAAAAGATGATATCAAGAGATTAATGCATCAAAGGACGGTGAAATAAAACTGAGAATTACAAGCCGCCACAATGCCAGATTACGTCTAGACCTCTAGCTACACATTACTTTAGATGGGTCATCTATTTTTTTTTCATTATTATTCTGGCATCTTTCCACTGGTTTCCTTGCTTTTTTTTCTCTCTTCATAAATAAATGGAGCACAGGGATTAACTTTTCATAACCACACTTTAATATAGGCAAGATTTGCAAGATGAAAAGGTTACTACACACCAAGATAGCCTCTCAACAGAACTTTGACCGGGAGGCCAGCAGAATGATTGGTCGGCGAACCAAAGCAAGGCAGGAGCAGCCAACCATCCGGGGACACAGCGCCATATATACATGGAGCACGGATAGGAGGAACAAAGGTCGACGCACGAATTAGATATGGGAGAATATATGAAAGCAGCGGCGACCAGGATCCAAGGGGATATAGGCAAGCAGGGCAGGGACCAAGTAAACTGAATTTTAAAAGAAAACCTAAAGCAAGAGAATTTGGAGGAGAAGAGGGATCAAACCTTTCCACTACAATACAAGGGAAGAATAAACTGCAAAGAAAAGAAGGGGAAAAGCTACTGGAAGTAGAATCCAAGACGCAATAAAAGGAAGAAAGTCAAGGGAGAGAGAGAGAGAGAGAGAGGTGTGTGTGTAAAATGCCGGAGAATTTGCAAGGTGCGCCGGTCAGTATGCACAATTTGCAGTCTTATCCTTTCAAAAAAGTACGTAGAATTCGGAGGCATATGGCGCATATCGTAATTTTTCTTGGACATGCTCAGCGCGTCAAATCTAATCATGTGGAATTCCGAAGGAAACTAAACATCCACTGGTATGAGTGGGTGTGGGGTTTTCTATGAAATTTCAGTGAGAATTCTGCGTTCCAAACTGTCTGTCCTCGGCGCTCTTACTAATATCTAGAACTTTTAACACATCCGTGTGTGAATTCTTGCTGAATGACTATACGAGAAGATCCAAAATTATATTATAATGAACCACTGTTAACTGAGAAGAGTAAAAATTTGAATTACAAATTTGTCGAATTTTTGGAACTGTCTTCAGATCAACCGGTCAGACCGGCCAAGAGGGGCGGTCAGACCAAACCTCCTTAGCGGTCATACCGCTAGCCAAAACCGGTTTGACCGGCCCCTATCAACGGTCTAACTGGATGGGCATGCGGTCAGATCGGCTGGTGGTGTTGCTCTCAGCTAACCTTTGAATTTTGGGGAGATTGAGTCCTGCGATGATTTTTGTCAACCAAAGTCAGTGTATATATGTTGCATAAGGCATGTTATAGCTAACGTGGGTCAAGTTGTGAATAATTTATGACTAGAAATGATTTCTTTGTCTTTGGATGTGTAGAATTGCTTAAAGTCAACTATTGTCAATAGAGAGGATCAGGACTACGCTCATGAAGTAGTCGAGACCCAGAACGATCAAGAATGCCGGGGTGAGATGGTTGAATTCAAGAATGGCACGAAAAAGATAGGAAATATTGAAGGGAGATTCGAGTGATGGATTGCACCATGTGGCTTGGTCGGTCCAAGTGAGGTGTGGTTCAGTAGAACCAAAATATGAGAGATTTGCCGACGTGTGGTAAACCAGTGGTGCACCTATACGTGGTAAGCATGACGATTGCTTGCAATAAAAGATGAAGACCGGATCAAGAAAAGATATTTTGGTAAGTTAACAAAAATACCAGAAACTACATTAAATCAAAACTGTGACGCTTGGGAGAGCGGTTTAGATCTAGAAGAACTGAGAAGATCAAGTTGGCTAAGGAGCCAATCAAATCAGCTTGGAGCCAGCAATCTGACCGCCAGGAGATCAGACCGGGCCTAGGTCACCGACCAGACCGCTAGCAGTACGCATTTCTCTAGAGTTTGATTTCTTGAGCGATTTAGTTTGGGTTTTTGGCTACTAATTCTATTCTCAATAACTATAGTTATCTGAATAAAGGATGAAGAATACATAAAGAAAAATTTGATTGGCACTATTCACCTTTCAGCCCTACACTTGCCGTGAGTTATTCCTGTCCTCTAATTAGATCCACCTCACGTCTGACGCACACCTAGATTTTCCTCGGTGCGTCCCACTCGATTATTCATGGCTCATTCATTGGATTTGTGAACAATCTCACGTGTCTCTCGCCAAAACGCTCTTATTAACAATCTACAGGTGTATTCTTTTTGCTACGGTTGATAAACAATAATAACTGATAGAGAGGCTGTGAGAGAATCTAGTAAGAAAAATTTATATGCGGTTTTAATCGATATAGATGAAGTCGCTAATGTGTCTATTACAATCAAGTTTTAGATGTTATCTTAAAAAGACACTTCGTTTAAAAAATAGTTGTTATAAAAATACATTACTATAGAAAATCAAAAACTGAATAAAAAAAGAAAAGACTCTAGCTACACGTCTAAAGGGCGGCCTTTATGGTGGGAAAACAGACACACATTAGTATTTAGTAGGAGTGATACAGCCATACATGAGCGATACATGTCTGGAGCTCCAGCAAATTGCTGTCATTTCATGCGTCAGGCAAACAAAAATATCAAGAAATAGGTAGATTTGAAGGATACATATCCTTTGCATACTAACACATGAGCGGTGCTACAGTGCCGTATCTTTCTCAGATTTGTTCCAAGCGTTGAAAAGCAGAGGATCTTTTTTTCTGAATTAGAAAAGTTGAGAGTAATATATGCAATTTGTAACGTACAGTAGGCATGTATGTGATGTCCGTTGCGCACCAGGTCTTTATGGTTCTCTCCCGTACAAGCTCTACTCTATATATATATCGGTTTACCTCTGCTCACACTTCACTTCTCCTCGCCTTCCATCTCCTCCTCTCCGTCTTCCCACACAGAGCACACGAGGTTCTGTCTCTTTGAACTACCCAACGCTTGCAGATTTTATTTCACAGCATTTGTGTCTCTCTGCACAAGTTTTCGCACCTGTTGTCTCCTCCTTTTCATGCCAAATGTTTTATGCTCTTGTTGTTTATTCGCTTTTAGCCGGATGCTGAAACTTGCAGTGTTGTTTCTTGCAGAGAAGAGAGAGAGAGAGAGAGAGAGAGAGAGAGAGAGAGAGAGAGAGAGAGAGAGAGAGGGCAAGAGATGGCAGGCTGCGAAGAAGCGAAGTCATCGGCTTATATGGAGGAAGAGGTAATTTGCCATAACTTCTGTGAATTGACTACTAGCAAAACGATCAAGAATGGTGATTACAGTTGATAAGTTCTCTTCAAGTGGTTTCCTATTTTGATTGAACAGAATACAATGCATATACATGCCTTGGTTTGATAAGTTCTCTTCTAGTTGGAACTCGGTAGCGATATCAATAGGGAGCTAACACTTTCTCGAAGCAATGCTGGACTTGAGTATGATATGAATTAAAATATACATGAAGGCCATCTATGCATATCAAAAAAATTCTGAGAGTTTCACTCAAGTTTCTAAGATAATCACGCAGGAACATCTCCTAAATTGTCCTCTCTTTATTTTTCTGCACACGTTTGACGAGTAGCATCTTAAGAACCAGGGGACAAAAAGAGGAATTCTTAGTTTGTAGTGTTTGCTCGTTTCGTTTCTCTTTTTTGTCAGATGAAAATGAATCATCTCGCCTTTAGTGAGACCGGTTAATTTCCCAGTGAAGGAGGAAATCTTCAGTTTTGAGAGTGTTCTTTTGATGTATCTTAATTTGATCTTAATTTGGCACTTAACTACTTGAGTACTTTTAATCTAGAACCTGCAGTTTCAACCATCCAAGGGAACTTACTACGGAACATTACCTAACGTGTTCCTAAATTAAGGCACTTATCCTCAACACCTACTTAGAAAACCTGCCATATCCTAAGCAATTAAAGATTCTGTGCTATCTGTTACTGCTAGTACTACTATAGATTATGTGCATCCATAGGAGACTGCTTTTGTTGACCACGCACACCAGCACTATCTAATTACCAAGAAGGAATGAAGGATCAAAAGCAAGCTAAACTTTACGCAACCTGCTCTGTTCAGCCCAAGAATCTATTGGGTGAAATTTCTGAAGTTCTGAACAAAGATGAGGTGTGTGCCTTGTACTGTCCATGATAACTTGATGAGCTAGTGGTCTAGTACTTGCCTTTAGCTACTGCTCACTCAAGCTTTCACTGAGATTTTGCCTAAGAATCTCACCTTTGTAACTGCATCTGCATGGATTATGCATGAACTATGAACAGCACCTCAAGTACTAACTAGCTTGGGGGTCAATTCAGACGAACAATAGCGACGCGCCGAGCGTCTCAACAGATTCTGGAATTCCGTGCTTTTCATGGCCTTGTTAAGGGATCGCCATCGCTAGATCGCTCACATGCTTTTAGTGGATCAAAAGTAACCACATAATGCAGCGGCGGCATCGCTGCTGTGATGATTTATTGGCTATTGTGACCCCTGGTGAGGCGATCGAAAGGGACGGTGTCCTCTTGTGGGTGCGAACATGATTCGTGAATGCTGCTTGCTTTTGTCCAATCTTCTCTCAGTCGTGGATCATGATTAATTTGGCGGTCAAAAGGGGGAGGAGAGCAGATGCCAGAAACATGGCTTAGTGTGTGTATCATGCCGTCATGTCAGTCCACTAGAGAGGTGTCTGTATCTGTACCGGCAGGTTGTCCTGACCCCTGAACAAACGGATAAGCCTCCCTACTCCCCCGGAAGAAGTTCAATGTCTCGCACAGCCTCGGAACCAGATGATTTGGCTTTTTATTACATGTTAGGTAGAGAGGATTTGCTCAGGCATTTCTGAAAGAGTATCTTAATTTGCAGGCATACATCGAGAAGAAGTATGGAGGAATTGCACCGAAGAAGCCTTTGATATCAAAGGTATGCAAGCTCAGATGAAGCAAACCACTATCCAGATATCATAATTAATATGTCTTGGCCATCTTGAATCCACTTTAGTTTTGTTTTATTTAGTAGCTAAAAGTCATACCTAAAATCTTTCTTTGTCCCGACTCCACGACTCCACTTGATCTTTATTTGGCCTAAAACTTCTTAAAAGGGAATTTTTGTGGTACATCCTACTAGTAGTAAGAAAGTGATAGTAGAAATTAAATCTAATAATTGATTTGTAAAGATATAATAGACTTTTTTATAAATCTAATTTTTTATGAGGATATTATAGACATTTTCTCTTAATATATTATTAATCCTTTCTGTTGCCGTCACCATCATCTCTCGTACACGTGCTGCCACAGCGCTTACGAAAATTTACTCTTACGCTATGTGGTTTTTTTAATATTTTACCCCTCTCAGGATTTTACTACTTGTATTGTCGGTGGTAGTATAACTAAATTTTAACTAATCTGATCTATTAGATTAAAAAGAATAGACGACTCATATTTATTTTAGGGTATTGTAAAAGAGCCCTATTAAGAATCATATTAAGAGAACTATTTGTCCTGCATAGCTGCATTCTAGCAAGTAACCATTAGTCTTCTCTGAGGGAACAAGCTACCTAGCAGCTGTTAGTTCACAGAACAGGCACTTTCTAGTACTATGAAATATATCTGAAAGAGAATCTGATCTTGCATGCTTGCGTGCTAATGCAGGACCACGAGCGCGCGTACTTCGATTCCGCAGACTGGGTCCTTGGCAAGGTAAGAAAGAAAGGACAAACCCTTGCCCAATATTCAGGCATGACATATCTTCAGAACGGCATCTAACCTTGCTTTCTTTCTGTCTCTTCAGCAAGCTGCAAACAGCAGTTCAAGGGCTGCAGTTGAATCTCTGAAGCCCAAGCTAACTGTCAGTAGGACAATGACAATCTTATGTTTAACTGAACAACTTCGTCAGATTTCTTCGGTGTAAAAAACTCACTAGTTGTATGTTTCCTTTTGTTTTCAGAGAACGCCTCATCACCAGCTTCCCCCTCGCAAACCGACCTGCGCATCCAGCTGAGACATAAGGTAAGCTTACACCTCCAAAATCGCAAGCTTTTGCAGCTCACAGAGACACATGACCATTCTTGGTTCTTCTTGTTGCAGGCATTCCATTGCAGCAGCTGAAGAGCTCGAAGGAAGGAGGAGACAAGTGAGCTCAGATTAGCGTTTAGCTGGTCCTAAATCGTAGGAAGCAAATCAGAAACTCTGCATGCAATTTGGCTTCTTGGCAGTTGCAGCCTCTATGTCTATCAGAACGGATTAATGATCATTATCATGCTTTCATGCTTAAGTCAGATGGCGCTTGGTGTTTAGAATCTTGCTAGATTCACCCAAAAAAGAGGACGAGTACCGATTGGGCCGTCAGCGTATTGACTAGGCCACAGAATCTGTTATTGTCATCAAGCCAAAGCCCATTTAAGGCCTATTGGTACTAGAGTCCCCATCACCTTTCAGTCCAGCTATTTTCTGCCGTAAACTTGCTCTGGTAGTACGAAATTTCACATGCATTGGGTTTCGATCCGTAGCAATATAGCTAACTAACAACTCTACCATTCAATTGATCTACTCCTTCAACTTTCAAGTGTATATAAGCTATTCAGTCGAGTCAACTGGTTCAATTGATCTACTCCTTCAACTTTCTAGTGTATATAAGCTATCCAGTCAAGCCAACTGGTTCAACCTCAAAGAAAGCCTTACACTGCGCTCCCTTGATTTGCTGTTCGCCTGACTGCCCGTGTGTGTTTCACTTGCACATCTCGATTCTCTCTAGGCGTCAGCAGCAGCAGTGTACTAGCTAATGGTTTTTTCTGAATAAATAAATATGACGGTTTTTCTACCGTCTTCTTGAAATAATTTATTGAGATAAATTTTTTGAAATAGTTTATCGGTATTTGGTTCGTTTGTACAAATAATCACTCTAAAAGTAAAAACCATCGGCTATAGTCATAAAATATCAATCTTAGACGAAAAAAAGCACCAAATCATGCTTTTACACCTGTCTGGTTGTCTACTGGCCACTGGCCTATATACTACTTACAGATCAGCCTCTCTTTTCTTTCTTTTCCACTGGCCACTGGCCTATATACTACTTACAGATCAGCCTCTCTTTTCTTTCTTTTCCACCTTTTTTTCTTCTTCCTTTCAACACTGTCCAGCTAAGCAGGACTCTGTCTACCTTTCAATTTTGTCAATACCATTGTAGTACCAATCTAGATCTGGACACAGCTGCACAGGAGTCCTTGGACCAGTAGTACTGGTACCATGCTCTCACACATATATATTTACTCCCTTCAGCATTGGATCTTGTGGCTTTGCTCTTCCATGCCCTCCAAAAGATCTTCTTTTCTTACTTTATTAATTCAGCTGTAAGCCTCTTTTAGTCTGCTGTTACCTGCTGCATACAATTTAAAACTCACCCATGTACAACACATGAATGATTTGATAATCTAATTGATATCGATAATCTTCTTTCTTCAAAAGTGGGGGAAAGGTTCAGGCTTGATGTCACTATCTGCTTTATTTATAGACTTCGATCTTCATAGGAACCATGAATTCATATGACTGAAACAGGTCGTGATCATGTAATGTGTCCTGCACTCCTGCCTAATTGGCTTCTAAACCAGCAATATCATTCCTTGATTGACCTGGTTGATTAAGATCACCCTTCTTTTTGCCTTTAGTGGGAATACTGATTAGGTTATTGGATAGCATTATCTTCATAAAGCTGCAATGATGGTTAGGATAAGATCTTGGTTTCATCTTTTTCTCCTATTTTTTTCTTAGTAATTTAAATGGGTTGGCATGCATGCTGCATTGGTGGATCCAGATACAAATGCGTCCATGCAAAAGTTATGTATGTACGGTTGGGAAAGTCGGAATAGAACCCATTAAAGCGGTGAGACCCAGCATAATGGAAACAGCTTTCCAGTTGGAAGAAGGGGGATAGCAAGGATGTGATGGCAACCATGAAAAAGAACAAGATCATCAATTGAGCTCTTGTTAAATTTATCGAGATCAAATAGGTGCCCACGTCCACGTGTCGTGAGCTGATTGAGGGCAGGGAGAGGCTCTTGGGGAGCTTGCAGGAGGTCGCAAATTAAGCTTCAGTCGGCTGAATGCCTTATTGACACTTGACAGCAACTGCAAACTCTCTTACACACTAGAGCTCAGAGTTAGACCGTGCTATGCCAACACGGTCCAGGTCTACTGTGCTTTATGCTGTTTCGTACCATGCCAGCTCGATCTAGTCATCTCACCATGTCGTGCTATGCCAGCACATCTCGTTTTTGGCCAGATCTAAGCACGGCCCAAGGCCCATCATGCTGGCGTCGTGTCGTGCCAGCTCAAGCCCAGCCCAAGGTAACTACATACGACAAAGGCGGCAGCAATGATGATGGCGGTGGCTGTCATCTTCCTTTCTCTCATACCCACCTCGTTAAAAACATGGGCACACAATGATGTAAATATTTCAGAAAAAAGTAAAATTTTCTTGATATTTTAAAAATACAATGTTATCACCTCGTTAAAAACCTTACGCCCCAGAGTGAGGTTCCTTAAGTAAGGAAAAGAGTACAACAGTACAGCAATAATATATATACATACTAACTATAATAACATGCGTACATAGTATCTACTCATCAATGTCTAGGTTGTTCATGTGTTCGAGGTCAGCATATGCCTGTACAATTTCAAGATCCTCAAGTTGATGTTGTTGCCGCTCTTTAGCTAATTCCCAATCTTTGGCATATGTGATTGTCACCACCATTCTGGGCGTAAGGGATGATCTCCTTTCTTCGATTATTCTCTCTACCGTGCTGAGCGTCGCTTTTAAAGAAACGGTGGACATCGGTACCAGGAGAACATCCCGTACGAAATTTGATAGAATTTCACTTGGAGGCTACCTGAGACTAAGAGGACGAAGAGGTAGACTTGCCCTATAGCTTCTTTCATAAGTGTGATGTCAAGCTTATTTTTTCTTGTTGCATCTGTTGTGAGGCCCCCGATTTTTCGCTGCTGCCAAACTTACCATGATACATACGGAAAATACGAAAAAAGCTTCTCTTTGACATGTGTGAAAGTTTCCAAATAATCAAGTCCACACGAGATGTTCACCTTGTACTCATTGTATTCCGAGTCCACGGTATTCCATCCAGGTAGATTCCGCCTGATCCTAGCTATTCTTTGAACTGATATACTCCTAAACAAGGGAAGATAATAGCAAGAGTGAGTACAGAAGTACTCAGCAAGCGTTATTAGCAAAATGCACAGAATGTTTATCTTCTACACTTTTAGGAATATCCATTCCTATCCTCAATCTCATGCTTATATTCTACATGGCATAATTAACTGAGTGATTTATATTAAAATGCTAGCGTGATTTCTAGCTTTTCACTTCATTTAAAAATGGGCTCCGAGGGTTTCCTACTTATCTTAATTTGTCAGCTAACAATTGACCTTATTTGACTGATGTTATTTACATACGTTGAAATTTAAGAATATTAAGTCGACATGGAGGATTTATCCTAAGTCTCATATAGTTTTTAAAAGAATTTCTATTATTTTTATGCGGCTTATTTTACTTTATTTTGCCTTTTTCTTCTCTCTTTTTCTTATTCTTTTTCTTTCTCTTGTTTTTCTTTTCCTGCCCAGAAAACACAGTCTAATTCCCAACTCTATTACACACTATCTTCTTTCCACCCCCGTCCCAAAAAAAAAAAGAGAGAGAGAACAAAAACCATGAACCAAAACACCCTTTTGCATCCGTTTGTGCAAGTTGCAAGCAGGTCATATGCGGATCGATGCATGAGGAGGCAGGAGGCCCTGACACTAGTCACACACAACAGTGTGGACCAAGAAAAATAAACGCAGGAGCTGCTGCTGTGACACACTGCGTGCAGCATGCAGCTCGTAAGATGGACTTGGAGCCTCGCCAAAATTTCAAGCTTTGGCGACCTGCACGCGTGCGTACGTCCATCCAAAACCTTCCGGCTGCGACACTGCGCTGCATGTCACGCATGCAGATGGATCAGATCCCTCCTCCCTCTCCTCTCTCGTGCCTGCCAAGTTAGGCATCTCTGCACGCAGCTAGCTGACCATATATACATCGATCGTGATGGATACATGGACCGATCACCAATGGTTGAGTTCATCTGCGGGGATTCCTGCTCTCACTGTCCAGACTAACCAATAAAATGCTACCAGACAAATTAAAGACGAAACGAAACAAAGCATCTCTAATCGCATTGGAGCATGGACTTTATTGGACCTGTAGTAGAGTAGACAGACAAGACAGAGCATCAACGGCCACTGCCAGCCCGGGCCCACCCCATGCAGTAGCGCTCGACCAATCATTGCCCAGATCTCTCGACCTCGGGCCAGCTGCAGCCAGAGCCCCACTGCAGTCTAGACCGTACGTATATGCATGCACACGACAGACGGACAGCCATGTACGGGTACAATGGTGCGTACCCGTCTAGCGCGAAAGATCACAAGCGCCTAATAAGTCCATGTGTTTATGCTTAACTAGTGGCGGCACAGGTCAAACTGTAAGACTTTGTGCGCGCGCTCACTCAGGAAACGGTGCACACGACACTAGTCTCTGGCTGTGTATCTATCTAGCCTGGCATTGCCGTTCGACCGAGCGAGAACCTCTCCATATGGTTCTGAGGAAGATTTTAAATGGTGGTTGTTTTTTTGCAAAAAACAAATCGAATACCGATAAACTGTTTTAGAAAAACTATCCCGATAAATCACTTCGAAACAGTAGCACAGAAATCATCCTATATATTTGTTTGAGAGAAATCATAAGTTATAAACTAGAAAGAAATCAGCCTTAATTCTAGTGAGAAGGCCAAATCAGCCTTAATTCTAGTGAGAAGGCCCCTGTGCAAACGCTGCACCAGTGACATTCACAACCGGCATGATCTGCCCTGATCGATTCGGCTTGAGTTTCTGGTTTATTTTTCACTATTCATAAATTTTGTCTTTTTCTGAACTTTTAGCTTTTTTGCCAGTTCTTTTTTTCCGTATTCGTTTGTATTATACATATTGGGCTAACGTATTTTTTTATATTTTTAAATTTTTAAAATTTAATTATGCTAAATAAGCCTCTGTCAGCTACAATGTTTTTTTCAGCCAGCTACAGTGTTTTCAGCCATAAGCCATGAGCTTTTAAGCCCAACTGATCACCACTCTAAACCCATTTGTCGAGAGCGCCTGTGCTCGGACAAGAAGTCGTGCCATTATCGATCTATTCTTTTTTTGTTTTTAAGTAATTTTAGACTTTTAATTTTTTAATAATTATTATTTATTAAATTAATAAAACCGTAATCCAGAAAAAACATATGCTGTGTGAGCTCCCTGGGTGGGAGCTGGTCCCGTCCCGGGGCTTCGGGTGGGGGCCACCTGGGCGTTGCCGCTAGTGGACGTGGGCCGGCCCCACCCCGGGTAGTGGTACGCTTGCGGCGTGGGTGTTCAATGCCCCACGCATAGTCACACTTGAGCTGGGCCTGGTAAAGTGGGCCCGCGAGTCAGCGGAGTTAGGCCAGGTCACATGCCCCTCCACGTGGGCCCGGCACGGCCTGGCCGGGTACAGGGAGCTGGGCTTCCCTTGCCCGCTTGCCTGCCGGCCTTCCTGCCAGCCCCGCAGCCATGGAACTCTGCTTCCGTTCTTCACATCCACACAATCATCGGCACATGCTACATAGCTGAATGCATCGACACGTTTCTCTCAAATTGAAAGCATCGGCTCATGCAGAGAAGTGTAGCTGCCACCGAGTGCAAACTCCACAGACACGTTTCAGGTTGGTGTAGATCAGATCGTGAGCCGAGAGGTGAACTTTGGGATGGAGATCGAGCTGGACTGTGGGTTGTTATGAATATCGAATGGAACTGATTGGCTCGTGGAATGCCATGTTCGTGCCGGATCGAGCTGATGCCATCCATACGTGGAGGACATCGTCTCGTGTAGGACTATATTGTACTGCGCCCACACTTAATTTACTCCTTTTACATGCATGCAGTCAAGGATGAATGGATGGATGAACTGATGAGCGAATGATAGGACGCCTGCACAACGAGAGGACGCCGAGTGATCAAGGCCACTAGCACCACCGCACCGCTGGCCACTCTCCCTTCGTAGAGGAATCGATCGACGTATTCGTTCGTTTCCTCCCCGGGGCCGCGCGCCACGCTGGAACTCGAGGCTTGCTTTAATGCGCCCACAGCCACAGCCACAATTGACAGGTGCTGATTGGGAATCCTATGCCACGTTGGGAGCTGGGAGTCCTGGGCTGCAACTTCCCTTTCACATCTCCAAACGAGGGATCAGGGCATGTGCAATGCTACAAAAACAGAAGCAAAGCAAAAGCAACCTCACTAGCATTGACAAATTAATATTACCAGGATACTTCCAAGCTAGTCACTCCAAATCTCATTTCCGAGCTAGACCAATGACCATTCGAGAACATGTGCACTTACGTCGGCGCCAAACACACTTGTACGGGTGTCAATGGATCCATCGGAAGCTAGCTCTACCTGGCCGTGCACGTAGATTTCTCTAGTTTCTTCACGAAACAATGCAGCCCCACCTTCACAACTCACAAGGGCGCCATAACCTACAGATACATGTATACGTACATGCACCCTGTGAAAAAAATGAATGGAATAGAAGCTAGGCTCGCATTAATGCGATGCAACATGCCGCTCCCTGTCTCGACTCACAAGTCACAAGAGAGATCAACGGAGATTGGAGGACGCTGGCCATGCATACATGCATGCACGCACACGCATATGACAGGTGGTAATTAAATTCAGACGCTGCGTCGTCTTAAATCGCAGCCTTCCACGTTACAGCCGCTGTTACGTACAGCTTACAGGGGGATATGTATAGTAGGGCCTGATCAAATAACTGCAGGCTCTAGGAGCTTCATGACAGGAATGATATCATTTCGACTGAACATATCTGTATGTAGCATCCAATGTGCTGAGTAATTAACGCATTCTAGCAGGCACAACAGAGGATTCTATGCAATTCCTGGAGATAATGCACATGTGCCTGTGTTACACTGTTACCCCTTCCATTCTTTTTTTACTTAACTTTTTAAAATTCATACTATCAAATTTTCTACAATTTAATCACTAATAAATTTAAAACTATTTAGCTTGGCTATACAAAAATTATATAATTAAATGTATTGTTGAAAATACTTTTTATAATATTACAATTTTATTAGTATACCGTAGTGTAAAATTATATAAAGTAAATCGTAAATCAAAGACCGTAAAAAAATTAAAAAAGTAAACGGAAAGAGTATTTTAATGGAGATTTGAATTTGCATTTGCAATCGTTCGTGCTTAATTTCTTACCTTTCTTTTTGCTGTTTTTATTTTCCTCTCGTTCTGTCATGTGACAAGGATAGCGACGTCGACAAAGATCGACGCACTGGTACCTATTTTCCGCATGGTTCAAAAGAGCCGGTTGGCTAGCTAGCTAGCTAGCACGACACAGCAAAACACTTCATGTGGCAGACCACCAATGAGTAAGGATCGACAAGAAACAATAATTCCTGCCGTGTCATGCATATATGAAGAAAGAAGCGATCTGGCTCTTTGGATCGATCAATAGCCCAGCTGGATGAGATCGACCGAGGAGGCATGCATTTGATCGGTGCATGTGTGTTGGCGACAAGAACATGTATGCATATGAACGCAAGCATCAAACAGTCCTTAGCCTAGCCTGCCTTGCCTTGCTTGCCTGCTCACTCCACAGCAAACCATCCAACCGGTGAGCAAGGAAGGAAGCACACGCACAGCGATAGTACTGCACCACGCTGCGTGCTGTGTTCTCTTGCTCCTGGTCTGGCAGACGGATCGTGCACCGTTAATTCCACGTCGCACTGTTGGTGGACACCACTGGACTGTGAGATGACAAGGCCGGCCGAGCTGCCCCTGCTCCTGTGCCTTTGTGCTTATCACCTGTGCCTGCACCGCATTAATGTCCGCCCGGCTCATAAAAACCGCCCTTCGCAACGCAGCGCAGCATGGATCACGCGGCTATATGAGCATGGCCAAGGATCCTGCCTCGCCATCAGGTCATGCATGCATGCATGCATTTGCTCTGACATATACTGCTACATAGTGCACATTACACCTCGATCCATGGTCTCTCTCTCGGCATACCTTTTGATGGATGCTCTCCTATATAGAAAGTGTCGTCCTACTATAAGTTTATTATGAAGATTAAAGATATAGTTATTATAGTATTTTTTACTATACATTTATACTTTAATGCTAAATAAATAAATAAGCAGCTGTAGTATGCCGTTTAATAAGAATATGTATAGTTCAATACTATTAACTTTTTCTTAAATTTAATATCTTCGTGATCTATACATGAAGAACCATATGAGAAGATCTAGGATAATTTTGTGATGAACCATTACAATGTTTTTGGATTGGTTAAGTGTTTTTGCAAAGATCGCTTTCTATTTGGGCTGATTGCTTCGACCACAGAAGATAGTCGGAGGCGTGGACTACGATCGGTAGTAGACAGTCCGAATGGCCCTATGGTGGACGGTCCGAACGACCATGTGTTGGGCTGTCTGAATGGCCCTATGTTGGGTGGTCTAATCGGTAGGTCGAGCACGGCAAGAACGACCACGGATGGTCGCAGCTTCAGTACCTTGGTGGTGCTCAGCGATCGATAGTCGTAGACTTTGCGATTGGTAATCATAGACTTTGTGATCGAATGCCGAAGGCCTCACGATCGATACTCGTAGGCTTCGAGTGTTTCAATTCTTGTATTCTTCAAAATACCTCGAGTACTCGTGTCTGACCGGTTGGGATCAGTGGTTGGATCACCTGAGGGCTAGTAGTAGAACTAGCTGTGAATCGACCAGATAGTGGGTTTTCAACCAGGGTCTGATCCTTAATGTTTTAGAGTCGTGAGTTGTGTTCGATTGATCTAAATTGTTGTATGTGTGCACAGGGGTTATTGTTTGGTCCTAAGCTTAGGATTAATGGTTTGGTTGCATACATTTTGCATTGTGATGACTTTGTGTATTGTGTGGTGCTACGTAATGATTTGTTTGTTTGTGTTGGTTATAAGACTTCGGAGCTTGGTCGTGGCGAGATGTTGGAGGATCGGGGACTAAGCACAGGGTGGTGCTGATGTCCAGAACGATGAAGGTAACGCCGAAGATGACCGAGGCTATGCGGAGTGGTTGCAAGCCAGGATGACGAGAAACTGGAACGGGAGCTACCGGTGGTGAACATGACGGGCAATGGCAAGGTGGACCAGGACTAGGTTCAGAGAGGAGCCGAGGTCCTAGGTAGTCAAGGAAGTCGAGTGCTCGTCATACGCAAAGGGAAGCTTCGTGAAAATCAGCAGAGGGGCAATTTGATAAATTACTCAATACCAAAAAAGTGGCGGGGTGTGTGTGAAACCGCATCGTTGGCCTAAGTGGTGTAAGTCTCGTATATGAGAAAGTAAAACCCATGTGTGTGAGGTTAACAGGTTTCCCCCATTGTGATAATGGATTGGATCCACTAAGGGTAAGGTGGCTGGTTGCTCACCTATAAATGGGGGGTTGGTAGCGAGATAAGAAGCGATTGATCCAACCCATTTCTCTTGTGCTTTCTTGTTAGATTTAGGGTTTTGAGAGTGAATACCTTGGAAACTCTTTGTCCTCCAAGGTAGAGTGAGTGTAAAACCTATCTTCTCAAGTAATCAATATATTAATCTTTGTGTAACTCTTGAGTCCCTCTTGTTCTTGATTGATGTGCTTGACATTTGGTTAGTTTTGATCTCTCTTCTTTTCTTCTTGTAATCTTGATGTGCCAAGGATGTGTAAGAGATGGAGATAATCCTTGTGAATACATCTCCACCCGTTGAGGCAATATGATTGCAAGATTTATGAGAAAACCCGATTTCTGCCTGTTCTTGGCCTCATCAAGTGATTTCTGTTTTAAGGGGTTTTGGATCATTTTCTTTAGTTTTTCTAACCTGCTGTGACATGTGGGAATACTTGTAGAGCCATCTTGGCCATCACCTACCCACGAGCAGGTTGTATTCATCGATCAAGATTTTGGCTCTGTTTTAGCACTCTTTTCATTCAATTGCAAAAAGGTAGGAACTTTGGCAATTATTCTGTCGATCGTTGAATGGAATAAGTTCTTGTGACCTTAAGCAATTCTTGTTTGAAGTTTTACGGCTTTTGAATCAGTTAATCAAAAGTAACGTGAATTTGGGATCTTACAGTCGTGCAGAAAATCCTATTCCTTTTGACTTTGGTGTAGAAGCGGTAGTACCGCTAGTTCCATAGCAGTAGTACTGCAGCTACTAGCTATTGACCACTTTGATTTTTTATCACTCACTAGTCGTTGATTACATCGGACAGGTTTCAACTTGCGTCGAACACTCGGGTTTGCGACCACACTCAGGTTAATTTTTCGACCACTCCTTAGTCATCGACCAGGTTGGTTTTCGACCACTCTCTGCTTGTCGACCATGTTGGTTTTCGATCACGCTTTGGTCATCGACCACGTTAGTTTTTGACCACTCACTGGTCTTCAATCACTCTGGCTTTCAACTATTCTGGTCTTACTTCGACTAAACTGGTTTTTGACCATTCACTGGTCATTGACCATACAAGTTGTGTTACGACCACTCGGGTTTTAGGCTCTCACTGGTCATTGACCACCCGAGTCTTTTAGATACTTAGGGGGAAATTTATAAGGCACAATTCAACCCCTTTATTGCCTGTCCACTCCTACAAGTGGTATCAGAATCCGGTTAGCTCTTCATATAGATCTTGATTGGTTTTTAGAGCCATGGCAGCAGACAAGTATTTCATCAAGCCTCCTATCTTCGATGGGGTCGACTATCCCTTTTGGAAGAGTAGGATAGAGTCTTACATTCAGATTCGAGGTTATGCGATTTGGAAGAAGGTAAAGACTCGGTTCATCGTTCCCACAGAGGATGACATCATGGTTCTGAATACACCTGATGTAGAAGCAAATGCTAAGGCAAGGAACATCATCATTCAGGGTCTTAGCCAAAGCGAGTTTGTCGCATCTCTCATCTCAAGTCGGCATGTGACATCTGGGTGACCCTTGATGCATACCATGAGGGCACTACTCAAATCAAGACTATCTAACAATACTAGTACAAGCAAGAATATAACAAGTTTGAGATGCTTGTTGATGAGTCCTTAGATTAATGTTTTATTAGATTTCACAAGATTTTAAGCAACCTCTGTGTTGTTGGTCTTATATACTCAGACCTGGATAAAGCTCGACAGATGTTGTCTGAACTAGATCTAAGAGTTTGGGAGGTGAAGATGACCACATCAAGACACGACTGATTTGTTGACCTTAACTCTTGACGTGTTGTACTCATGCCCCAAGACTCACGAGATCAACATCGTCTCTCACAAGACGAAGTCATAGTCGATGGCCTTGGTCACTGATCCTACATTTGCTTCTGGAGCATCTTCTGATGGTGTCTGTGATCTTTCCTTGGCTACTCTGTGCGAGATGAATGTTGAATAATTCGAGTAGTTTCCCAAGAAAATTCTCTCACGCATATAGGAGGATCAGAGAGGAAGAGAAGGGGTCCGGTGATCTATTTTGAGTGTGATGGGCCCAATCACACTCGAGCGAATTTTCCCAATAATTTGCAGAAAATGTATGTTCAACATGTTCAAAGTATTGACTCACCTGGCGCGGTTTACCACGGTGTTGAGCTCACTCAAAGTTTTCTCATTCGATGGTCTTGTGTTCCTGGTCTTCATCTTCATCTGGATCGCGGTCACGCTTTATCCTTTGATTCTTCAGGACTTCGATTTCTAATTACGTGCTAAGTAACTGAATCTAAATAAATTAAATAAACTCCAAATATTAAAAGAAGGGCAGAAATAGAAATATTGGAATTTTTAATGAATTTAGAAATTTGAATGGGCTCAATCGGAGTTAGGATAAAGAAGGACGAGCTTCTTGTGATGTTACTGTGGCAAAGACGTGTAAGAGATGAAGATGATCTTTGTTAATACATCTCCACCCGGCGATGCACTTTGATAGTAAGATTCATGAGAAAACCCGATTTCTACCCATTCTTAGTGATCGGTTCGGCTTAAAAGCTCATGGCTTATGGCTGAAAACACTGTAGCTGGCTGACAAAAGCACTGTAGCTGACAGATGCTTATTTAGCATAATTAAATTTTAAAAAAATTAAAAATATAAAAAATATGTTAGCCCATTACGTATAATACAAACAAATACGAGAAAAAAAGAACTGGCAAAAAAGCTCAACAAAAAGCTAAAAGTTCAGAAAAAGACGAAAATTATGAATAGTGAAAAATAAGCCAGAAGCCGAAGCCGAATTGATCAGGGCCTCATCGAGTGATTTCTGTTTCAAGGGTTTTTGGATCATTTTCTTCGGTGTTTCTAGTCTGCTGTGACATGTGGGAGTGGGAATACTTCTAGAAATTTTGTTTTTAGGATTTATGGATTATATTGTGGGATTTTATAGACCTCTAAAACGAAGAAATACCTTCAATACCATCAGTTATTTAATTTGTAGATACATATGTTACAGCTGTCCTTAATATTGGGCCCGCATTCAGCCGGCTTCTCCAATGGCTTAGCCGCTTTGGATGATCCAAATGATCCCCGTGTTGACCACCTCTCTGTCTCTCTCTATGAAAAGTCTCTTAGCCGATTTTAAACAGGGATGATTGCTGTCTTATGGGTTTCTAAACATGTTGGCCTTTTCACACTGCTTTTTCTCTCTCATTTTTCATTTTTTTACTTTTTATTATCCGTAAAGTTATAACAGTGTTTTCTATTTTTTTTTATTTTCTTTAAATTGAACACCCTAAAAAAAGGTAACACTTCTCTTTTTTTCCTCTCTTTTTTTCTTACTTCCTTTTCTTACTTTGTATTTCCGTAGAGATATAACAGTTTTTTTTTCTAGTTTTCTTATTTTTCTTTAATTTGAATATCTTAAAAAACTAACAGCAGTTATAACATCATTTTAGTTAAAAGCAACATTTGAGTTAAAAGCCACGACACTTTGAAATAGAGCTGAGTCGTTGAAGACTACTACTGTGCATGACCTTTTGATTTGGTACGCCAATTATTTAGTGTAGACTTGCATGACATGTTGGTACATCCGTTACACATTAGCAAGGCTTGTACTAGCTAGCTGATAGCTGTAAATCATGCATATATTACAGGGCCTGTTCTTTTTGGCTGCGACTTATGGCTTTTGATTAAATTTTTTTGAATTTTGACTGTTTATGGTACAGATTATGGAGAGACAGATACTTACTTGTGATTTTGGCTGATACAGATATTGGGCTTTTAACGTGTAGATCGTTTAACTTGTAGACCCCGTCTTGAGAAAATACTCCGTTTAAAAGTTAGGTATTATAGTAAAAACTAAAAACCACAAACTAAAGAACAGGCCCACATGAGAATGTGCGAAAGGAGAGGAGTAGTACCAGCTAGCACATGAGAATCAACAATTAATTGCGTTAAGTGCAAAATCATTCATTGAATCGTCAATGCAAAACGTAGGTGTGGACGATGCAACAATGAACGGACCGAATAATCTATATCGTGTAATTGTATAGTTCACCTGTCCAAATCGAATTTTATTGAATGCGACACTAATTTTCTTATGGGATTTGCTGTAAATGCACCAGATTTTGATCCAAATGGTGGCCGAATGAATCCAACAGTCCAAGAGGTAAATTAGTGTGTAACATTCTAGTCCAAAATCTGCTTGAAGCGTAGCTCCACGTGAGACGGGTCACGCACACTTAGCAATTCGCTTTGGTTTTGTTCTGGCTGTCGGCAAAGGAGTTAATACTGAAGTACTAACTTTTAGGCCACCTTGTTCTATAACTTACTACTAGCAAAACTAATAATTTTGAGTTTTTATAGATTGGTTTTTATTTTTTAGGGCTTCAATATAAGCCTTTAACTATAATTTATTATCATAATATACTAGCAAAAATATAATATAATATATATATATATATATATATATATATATATATATATATATATATATTATAAAAGTACTTTACAAGACAAATCCAATTGTACTATTTTTATATAGTTAATTTATATACTTTAATATATATATATTAATTTATATACTTTTCAGCCAGCTACAGTGTTTTCAGCCATAAGCCACGGGCTTTTCAGCCATTTTGATCACAACCTAATAAGCTTGATTGTATGGAACCTATAACAACCTATATTTTGGTATATAGGGTACAAACTGTTAAGGTGGGAGTGGGACTACTGGACAGTTTACTACGGAAGAAATCGTGTACCTTCCCCGGATTGTGCCTTTTCTAGTCGAGGTAGAGAGGATGGTTGAAACAAGTCTCGCACATACGGCTAGTGTTTGTCAAAATAAATTTAGAGATGATAATGACGGATCACTTGCTATTCAAATAGCTATCAACAGGTAGCTAGATCTAAGAAAGAAATTAAAGCTCGCAAGGTAGTTGACAGCTCAAATTAATCCATAGCTGAGAATGATGGCCTAACTAGTTGCTTGAGCTTCAAGTCTTGATGCATGGTTGATGGTTCGATGCTTGTGTTTAAACAAGCAACAACCGATCCAATTCGAACCGACATAACCCATCGGTCTTATGATTAATTGCACGTTCGATCAGCACCAGTACGGCATTAGGGCGATCGATACTCTACATGATTAGGCCGTGTTTAACTTAGGCTTTTTTTTTGATTTATAGCTTTTTCACTGTACCTCGTTTATTTTGTACTGTAGTTGCTGACAGTTTTTTTAGTGTAATTAAATTTAAAAATTTTAAAAATAGAAAACAGATTAGCCCATTACAAATAATGCAAACAAATACAGAGAAAAAAATTACAAAATAATAAATTAAAAACCAGAAATTAAAAATTGAAACCAAAACAAGCGAGACCTACCACATCTCGCTTCTCCATCGCCAGTCGCACGACACATCAACGGCTGCATTATATGCTTTGGAAAAGGAACAGCTAATTGACACTTGATGGAGGAAAGCACATGTGCAATGCATGTAGTATAATTTTGAAGTACTTGTATACGTACATGTATTTTTTCGACACAATACGCTTCTTAAGATAAATACGTCACATGTATGCCAATTGATTATTGTGGAGTATTTTCCACCAATATGGTGTGCATGACAGTAACTCTACTACGAATAGTTTAGTCCATCTTTTTGGCTGCTCATCACACTGAACGAGTGGTAAAAATAGTGTGTTTTTTCGGCAATGGCTTATGGTTTGTGATTTTTTATTTTAATATGAGTATTTATACAAATGAACTGAATACCGATAAATCAATAAATTATTTTAAAAGATTATTTTAATAAACCGTTTCAATACGACAATGAAGAGTTAATTCTACTTATTTGTTCAATAAAAGTTATAAGTTATAAAATGAAAAGAACGGGATGTTTGTCTGTGCTGATCGGCCATTGGTTATAGAGCTCAAGAGGAGTACATGTTTAGCCAATGATAATGCACATGAAAAGCCGAGAAAGCCAGGAGGATAGTACCATCGCGTGTAGCCCCACTTGTCAGGGCAAGAAGTGATAGGGTGTCGCCCAGCACGAGCTGGTACACGTGGACCAATGGCTTTCAGTAGGTCTCGATCTAACATCATGGCAGAGAGGGATGAAAATGGATTGAATACGGATGGATAATGATTCTATCATATTTATTTTTATTTTTTTCTCAGATGTGGATACGAATACGAATATCCCGTATATGAATACAAATACAAATTATGTCGAATACAAATATGGAATGAATATAAATCGAAACGAATACGGACACGGAGATTCTTCGGAACATGATAACCCCTTAAATTGTACGCCAGAAATTAACAGAAACATATAATTAAGCTTTTAAATGTGCAACAGAGTGATCTAAATGACAATAAACCAATTAATTCAGTATGCGCTAAATTTTAATCTACTGATGACACTAATTCTATTCTTAAATAATCATAATTCTTAATTAGTGGTGTTTTGTAATTTAACATGGCCAGCAAAATTTTATTTAGTAATTTAGCGTACAACGGAATGCAAAGGTTAAATGTTCACAAAGAAAAATTTTCTATTAAGTATGCGCTTCTCCTCTGTCTTTTCTTCTCTCTCCTCCCATTTTCCACTGCTTGGCCGAACACCTCCAGGCCAGTCATTCTTTCTCCTTTCCCTTTATGTTCTTCGTCCCCATCTTTCTTGCCTCTACCCAGCCGAAGCATACTTCTCTACTCTCCATGGCTTCCTCATTCTTCTCTCTCCAATTGTTTCCTCCAACTTTCTTGCTCTGGCCGAATACTTCTGGTCATCCATTTCTTCTTCCTCCCCATGCCTTGTCTGCGCTCCTCTATTTCCTCTTCTTCTTCCAAACATGGCTTAGTTCTTGCTCTGGCCACTCGGCCCCCATGGCGCCCTAGATTTCCTTTGGCTCAGCTCAGGCACAAGGCCTCCGGCCGTTGGCGCCTTGGGGTTTGTCTCCTTCTTGCCTCTAGCTCTAGGCCTTCCTCTGCCTGCTACACCTTCGTGCTGTGCAACCCCCATGCGCCTCTCTTTTGCAGCCCGTGGGCCCAACATTGGTCGCTGCTTTGGCTCGGCTCCGGCTGTCGACCTCCATGGATTCGGCTAGGACCGCCTCACTCGGCTGGAGAAGAGACAGAGGAAGAGAAGAAATGGGCTGAAGGATTGCTTATTTTGGGCTGAATTGTTGGATATCCGGCCTTGGCATAATCTGGATAACCTGTATTTGTATTCATATTTGATGGATATTAAGGCTATCATATTCGTATTTATTTCCAAAAAATCCGTATTCATTTTCGATCCGAGATTTATCCGAGAAAAATCCGATCCGAGACAATCCAAATTCGTTTTTGTCTGGATCGGTTGGAAACTATATGATCTATTTTCACCCCTAATGGCAGGCACGTAGGCAACACGCAATGGACCCCATAGTCAGTGCTTCGATTAGAATTTGTTGTGGCAGGATGGCACTTCGTGGATTCTGAGGACATGCATCGCGTGTGGCTCGGTGCGAATCCCCCTTCCGTCGTGTGCTCATCGCGGGGTGGAGCCATGCCAATCAGTTTAAACTCAACGCTTGTGAAACATGCAAAGGTTTTCTAATAAAAGACTTGTAAGGAATAATTGAGGATTTATCATTGTAGAGATACGTATTTGAGAATTAATCACTCTATATTTCATTGACATGCGAATCACAAGCCAATGATACATGAGTGATGAATCCTCAAATGCACATCTTTTGCAGTGACAAATTGTCGAATCCCAGACTTATAATAGAGGATTTGCTTGTATATATCTTGAGCAACCACTACAAACATGCCAAAATATGACGTGTAAGTCCCGTTCTTTTTGGCTTTTAGCTTCTACTTCTTTCACCAATCACTATTTATTATACTAATAAACTATAGTAAAAAATCATAAACTGCAGTAGAACACTCCCTAAGTTTGTTGGTCTTTTGGGTAGGCTAACTCTCCTTGTATTCTCCAGAAAGATAGAAAGAGAATACATTTAAACAGAACTCTACGAGATCCCCTCTAAGGGTATTCTCAATGGTCCACACCAGCAGATGTCCATAGCTTTAATTAGTCTGCCATATAAGCAAAAAATCTTATGTGAAAGCATATTTAAGGAGGAGAGAGGTGAGAGCAATGTCTCATGCAATACATCACCTTTTTAGAGGACTAAGGCAGATAAACACCGAAACAAACCCCACTGGGATGAATTGGACGTCTATAACATACGTTTTGTGGGCCTAACTGAATTTTATGCGCCCTTAGACTACAAGATTAAAAGCAAAACATGTAAACTACAAGATTAAAAGATAGAGTAGATCACAATACATGAAACAATAATGATATTGGAATAAAACACATAGACACTATCTATTGGGATAATTGTATCTAAATACTCATTTAATACACCGAGGACATGCATCGCGTGTGGCTCAGTGCGAATCCCCCTTCCGTCGCCAATCAGTTTAAACCCAACGCTCGTGAAACATGCAAAGGTTTTCTTATAAACAATTATAAGGAATAATTGAGGATTTATCACTATAGAGATATGTATTTGAGAATTTGTCACTCTATGTTTCACTAACATGCGAATCTTAGGGCCACAAGTTAGTGATACATGAGTGATAAATCCTCAGACGTGCATCTTTTTGTAGTGGCAAATTCTCAAATTCTCGACTTATAATAGAGGATTTGCTTGTATATATCGTGAGCATCCACTACAAACTTGCCAAAATATGACGTGTAAGTCCCATTCTTTTTGGCTTTTACTTCTTTCAGCAATTACTATTTATTAGACTAATAAACTATAGTAAAAAAAATCATAAACCACAGCAGAACACTCCCTAAGTTTGTTGGTCTTTTGGGTAGGCTAACTCCCCTTGTATTCTCTAGAAAGATAGAAAGAGAGTACATTTAAAGAGAACTCTACGAGATCCCTCTAATGGTATTCTCAATGATCCACACCAGCAAATGTCCATAGCTTTAATTAGCCTGTCATATAAGTAAAAAGCTGATGTGAAAGCATATTTAAGGAGGAAAGAGGTGAGGGCAATGTCTCATACAATACATCACCTTTTTTAGAGGACCAAGGCTGATAAACACTAAAAGAAATCTTACTAGGATGAATTGGATGTCCATAGCTAGGGGTGCAAATGGAGCAGATATTTCCCGACCGACTGTCCGTCCGTTTTAATTCGGATACAATTCGGAGCAAATTTTCGGATATCCTAAGGTTTTGCCGGATACGGAAATGGATTCGGATATTTTTTTTATCGGATACGGAAATGGATTCGGAACAACCATTATCTGATGGATACAGAACTATCCGGATATTTTTCCGGATAGTATCCGGATATTTTTCCGGATATTTACCGGATAGATACCCGGATAGTTACCGGATACGAAAACGGAGTCGGATACCTGGCCTCTCCGCCGGCCAGGTGGGATCTCCGACTCTTCTTGAAATGTAGCATCATTTATTTATATAAGATTGCTTATTTCGGTGGCTGTTACAACGTCGGTACACTCGTATTAGATCTCAGATTACTTAATTTGTCTCTGTCACCATGTGAAATTTGCTTTCGTGCATTATCCGATTAAATATTCGTGACCGAAACTAACCGTATTCGGAGCGGTATGTATTCGCTTCGTATTCGTGACCGAGAATATCCGCATTCGTATTCGTATCCGGCACTATCTGTGTCCGACTCCGACTCCGACAAAAAATATGGAAAAGAATACGGGATAAATAATATCCGTCCGTATCTGCTCCGCTTGCAACCCTATCCATAGCATACATTTTGTGGGCCTAACTAGATTTTATGCGTCCATAGGCTACAAGATTAATAGATAGAGTAGATCACAATACATGCAACAATAATGATGTTAGAATTAAACATATAGACACTATTTATTGAGATAGTTGTATTTAAATACTCATTTAATACATGCTTTCTCCTCATAGACATTGTTATAAAAACTATCTATTAAGAATGCCCTAAGCGGCTGCTAATAGTAAAAATGGTCTACTATATAGCTAAAGTAAGATTAGTTGCGTGATGCATGTGCTTTTTTCGCATACTATATGGCAATGAAATACTCATAGTCGTTTCGGTACGAGGATGATCACCTATAAGTGTTCTTGTCCCGTAACAACATATCGTGAGCTAGTAATGCAGGTCTTTTTTCGGTAACATAAAATATTTGTTAACAACTCTTAAGAAATTCGGACTCGTCTTTTCCCTAATTTTTAAACGTGAGAGCAAATAAGTCCCTGCCTGTACAATAATACAAACACCACCTTGCATTCATCCATGGTGTACGTACAGTAGGGTTGATATTTCACAATCATGCACCAGTTGACTTTCTCCCCAATCCAAAAGTCGTACGAGTTGAAAATTCAACCGGTGCAGTGCCACAAGGGATGCATTAGGGATAGAGATACATCCGGGGACAGGCACCGGGACCACTACTGGCGCAGAGCCTCCGATGTGCGCGCCCGTGCCGATGGCCACGGCGACACACCCGGAGCCACGATACATGCCATGATGCCAACCTCGCTGCCTGTTCCCCCACCCAACAGCGAATAAAAGCCCTTTCCATTTAGACCGTGATCGTTCTAGCTTTAATTTTTAGCTTTCAGTTTATTTTTTACTATTCATAAATTTCATCTTTTTTTAAACTTTTGATTTTTTGTTAAACTTTTTTTGCCGATTCTTTTTTTCCGTATTTGTTTGTATTATACGTAATGGGCTAACATATTTTTTATATTTTTTTAAATTTAATTATGCTAAATAAGCCTCTGTCAGCTACAGTGTTTTTTCAGCCAGCTACAGTGCTTTTCAGACTGCGGTCGGTGTTTTTTTACTGATACTTTTTATTGTATTTTTCGAAGCGATGGCGAATGACGTTTTTTACTGTATTTTTTGAGACGATGACGAATGATATATACAGTTTTAGACTTCAAATTATTTAGAGAAATGACTTTAAAAATCCGTTTGGAGTAATTGTTCCGTTTTATTTCAATTTCCGAATAACCAAATGAAAAAAAAGCCAAACGACCACCTAAGAAGGCAAGCTATACAAGCAAGAGCAGGAGTAGTACGTCAGTACCAATCGCGCACGTTCTCGCGAAACTACACGGCGAATGGTAGAACCAGATGCGCGGATGCCAGCTGGAGCAGGAGGCAATTCCGTGCAGTTTTTGTTGTTGGTATCCAACTATCCATCATCCTTTTTGTTTGTTGGAATCCAACTAATGGCCTGTGTGTGCTTCTGATTGGTCGTCCATGGGAGCATACAGTTAATGAAACTTCGCTGGTTCTTCTTTTTATGCCCCGTTGTTGTGGGCTTTTGGCCTCCCTTCGAAAGTTAAAATTACTGGCTTTCTGAAATTAAAACTTGTGCACCATCAACGTCATCGTTGTTTCGAAAAATACAGACAAAAAATATCAGACATAGTCCAAAAGAGCATAACTTTATATTTTCTCCGTTTTGACATCCAAAAGAACATAACTTTATATTTTTCCCATTCTGACATCTTAGGAAGCGACAGTCAAATTTTCTTAACTTTGACTACCAATATATAAAAAATATTTAGATTAATTATTTAACATATTTTTATAGTATGATAAATTTATATTACTTTATAAATATATTTATATAAAAATTAGTGATTAAAGATGCATGTTAAAGCTTGTACCCATATCCAAAACGAGACAAAGCCAGATTTGGCACTATTTCGCACCGTATTTACAAAACTAGTCGTATACTGAACGTATTTGCAAAAATGTCACTTCTGCTGTCCGGTGAGCGGGCGGTAGCGCCCGCGAGACGATAGGTGACAAGGCCGCCGGCGGCAGGCACCTGCCGCCCCGCCAGTAGATGGTAGGCAGCCTGCTGCCCGGTGGGCGGACGGCAGGCAGGCCTGCCGTCCAGTGAGGGGGCGGCAGGTGATTAAGCTGGTTTAAATACCTGCCCTAATTTTTTTGTTTAGTTTTTGTTTAAATTTTTAAATATATCAAATGAGCTCCAAAAATTACAAAAGGTTATGTATAGTCTCCCAAAACAACGTAATTTATAGTGTAATTTTTGCTTAATTTTATCCATTATGAATTGTTCAAAAATTCATAAAATTTTGATATTTGTACAAGTTTTTACATATGTCAAATGAGCTCCAAAAAATACGAAATTTTATATGAAGTCTCTCGACACACTCATAGTTATTATATAATTTTTTGGAAATTTTATATGCTATGAATTTGCCATGTTAATTAATGATAATTTTATCGTAATTAGTGATATGCGATGTTCAGGCATCTTTTGAAGTGGGTGACCTCTGTCCTTCGCACATATGTCGACCCGTTGCTGCTATTTTTTCTTTTCCACTGTGTGCTTCACACAATTGTTACTCTGCCTGTGTCGTCCTGCCTCGCACGCTCTCTCGTCCACACTGATGTCGTTATGTCTGTGCCGTCCACCCTCGCCTACTTCCTCGTCTCCACATTTGTCAGTACTACCATGCCGTCCCCCCTCGCCCAAAGTGTTGTACATCGACAAGGAGTCCTTAATTTGTGGGGTGAGTGCACCAGGTTCCCTTTGCACTCAGCCATAAATACGAACCTCTCATAGTTGGTCATCCGTCATCTCAGTTGCTCATCGCAGAAACTCATTCTTGCGATCGTCGCTCAAAGTTAAGAGTGCGTATATAATTATTTTGAGAAGCAGGTGCATAGCTCATTAAGGACGCGGTAGGAGGGCACGGTAGTGCTGATTGCTTCTCCCGAAAGATAGATAATTCTTTTTGGATTAGTAGTCAAATTGTCGGTAATTAATGAACTATTCGTATATAGTTACACGCATGTAATCGTTTGTGTTGTAACACTTATTGCAGATCTGCTTGTTGTGGCTTCAGGTAGTTGCAGACATGGAACACTTAACAATGTTCTACAGCGATGGTCTTAAATGGGCTGGACCCAATGGGTTGGACCTATCGACATGACAATACAAGGTGTGTCGGGCTGAGAGACTCGGCGTCATGAATATTCATGAGCTATGAAGCTGCATTCGAAGGGAGTTCGCCACAGAGGCAATGGTGACAAAACTTGCTATCGAAGGGATCACCTGCACCAATGGCATGTGGGAGCTTGTGAAGGTGAATAGCACTACAGCATGGAAGCCGTACCTGCAAATTGCCTCCTGACCTGAGGCGGCCATTTACAGAAAGCCGATGGTGTACCTAAGTTTTGCGCGTCGTGAGTCCAAAAACATTGTTGAGCCCAGCCCCTTGACACCCGGGGAACCACAAGCGAAGCTTCAAGATGATACCACTGATTGTGTTGTATCGGAGGGTAGACTCGCCCCTAATATCATGCGGAATGAGGGGGTCAATATAATTGATGGTCTCTATATACATAAGCAGCCATGGCCAAACTAACATCTCTTACAAGACAATAGAGGGAAGAATAGCATTAATATGGTAGTCTAACATCTCTTACAGAACCATAGAGGGAAGAATATCATTAATGTGGTAGTCTAATCACAGCAAAGAAGACCAGGAAACCTCGATGAGGATAGCACCTCAGGATAAACTGAAAGTAGTACCTCACACAAAAGCAACCATCGCAATAGATTGGGGCATGCTAGATGAACGCAGGAAGGACAGAAGAGAACAACATAACCTGCACACAGTGAAACAATGACCAAGATGATGGAACCATATATAGAGGCAGCCAGGAAACCTGATCCGGCGACTGAAACAGAACACACACCAAGAACTGAGCCGACCAATCGAACACAACCAATGATTCGATAAATGGATTCCTTTGGAAGCCAGCAAGATAGTGTAAGGAAGAGTGCGAGGAAGATACGTAAACGGGGGCGCTATCACGAAGATTCGAGAGAACACGCGGAGTTGGCCCCAAGGTCCTGCATCGCGCAGTGCACCTGATCGGATGGCCGACGCAGCAGCGATGTAAAGGACGATTGTTTTGCAAAAAAAATTAAGGACAAATGTGGGAGGGACATAACCAATATGGACCTCTTCATAAGTACACAAAAGTGGAGGACCTTTTCTCAAATCTGGTGACATGGCGCATGGAGAGGTCAAGAATCCCCCAGGTTTAATATAGGGAGTATTATAAGATACTCCAAAGTGAGTTATATGAAAATTTTCATAAAAGTCTACTTTTTATAGCATAATTTATGTATATACTCCTTTTAGATGTGGAAAAATGGTATATAGCAAAAAAAAAGAGCTCAGATAAAATTTTTTAACCATGTCGCATTATAGTATCTTAAAATTAATATTTAAGTAACCAAAAAGTGATAAAGAGATATAACATGTTCATTTAAGTGGTATATTGGAATGTGGGAGTATATACTCTCGGGAGTACAAAAAAGGTTTCATATGTATATGTGTGTGTGTGTATACACACATACACTATTCTACGCCTAAGTATAGGTGATCGGGGACGGTGATATGCATGGGCGGCAATAGCACGCCCACTTTACGTGCAGCCATAACTTAGATATCACATTTAGATATCATATGATGACTTCAATGATTTGCTTAGCTAGTTTCCCATTTTTTAGTTGATCTTTAATGGAAATATTTAGTCATGTGTGATATACAGTTTCTTTCGATAGTTGGCAAATTTACGCATTTGGTTACCTTTATGCTGATGCTAATTATCTAGTCTAGGTAATGCTTCTAGGTGCATGGTTTCAAGCGTTCTTGAGGACGAGGTTCCAAGCATATGCGTGTGTGTTGCTTAATTCTTGCTCTTAGCTTTCATATTTTATAATGTTGATCATTTATGTCATGTTGATCATTTATGTCATGTTGTAGTAGCGGTTTAAATTTAGCATGAAAGTAGAGAATAACATTCTAGGCTCAGTGTTGGTCCCGGGTGTTACAGTTGGTATCAAAGCAAGTGTTAGGTCTATGGAGAACAAGTTGACAACTTTGGTTAGTCAATTACTTAAAATTTTACTTTGTATAGGTGAACTGGAAGATTTAAGTTTGACTTAGGTTGGTTGAACACTAAAATTTGAGTTCAATTATTTAATTACTAATAACTGACTTAGGTTGGTTAAATCATTTAATTTAACACACATTGGTGCACAATCGAATGGGTTTGGGTCATGCATTGCATTATGCTTCCATTGTCTTATTTTGTTTTTTTAAAATTATTATGAGATGTTGCCTATATCTGACTGCTTGATTTTTAATTGAGATGGATAGCGATGCCGAGAGGTAGAGGTCGTGGTTGTGAACGTGAGCATGACTAGGCTATGCCACCACGCATGCTGCATAATTAGTGATGAACTTTCCTTAGATAATCTTAGTTATAGATGATCGGGGATATGTTTTCTTTGGTTATTTTTGTTCTATCGGTGAGTTATTGTTTTTCCATGAGTGTTCACGGGTTAGTTATAGTGCTGGTGATGAGTTTACATTGGCAATTTTGTTCAATCAAGAAATTGTTGTTTTTTGATTTTTGAATTATTCTTGTTGCTTATGTAAGTTCAATTTGAAAGGTCACCCTTTTCGTTGGGGTTTTAACATTTTACCAATGATTATGACTCATTTTGTAGCACCCAAAAATTGGAAAGTATCCATCAGTTCAAAAAACCCAGCAATCCTCTTAATTAGCAATTAAGCTAACTAAAGGGGTATCCTTTTCTTCTTGCGCATGCCTCCATCCCCATCAACAGAGGTCTATTCCCTTCTCTCTCTCTCCCATCTCTCTCTCTCTTTCTTGTTCATCGCATGGCGCGGCGTGGGCGGGAGGCATGACTGGCCGATGGCGGCGCGCAGGGCCAGGTGCACGGTGGCGGCATGTGAGGCCGGGGGGCGGCACGGCTGGCCAGTGGCGACGCACAGGGCCGAGAGCTTGGCTTGATGATGCGTAGGCTGGTCAGTGGAGAGGTCAGGCACAGTGCGGCCGGCGATCGATGGTGTGGCTGGGATGGCACGGCGCGGTAGGGCGGTGGTGTGGCCAGGACGGTTGTTGTGGGCAAGCGCCTGGTGGCACGGTGACGGCGGTGATGGCCAGCGGCAGCAGTGGCCGGTGGCGTCAGGTGGCCGTTGAACATGTCGTCTTGGTCGCGCACGACTCTGTTAGCGTGTGCTGTGGAACGTAATTCGCTTAGACGATTGAATGGTTCACTCAGCCGTCTTTGCTGGGTATTTTGGGTAAAGAAAAAATAGTTTTTTTTGCAAACCCACTTTCATGTGGAAGTTTTAAACCAATTTGTTTCTGGAGTATTTTGGGTGATGAAGTTTAATGCCTCTGCTTTATGAAGGAATAGTTTTAACGACCTTTTATGATATCATGTTATGCTTGAGTGAGAGGTTATTATGGAATGCCAAGTTGAGTTAATGACATGCTATATAATTGATTTTAATCAACATTGTTGGAAGCGAAATCTATTAAATTTGATAGTGTCTTGAAATCAACGGGTATTGATTTGGGTGCCTAGGCACCTAGGTGAATGAAGCACTTGTCCTATATGTGTGTGTGTATTTTTGAATTATTCTTGTTGCTTATGTAAGTTCAATTTGAAAGGTCACCCTTTTCGTTGGGGTTTTAACATTTTACCAATGATTATGACTCATTTTGTAGCACCCAAAAATTGGAAAGTATCCATCAGTTCAAAAAACCCAGCAATCCTCTTAATTAGCAATTAAGCTAACTAAAGGGGTATCCTTTTCTTCTTGCGCATGCCTCCATCCCCATCAACAGAGGTCTATTCCCTTCTCTCTCTCTCCCATCTCTCTCTCTCTTTCTTGTTCATCGCATGGCGCGGCGTGGGCGGGAGGCATGACTGGCCGATGGCGGCGCGCAGGGCCAGGTGCACGGTGGCGGCATGTGAGGCCGGGGGGCGGCACGGCTGGCCAGTGGCGACGCACAGGGCCGAGAGCTTGGCTTGATGATGCGTAGGCTGGTCAGTGGAGAGGCCAGGCACAGTGCGGCCGGCGATCGATGGTGTGGCTGGGATGGCACGGCGCGGTAGGGCGGTGGTGTGGCCAGGACGGTTGTTGTGGGCAAGCGCCTGGTGGCACGGTGACGGCGGTGATGGCCAGCGGCAGCAGTGGCCGGTGGCGTCAGGTGGCCGTTGAACATGTCGTCTTGGTTGCGCACGACTCTGTTAGCGTGTGCTGTGGAACGTAATTCGCTTAGACGATTGAATGGTTCACTCAGCCGTCTTTGCTGGGTATTTTGGGTAAAGAAAAAATAGTTTTTTTTGCAAACCCACTTTCATGTGGAAGTTTTAAACCAATTTGTTTCTGGAGTATTTTGGGTGATGAAGTTTAATGCCTCTGCTTTATGAAGGAATAGTTTTAACGACCTTTTATGATATCATGTTATGCTTGAGTGAGAGGTTATTATGGAATGCCAAGTTGAGTTAATGACATGCTATATAATTGATTTTAATCAACATTGTTGGAAGCGAAATCTATTAAATTTGATAGTGTCTTGAAATCAACGGGTATTGATTTGGGTGCCTAGGCACCTAGGTGAATGAAGCACTTGTCCTATATGTGTGTGTGTATTCGGATTAAGTGTATTATAGAACAGACAGAAATTTGTCGGTATTTCAGCCTTTCATCTCCTTTCAAGGCCAATCCGAACGAGAATCCAATACCTCTTGGTCCTAAATATTAGAATAGGACAAACAAATTGGCTACCGTGGATATCTTTGCTTCAGAACAAAATCTTGCAATCAAATAGATTGTCCCAAAGGCGCCATATTCTAGTAGCCCAAGTTATGCTATTGAAAATTCCATTCCCTTTTCAAACACCACTTCTTTTCATATAGCAATCCCTGGTCAAAAAGAGAACAAAATCTATTTCAAAATATTTCTAACAGATTCCTTGGTTTGGACCAACGAAGTAATGACACTCAATTATTATCAACCTGGCTGCAATCTTTTTCTCAGTACGGATTGCACCAAAGCACCTTTTACTTCTAATAGGCCATGAACTATAGATAGAGAAGAATAATTCTAAGCGAGTCCATAAGAAGCGACCCACTTTTTTTCATCTGTTTCGGGGGAAGAACAAAAATCCTGCGCGACCAGTCCGCTAGAAAAACTCTAAAGAGAAAGAAGTCTTGTTAATCTCTTCATGCCCATTTCAAATTCGAAGTACCCTTTGGCCAAAGAAAAACCTGCTTCCTGACACGATTGCCTCTTTATATAGATAGATTCTATGGGGTTATTACTTAGAAGTCTATTTTGTATAAAGCCCCTCTTATCTGATAGAAAAGGGATTGAGCCAATCTTACCTTGGCTCACAAACCCCAAGTTTGTCTATGAAGAGCTAATCTAATTTTATGTGTATATATAGGAACATGGTTCTATACTCTAGGAGTACATATTTTCACTTCTTATTTACTACTTAAATGATATTGTTATACCTCTTTATACTTTTGAGTATACTCTAATAATAATTATTATATACTTCAAAGTGAGTTCCATGAAGTATTTCATCAAAATCCACTTTTATAGTATAATTTATGCATATACTCATTTTATATATAGAAAATGGTATACAACAAAAATAAAAGGCTTGAATGAAAATTTTTAACCAAGTCTTATTAGAGTATCATAAAATTAGTATTTAAATATTCCAAAAGTGATAAACAAATATAACTTGTTCATTTAAGTTGTATAATGGAAATGGAAGTATGTACTCCCAAAAGTACAAAAAATACTTCATATATATATATATATATATATATATATATATATATATATATATATATATATATATATATATAGGAAACCTCTTTTCTACACCCAGGTGTAATTACACCCTATATCAAATCTCACAACGTAGGGAGTATCTCGCGTAATAGAGGGTATGTACATGTAGTATACGAGTATTTAAGACCATCTAGGTGGTATGAACAATTTTTCAGAGGTGGTATGTACATTTTTTTAGACATACTCCTTTTTATGTGTGTATATGAAGATATTTACAAAATATGCTAAAAACTATGGTCTCCCTTACAATTTTTTCGTGTGATTCACGTTGGAGTATCTTATAATTAGTATATGAGTATACCTAAAGTGATAAAGGAGTATTTCAAGTTCGTTTAGGTGGTATATTAGAGGTGGGTGTAATTACATCCGGGTGTAAAAGATATTTTTCCTATATATATAGAGGATGCTGAAATGGGGCACTATGATGCCCGGGCAGCATGATTTCAAATGCATCAATTCCATCTAAATTCGGGTATATTTTTTGAAATAATCGATTTTAGGGTATATACTCATATGTAACAATTCAAATGAAATGTATAAGTTTTAAAAAATATATTTAAATTCAAAGTTTTGAATGAATTTAGATCACATATATTTAAATACATCAATTCAAAATGAATTTATATATATATATATACCTATAATCAAACTATCATCAAAAAAGGCAACTACAATTCAGAATTTAGTTCAAACTTATTTGAACTAGTTAGTAAACTAGTTAAACTTGACATCCAAGAAATTTTAAAATTTTCGCACACAATATATACCTATTTTAGACTATGGTGCCTAAGCACCAAGGAGCACTCGTTATTTTTACTTATATATGTGTGTGTGAAAATAGTTTCATACTTCTTGTGCAACTCAAACATGCATGCCAGACTTCTAGCTACATGCACGGACATGCAACACGTACACAACTTGCGTTAGCATTCCCAGACTCTAATGCACACTTAACACGAGCATAACTTAATTTGTTAAGATTATATCTAATATTTATATATAGGAAGCTTTAACTCAATGGAAGGATTGCTTAATTTGATGTACATTTTGTAAGTGAAAGCAAACAATGATAGCATAGATCACGTTAAAAAGTGCCCCCGTTGGTTCCATTTCAAACAATAACTACTTTGCAACAGCAAAGCGGGTTAATAAATTGGTAGAATTAATGTTCAGGCAAAAGGAAATTCATTCAAAGAACACATGAATGGAATCATGGGTGATGTAGATCAATCAAGCACAACATACAGACAGTGTAACGGAAGATATCAACTACGCAGAGGTTTGGTAAACCAAGTCTAATCACCCCTTTTACAAACAAAATAAAATTGCTGGGAGAACAGAGTAATCACAAAAGAAGAAAAGCAAGGTGACGAAATAACAATGCTCTACGAAAGAGGAAAAGAAAGCAACAACGTTTAAATAAATTATCTGGACTCGCTATCCTTTAAGAACCTACGAAAACTAAAACAAACACAAAAGCTAGAAGTAGAAACAACACAAAAGAAACATAAATATAAACCAAATAGCTTGGCAGTACAAAATGGACCACACGGAACATGGTAGTATGACACTATTTTAAGATATAACAAAAGTAGGTTTTGGCAACCTAAAAAAAAGAAATAGTAAATTCCAATAATCATATCCTAGCAGCAAACAAAAATTACATGCAAATCACAGGTTTTTTTTTCAGTTTGCCTTACATAGAAAGTAACAAGAAGGAGAGCTGGATAGACCTTTTTTTTAGGAAGCAACAAAATTGAGTTAAGTTGGCTAACATAGAGAAGGAGCTACAGGAAGAGAAAAATGCCTATGAGAGATCAAAACAACATAGGTAGCACCTTTATAGTTTTATGGTCTGATCTTTTTGGCTACAACTTATGGCTTTTGGCTATTCGTAAAAGAGAATAGAGAGACACAAATAACTCTCATGCGGTTTTTGTCGATATAAATAAAATCGTTACAGTATGTACTACAATTAACTTGTAAACCTTGTCTTGAAAAGATACTTCATTTGAAAACTAGTTGCTGTAGAAAAACCGAGAAGCAACTTTTAGAAATTAAAAAGAAGAGGCCCTTATTCTCCATACTCCACTCTCATAAATACTACGTCCAGTATTTCCGGGGGGGTTCCGGCCAGCAGACGCGCCCACGTCACCCCCCGGCGCTCCCTCGGCCGGCGCGTGGCGGGCGGTTTTGCGTACGGCCAGGGGAGGCAATTTCCCTGCATTTTCTTGAAATTACGTAAAGGTCCTTTTTCCTCGCGAAAAGGTCCCTGCAAGTTTTTTAATTTTTTTGTTTAAAAAAAATGTTGGGAAGCGCCCCGCGGGTTTCCAAAATTACGTATAGGTCCTTATTTATTTACGTACAAGTCCTTACAAGTCTTTGATTTTTTACAAAAAACCCTTTGACTTTTCCGAAATTACGCATGTGTCCTTGATTTTTTAAATGAAAATCCCTGCGAATTATCGTCTCTTTTACTTTGGTCCATACGGTAGCTAGCGCGGCGTGCGCCGCGCTTATGCAGCTAGTAGATGAATATCTTACCATATGTCTCTTTGTTCTGATAGCTGGATTAAAATTCCTGAAGATTCGCATTATGCACTTTACTTCGGATAATTCTAAATGACCAAAAATTTCTGGAGGCAAATACCATTTCCTTTGCATTCTTTGTTCGAATGAGAAAACCTGCAAAAGAATAAAACTACATAAGAAAACTACTGATCTTCTAGAAAAGCTACATAATCCACTGTTATTATCCGAAGCATGCACCATACCAAATGAACCACTTGCAGCGCATACACTTACCATTGCTAATATATAATGTGTGAAGAGCATTAGGAGTCTGCAAATGCTTCGCTCCACTCAGGAAAGAATCTAGTTAGCAACAAAAAGCTATATCCTTGACAGAATACTACTATGCTTGAAGTCTCTTAGAACTGAATGACAATAAGAACTATCTTAGTTCGCTCCTCCTATACCATCACGGCATCATAACGAAATACTGAATAAACAAATTACAAAGAGCAACCATAGGAAACATCTATCCTGCAAGAAACAACATATATTTTTGTATTCAAGATCAGATCATCATTTTTTTTTTGTGAAACTAACCTACTCAATAAGCATTTCAAGGAAAGATATGCAAAAGGGAACAACAGAGAACAAAAGAACACCAATGCAGATCTAAAAGCAAGAAATTAACCGAGTAAATCCGCTTTATGTTTCGAGATTTCCTGCAGTAACAAATTTTGCAGCTTCTGAATTTTAGCCTCCTGCTTATAACACAACTAACTGAAAAGAATCTGCTTATCATATAGCTAGCTGAGCACAACCATAAAACTGTGCACATTCAGAAGCAATCACAATCACATACAGAGAGGGGGAAGCAATGAGCTCACCCCAAACCCTAACAAAAGGAGGAAGAATGTGGCGCCCCGTGTAATTATCACAAGGATAATCACACAAAAGCATACAGATTATTATTTGCCTAATCAGTAGAACACTGTTCCGACGAATAATAAGCTTTTACTAAAATCGCGCAGCATAACAATAACGTAGAAACTGTACTATTATTACAACACTTGCCACGAAGGCTATGGTCTTAATTACAAATACATAAGGGGCAAAAGATACAGACTGATATCCTAGAACTCTCCTGCTCAGCTTAGTGGGACACCTACTCGTCCTACGCGTAGTATAAGGGGTCCACCTCCCCCGGCTCCTCGTAATCGCCATCCTCCTCTCCCGTGAACTTGGCAGTGCCTGCTGCCCCTTCATCCAATTCGAAGTATTCCTCGGTCGGACTGGGGTCTAACAAAAGAGAATAATAGCAAAGGTGAGTACTGACGTACTCAGTAAACACAATAGTGGCAAAATACATTGTATGACTATCTTTACCAAATTTGTTCTAGTCCTCTAAATTCATAAATTAGCTTTACCAAATTTGTTGACATCTTTTAATTGTGAAAAATTCTACTTTTCAATTGGGTGAAGAAAGATCCCTAGTGACCACCGTAGTCCCCAATCCAAGATACTGTCATGAATCCATGATTTTATTCAACACTGTGCAGGCTTGTGCTACTATACCTATAGCTACTCTGAACCATCTTAACTAGTCATTCCACACTTCCTTTGGTGTGGGATCAAGTTTGAAGTACATAACTTTTCCTGAGTTACGTTGCTCAATTCTCCAGCTCATCTATTATCCATCGGTGTACCGGGTTGCTCACCCAGGCTCTACCGACTTCCAATAGCGTTTGGTTGGTATCGGCTCCAGGCCCAACACTCCACCTACGCCTATAGTGTCTGTGGACTTACTCACTTCCAGACTGGCATTACTGGCCTTGGGCTTCATCCATCTCTACTCACACATAATTACTTACCCAATGTGAAGAGATAAATAACGTAACGGGGTACTATTTCCTGCCCATCCGAGACGGAAAAATGGTTGACACTTTATCCTCACTCCAAGTGAGAGTTTGGTAGATCCTTATATACTAGCCATATGTAAAGGGGTCCTGTCTGCGCTCTCTTTGCCTTTTCAAGGTCCCCTTTACCCTCTTTTATTCATATACTTGTAGTCTTGCTGCTCTCTCAGCTGGACTACTACTTTTCCTCATCTTTTCCTCTTTCTTTTTTTCTCCTCTTTTCTTTTCTCATTCATTCATCTTTCATCTTCTTTATTGATTTGACTTTTTCAAAGACCTTTTTCAGATTCAATTATACTGTAATGATATAGAAAATAAATTCTACAATTGACATAACTATATTCGTGATCAAGAATTACCATGCCTGAGTAGTAGTAAGTGCTAGAATGAACGGCAACTTGGACTGCTACCTCGGCTTGACCCTGGTCAATTTCTACATTACAGGCAGACGCTCGTATATAAGAAGCTATTTATTTAGGGTACTAGTAGATTGGAAAACTTTTCACGCTCAAGCATTGGTGGATTTCTAACTTTCCTAACGTCTAAAATCAAGATAAAAGCCTGCTAAACCACTACAAAAAATTTACCTTAAAGGCCCAAGCCACTCGCCCTGGCCCAACACTCAGCCGACACTTCACACTCCTCTTATTCGCCGACACTCGCACTCCTCTCGCTCGGCCAGCTCCCACGCTCCTCTTTTTCCTCGACCTATGCTCTCACTCCTTCACTCAACCGATGCTCGTACTCCTCTTTTTCAGCTTCCTCGGGGCCAGAGACGCTACCTCCTCTCTTCCTTCTCATGGTTCGTGACTCCTCCTAGCCTAACTACTCGGCGCACTCACTTTACCCAGCTCAGATTCGAACGGATTTCTCCTCCTTCGGCCGCTCTCACTGGATCTGGCAGATTCTATCGCATCCTCCTCACCAGATCTGGTGGCTACCCACTGGATCTGGTGGCTGCTTACTAGATCTACTTCGATTCAGCTCTCTTGACTACTTAGCTACTTTGACTAGGTGAATCGACTCCGACTGCTCGGCCTCTCCGACTACTCAACTACAATGACTACTTAGCTGCTCCGACTACTCGGCTTTCGACTATGACTACTCGGCTACGACTACAGCTACTCGGCCTCTGACTACGGCTACTCGATTACTCGGCTACTCCCTCAACCTCCTCTTCACCCTCAAGGAGGATGCCGCCTGTCGAGGGTTGCTACGGTGGGCTTGGCTTGGTTTGAAGGCTGGGCTAAGGCTTAGTTGTGATGACTCTCTGGTTTCACCTCCATCTTTTACCTCCACCTATGCTCAAACGTTTTGATTTTAGTTCAAGTTTTTATTACATTTTTACCTTCTTTACCACACCCAGTCTTGGGGAATCCTAGTGGTTGTGCTGACGGGACTCGAGTTTGGGGTCCTCGCGCCTGGGAGCGGTTCTCCAAGCCCGAGGGTGCTCAAGGTACTAAGGTGGTTGTCGGTTACTGTGGTAGCCACCGGTTAGGCTGGGTTCTCCCCCACTCCCCAGTTCCCCACCCTAATCGCCTCCTCCTCGTCAGCCATCTTAGGCACCGCTCGTCGACACCCCACAGATGCACAAGCTCATCATCGGGAGCTGGCTGGCACCGATGGCTCGGCATGTTGTATGCCACATGTCTCCCCATGCGCACCCCGTAGAGCATAAGTGGGTATTTATTCGAAAGAGAAATGAGAAAAATAAAATTGTAAGATATAAAGCAAGGCTTGTTGCACAAGGTTTCACTCAACGTCCAGGAGTTGATTATGAAGAAACATATTCCCTAATCATGGGTTGTATTACCTTTAGATATTTAATCTCGATGGTAGTAAACCTGAAGTTAGAAATAAAATTGATGGATGTGGTAACAGCATACCTTTATGGAAACTTAGATTCGGATATTTATACGAAGGTATCTGAAGGCATCCCTATGAACCAAGATAGAGCAAATAGAAGCCTATACAGTATGAAACTCAGAAAATCACTGTATGGACTTAAGCAATCAGGTAGGATGTGATATAATCACTTAAGCGACTTTCTATGTAAGAAAGCTACATGAACAATGAGGATTGTCCCTGTATATTTATACGACAATCCCAGAATAGATTTTGTATAATCTCAGTATATATAGATGATTTGAATATCATCGGAACCCTAGAAGATATGAAGGAAGCAAGCTCTTACTTGGAGTCAGAGTTCGAAATGAAAGATTTGGGTAAAACCAAATATTACTTAAGTTTGCAGCTTGAGCATACCCCTAAAGGGATATTAGTGCGTCAATTCGCATACAATCAAGGTGTTAGAAAGGTTTGGCTTTGGAAAGGCATACCCTTCGAGAGTACCAATGGTCGGGCGATCTTTACAGCAAGACAAGGATTCGTACCAACCTAGAGAAGTGGGGAAGGAAATCCTAGGACTAGAATTCTCATACTTAAGTACAGTATGAGTACTTATGAATTTAGCAAACTACACTAGACTGGGCATTACATTTGCTGTAAACCTATTAGCAAGATATAGTGCAGAACCTACCAAAAGGCATTGGCAGAAAATAAAGGATATTTTTTATACCTCCAAGGAAGCAAAGATCTTTGACTATTCTACAGAAAGAATCAAGACTTGAATATGACAGGCTATATAGATGACGGGTACCTGTCAGACCCGCATACCGCTAGGTCACAAACATGCTATGTATCTTGTGTGGCGGAACTACAATTTCATGGAAATTGTCTAAGTAAAGCCTTGTATCGACTTCGACGAACCACTCAAAAATCATAGCACTGTACGAAGTCACATGAGAATGTTCTTGGCTTCGATGAATGATTCACCACTAGGCCTGTAAACGAGCCAAGCTCGAGCTCGGTAGAAGCTCGAGCCGAGCTCGAGCCGAACTCGAGTTGGGGTCCGAGCGTGGACTTGGGCTTGAGCTCGGCTCGTTGAAGCTCGATAACAATTAAAATAATTTATTATGCACTATTTTTCAATAATAAGAAAATTGTAAGTTCGAGCTTGGCTCTAGTAAGCTCGATAACAGTCAAAATAATTCAAATATACACTAATTTTCAATAATAAGAAAAGCTCAAGTTCGAGTTCGGCTCGAATAAGCTCGGTAAGAATTAATATGTATTACTGTTTAAGCTCGAATCGGGGCTCGCGAACTATTCGAGCTCGGCTTGGTGAAGCTCGCGAGTTCGAGATCAAGCTCGAGTTCGGCTCGTTTAAAGTTCGAACCGAACTCGAACCAAGCTTAGAACGAGCCGAACCCGAGTAGCTCGCGAGCTTCGAGCTTTTTTACAGCTCTATTCACCACATCTAGCAATCATGTGAGTTGAATATCATGCAAACTCCCACAATTATCTATAAAGGTAATGCAGCTTGTGTTGCACAAGTGCAGACAGGCTACGTGAAGTGTCATATTACAAAGCATATCAACCACAAGTTTTTCTATACTCATGAATTACAAAAGATGGATGATATTAAGGTATTGCATATTAAGTCATGTGAAAATCTTGCAGATGTATTTACTAAGTCACTTCCAGCATCTAGTTTTGAAAGATGTGTACGTGGAATTGGAATGATGAGACTTAGTGAAATGCAGAATTCAGGGGGAGATTCTTCTCAAGTTTACTATTAAAACTTGATCACGAAAATCGAGTACCTAAAGAATAAATCCTATAGATTGATGAAAATGGGTGGATTGCACCATTTTTCCCTTGATGAGTTTTCCTGAAGTTTCTCGGCCAAGGTTTTTAATGAGGCAATTCGTGCAATACAATATAACATGTATCATGTACTCTTTCTCTAAAATGTTTTCCACTAGGTTTTTATGGAATTTTGATGTGGCATGATCTGTCGGATGAGTGCCCAACGGAGAGTGTTGGGAAACCTGGGCTTGAGCTTGCAAGCCCAGCCCATTGGTGGGCACCCTCTACTTAGTCTATAAATAGAATATCCTAATTGTTATTATATGTAAATTGTGAAAATAGAAAGCGATAAAGAAAGGAGTTCCTCTCTCATCTCTTATGTTCAATCTATTATTCTATTATATTATTATGTATTTCATTCAGCTCTTTTATATAAGAGGAATCAATGGGACCGATACCGACAGCGCCGATTTCTCAACGCTTAACATCGCTGGCCGCAGTCGTAGTAACTGCAGCACTCGCTACCAACTCTCGTCGCGCTTGGCGACCCTCAATCACCTACCTCCTGTCACCGCCATGTCGCTCGCCGCCTACTCCTGATGTGCTATGGCTACATGCAGCCATCCGCACCTTGTCGTCCCCAAGGCACTTGCCGCCTGCTCCTGTCGTGGCCCAGCACTCCAACCGTCGCCCGCTCCTGCCGCTGTAGCCACGACTGTTGTCCGCTCTCGTCAACTTGTCGTGCCTCTCACCTAGCACCGCCTGTGAACGACGTGGAGAAGAGAGCGAGATGGATTGGGAAATGAAATTGGAAGAAAGGTACGGGAGGGAGTTACGAGGGGAGGAGAGACATAAGGATGTGAGAGATTCTTGTTTTGACATCGCTTCAGGACAAACGCCGAGGCCACAACAATTTACACGAATCTTTCAGAGCCCCTTCTCTTTTTTTTTCCTCCATAGCGACGTGTTTTTATACGTGAGGAGAGAAGAGGAAAATGTACCAGCACCATTAACTCTTTTTTATATAGTACACACACACACACACATATATATATATATATATATATATATGTGTGTGTGGAAACTTTTCCATACTTCTGGGAATACATACTTCTATTTACACCACTTAAGCGAACATGTTATACTTATTTATCATGTTCGGTATAGTTAAATATTAATTTTAAGATATTCCAATATAATTTGGTTGAAAATTTTGCATTGGATTTCTTTAGTTTTCCTATATACCTTTTCCATATATAAAAGGTATACATACACGAACTATACTAAAAAATGGATTTTGATGAACTTTCTCATGGAGTTCACTTTAGAGTATCTAATAATCATTATTAGAGTATGTCCAAAAAGATAGAAAGGTATAAAAATATCATTTAAGCGATATATGAGAAGTACTGGTAATACGTACTCTTCATATATGAGAAGCGATATATATATATATATATATATATATATATATATATATATATATATATATATATATATATATATATATATATATATATATATATATATATATATATATATATATATATATATATATATATATATATATATATATATATGAGAGAAGCGATATATATATATGCCTCTTTTCTACTCCGGATATAATTACACCCTATCTCGTATCTCACAACGTAAAGAGTATCTCATGTAACAGAGGGTATATACGTGTAGTATAGGAGTATTTAAGACTATCTAGATGGTATGAACAATTTTCAGAGGTGGTATATGCATTTTTCGACGTACTCCTTTTTATGTACATATATGAAGATATTTACAAAAATATGTTAAAAACTATGGGCTCTGTTGCAATTTTTTCGTGTGGTTTACATTGGAGTATCTTATAATTAGTATACGAGTATACCTAAAGTGATAAAGTTGTATTTCAAGTTTGTTTAGGTGGTATATTAGATGTGGGTATAATTACATCCGAGAGTAAAATGTGTGTGTGTGTATACTATTCTGTGGGCAGTTGTAGAATGCATGCCGGAAAGTTACTGCCATATGTGAGTAAAGTTACTGTCAAATACATGTAGAGCTACTTTCAGTTGTAACACTACACAACTAGTAGTAACTCTACATGTATTTGATACTAACTAGTGCGTGCAGGCACAAAATAGTCCAGCCGTGTGTATATATTAGTTGCCAGTATTTTAAAAGATTGATTGCAAGCAATATAGGATAACGGGTGGGTTCTTTTCAACTGCGGCTAATGACTTATGACCCTAGAGCGAGCACTTGTGCGAACGAATCGAATTCCGATGAGCTGTTTTGAAAAGACGATTTGTTTGTATATTCGAAGAAAATCATAATATATATGTAAATTGAAAAGAAAGGGCCAACATATATTTTGAACTGGAGTTACTAACTGCTAAAGTTCAAGTTTCACCGAGCTTTCGTAAAGATCTCACCTCCCTTTCACTCCCTCGATCTACATCGATAGGAGACCTTATGAGATGGGATCTTATCCACTGAGCTATTACACACTACTCAAAACACACAACTCTGATCCAAAACCTGAAAACAACCAAGCATGCTTTGTGAACAAGTTACCTCATCAAAGAATATAGCGACAGATCAATAACCCAATTAGCTCGAACATGCGCACATGATTAGCAAGAGATGCTCACGCCCAGTTTCTGCTCCAATGATGGGATAACTTTTGCAAACAGAACCGATATATTCTCTCCGTTGAGTACCATTGAGGCAAACGCACAAGTACGTACAGGTACGGTCCGTCTCCGTATATATGGATCTACTAGGTAGTAGTACCACCTACGTAAACTATCGGTTGCATTAGCGTGTCGTTGTACGCTAACCCAACCAAACAAAGGCAGCAATGCGATCACTCGAATGGGAAGTAGGGAGGGAAATGGATACGGTTTATTCATATTATTCGACGATCCTATTTGGTATAAACATAGTAAAGATTTTTTTGTCTGAATATCAATTTCTCTTGTATTCGTAATTGTATTTAAATTTGCCAAAAAAATATATACAAATATGGTATAGATTTTTACCGTCTGAAATATTATTTTATCCATACTATTCGTATTCATATTCAACGAAGCAATATACTGTATTTCATTGTAATACGACTAATTAGTTTGATAAGTTTTTTAATTGTTAATTCCTTATATGCCTCTAGAAATTTCTAAAATCCCTAATTATGTCACTAAAATGATAGTGACATAATAAGTGGCATATAAGAGATGATGTAAACTTTCGATGGCAAATAGGCAATCACTTTTTTAATTTTATGTGAATTTATGTTGATTTAGGTTAAATAAATAAATTAGAATGAATAATTGCTATTGTAAGGGTGTCATTAATATCTTCATTATATAAGTTACAAGAATATCTAAATCCAACTGAATTGAATAGTTATTCGACTAAAATTTGTGCTGGTCACAATTTTTGATTTGTATTTATTTTTATTAAAAAAAATAAATATGAGCATGATAATGGAACTATTCCATACGTAGGCAATCCGTCTCGACCCCTTGGAAGAAGGGAAGGCGAGGTTGGGGCATGGCGGGGCTATAAGGCTATCTCCAATGTTATGTTTTAGCCGGTTCAAATAAGATGAGAGAATGTATTGAATCGATTTAATACGTTAGAGGATCGATTTTAACAAAAAAAATACATGGAACCGAACTCTACTTAGGAGTCGATTCAAAGTATTAAACAATTCATATAAGTATTAAACAACTATATAGAAAAGAATGCGGTTGAGAGAGAATAATGTTATTTTGTTATTTTTAATATAACGTAGGTCACTGTTACTAGTAAAAATCGGTTCAATACGTTAGAAAAAAAAAGTAAACTTAGTTCTTCAAATACTTATGTGATATAATTTAAAATTGATATCGTCAATACAGTAGAGATGAGATGCTCTAAACCGGCAGGCGACGCGGACATCTCCTCGACATGTGACTCATTTAATGGCGATGTGTAAAGCAGTACGGCTTAAAAAGGGAAAATATTTAAAGGCGGCCTCGTCGTAGCTAGCTAGGTGAGCTGGTGTGGTGGTGTTACTTCTGCAGCACACTACATTCCGACTCAATTGTCCCCCTACGGCGATGTGGTGTAGCGCGTGTGATGGGTAGAAACTATAGCAGTACTCTCTTCCGGACGAGATAAATATAGATTTGACACTATTTCATATTATATTTATAAAATTAACTATATACTGAATGTATTTACAAAAATATCACTTTTATCGTTCGGTAAACGGATGACAACGCCCGCGAGACGATAGGTGGTGAGGCCACCGGCAGCAGGCGTCTACAGCACCGCCAGCAGACGGCAAGCAACCTGCCGCCTGGTGGGGGACGGCAGGCAGGCCTACTATCCAGTGAGGGGCGGCAAGTGATTAAGCCGGTTGATTAGCCGATTTAATTACATGCCGTAATTTTGTTCGTTTAGTTTTTGTTTGAATTTTTAAATATGCCAAATGAGCTCCAAAAATTACGAAAATTTATGTACAGTCTCCCGACACAACGTACTTTATAGTGCAAGTTTTGGATAATTTTATCCATTGTGAATATTTCTCAAAAATTCATAAAATTTTGATAATTTTACAAGTTTGTACATATAGCAAACGGGCTTTAAAAATTACGAAATGTTATGTGAAGCTTGCCGACACACTCATAGTTGTTGTGTGATTTTTGAGAATTTTATGTGTTTCAAATTTGCCATGTTAATTCGTGATAATTTTATCGTAATTAGTAATATGCGATGCTCAGGCATCTTTTGAAGTGTGTAACATGTCCTTTGCGTATATGTCAGCCTGTTGCTACTATATTTTCTTTTTCACTGTGTGCTTGCATAATTGTTACTCTTCCCGTGTCGTCTTGCCTCGTGCGCTCCCTCGTTCGCACTGATGTCGTTATGTCCGTGTCGCCCACCCTCGCCCGCTCCCTTGTCTCCACATTTGTTAGTATTACCATGCCGTCCCCCTCGCCCAAAGTGATGTGCATTAACAAGGAGTCCTTAATTTGTGGGGTAAGTGCACTGGGTTCCCTTTGCGCTTAGCCATAAATACGAACCTCTTGTAGTTGGCCATCGGTCATCTCAGTCACTCATCGCAGAAGTTCATTCTCACGGTCGTAGCTCAAAATTAACAGTGCATAGCTAATTATTTTGAGAAGCAAGTGCATAGCTCATTAAGGATGCAGTAGGAGGGCGTAGTAATGATGATTAATTCTCCCGAAAGATAAGTAATTTTTTTGATTGGTAGTCAAATTGTCATCAAGGGGATCACCTGCACCAATGGCGTATGGGAGCTCGTGAAGGTGAATGGCAATACAACATGGAGGCAGTACATGCAAATTGCCTCCCAGCCCGAGGCGGCCATTTACGGGAGGCCGATGGTGTACCCAAGTTTCACGCGCTGGGAGTTCAAAAACATTTATGAGCCCAACTCCTTGACACCCGAGGAACCACAAGAGGAGATTCAAGATGATATCATTGAATGTGTTATATCGAAGGGTAGACTCACCCCTGAATTCGTGCGGAATGAGTGGGCGGGCATGTGGTTGTCAGCTCGAATTGACTGCCACGTGTATCTACCAAACCAGCTACTTGGGTTGGAGTCCGACGAGGACATTGACCTAGGCTCTAATGATAGCGAGGACGACGCACAGCAGACGGCTAATCCACCCGAGGGAATTGTGTTATTGGAGGTGCCCTATGTGTCCTCCAGGCTCGATGACGTTGTGGTGCGTTCCCTCGTACTGCCGCAAGAAAAAGGGTCCCAATGGAGGTTTCAAGCTGACACCCTCCTAGTTGGGCAGCGCTTCCCTAGTAAGGCAACTGTGCAACAAGCTATTGTACGGTAGACCTTGTCTATTAACCGTGTGTACCGAGTGTACCAGTCCAACCCAGCCAATTACATTGTGAAGTGCGTAGTGGAAGGCTGCTCCACAAAAGTCAGCGCTCAAGAAGTCAAGATTTTTGGCTCGGCCTTTTTGATCAAGATGATGATCGATCACACTTGCGTGCTCAGCGAGCCCCTGCGCCATCATAGGAACGTGATTTCGACATATGTGGAAAGCATCATTAGCAACCTTGTTGCGACAGACGTTTCTGTCTTCCTAAATATGCTCATGTCAGAAGTCGCCAATGTGGTTGGTTATCCAGTCAGCTACAGTAAGGTCCGACGAGGCAAGCACATGGTCATCGAGTCCATGTACTGGACGTACGAAGAGGAGTACAACCTTGCGTCAAGATTGCTTTACTAGATAGCCGAATCAAACACTGGCACGTACATAAACAAGCTTGAGCATCCAGATACTGACGGAGGACCCAACTGCTTCATATTGGACTAGCAATTCAGAGCACATAAAATTCTTAAAAAAATTACACAATAACTATGAGTGTGTCGGGAGGCTTTACATAAAATTTCGTAATCTTTGAGCTCATTTGCTATATGTAAAACTCATACAAATATAATATTTAGGTATAATTAATTAATTTTTATATTAATTAATTTTCTATTAGCAAGTATATGTTGTGTAATTATATATTTTTATATGCTTTTATGTTAACTGCATTAGACATTAAAATCGTAAATACTAAGTGTAGCAATTAATTAAACTATGATGCTAGAGGAAAGATTATATTAGAAACATAAAAAATATTTTACTGTAATTTTCTTGACCAAATTATGAGCATGTGTTCATATGCACCATTTATTTGGACCAGTACGCATTTGCAATGTTCATTTTAGTCCTAATTGTACATTATTTTGTACTATTTACTTCATCGCAAATTTCAATTTGTAGTATTTGCTGTCATTATCAATCTTCGCACTAATATTTGGTCCATCCCATTTGTTTGAAGGTATATCTTTACTGGAGCTTCTCGAATAGTTGTATGATGGGAACCACTGGTGCAACTCATGGATGACGGGTGGCGTGGCTGGCCCTCCGCCCTTCAAGCTGCGGGAAGGGAGGGATCATTGGGAGTTGGACGAGCGCTACATCCCAATTCTGCAGGCCACAAGCTTGTTGCTCTTTCCAAGGTTGGTCCCCATCGGACACTAGTTCACCCTCGATAACAGCCTGCTCGCGACACTAGTGGACATGTGGAGGCCTGAGATGCACATATTCCACTTTCGATGGGGTGAGATGATGATCACTCTGCAGGATATCTCGTTCTTGATCAGTCTCGCTCTCCGTGGTAACGCACTTGTTCCGACCCCTGAACCGACAGACTAGAAGGAGAGGCTGGCGTACCAGTTCAGCCTGGCTATCCCAGAGGGTACTCGTGGTATCCCCCATAGTTGGCTGAGAAATTTTAGTGTGTGTCCACAGGATGCACCGGACGAGGTCATCACGATGCAGCTCGTCGCATACCTTGTTCAGTTCTTTGGTTGGAGCATGTTTCCAGCCACACAATGCGATATTTGCAATGCCGAGTTCATCCACCTCATCGAGTCTTTAGCTGACACAAGGCTGGGGTGATGCCTCAGTACAGGTGTGGATCAGGCATCCTTTGCACCACATATAGGGGTTGTGTGACGCTTTCCAACGCGGCACTACTGATACCCCCAACCTAGCCGTCTGCTATGTGCTCCTGTAACTATGGAGTTGGAAGCACATCCCTGTCGATCGTCCGACCATTGTGATGCCAGTGCACCCGTTCAACAAGTTCACTGGCCTGATAGATAGGCCCACTATTGGACTATTGGTTTCTGGTGGACTGGTGCCATCTATGCTGGGCCAAGGGCAGACCATCGAGGTGCTACTTGTTCTGGCACAACGAGTTCGAGTTGTTACACGATAGCGACATCATCTGGGATCCATGGACTGTAGAGTTCATAGAGTGTGTATCGTTTTACGGGCTATCCCTGCAATGCCTGCAGGACGCAGAGCTATGGGCGTCGACATGCTATCTAGTGTTCTTGTATATGGTGGAGGCTGACGTGCTACAGCGCGTAATGCGATAGATCAGTTTGCACCAGGTTGTATGCCCTCCAGATGGCAGGTTCCTACCACGAGTCATACACCGGTAAGTCAAACTCTATCCAAGTAATGTTTATACTTTGTATGTCTCACTTTGTAACATCGATGATTTCGGAAATGCAGCCAATCGAGGGCGAGTCGGCATGGTACGGACTGGCATCCATTGTAATAGGAGTAGACCATGGCATGGACGGATAGGGCGCTGTAGGATGTCGTCATGGAGCAGCGTCCATACGACGTCCGGACGTATGACAAGTACCTACAGTGGTATGTACCCCGGCCATATGGCAGACACCGTTCCTCCATCAGATCGCCCTGAGCAGGTCACACACGATGACCGTCTACAACACTCGATCGATCACCATAGCGCTTCGCGGCGCCATGACAGCATAAGACATGTTGAAATTTCTAATCATTTCATTAAAGAAATTCATACTAGTTGTTACTAAACCTGTTTCATTTGTCACTTCAATTGGAGCAGGCGTAGCGCATTGCAAGCGTGTTTGAGACTGCCATCAGTAGCCCAGACACACCACCACCCCTGTAGAATACTTTGAAGTACATCCTAAAACAGACCAAAAAATAGTAAACAATATAAGCTGTGGCCGTTCGACAGAGCACATCGTGTACATTGGGCACCCACTGGGGGCACCATGTTCACCCTCAAGGTCATCGCGACCTAGCGAGTCCGGTTGGCCATCGCAATCTACCGAGTCTGTCCGGCATCGTAGTACTAGCCGTCGATCATCCGTGGGCTGTCTCGACGAGGAGGTAACTTATGTACAAAGCTAGATTTTGTTTTCCTGTTAGGCCTTACGTTCTGCTAACATCATGGCATTCTTTTGCCACAGGTCCATCATTGGGGTGCATCACATTTGACCTCCACACCACCTACACAGACTACCGCTCACTGTCGTTCATCTTCGCTGCACATTCAGGAGGTACGAGATTCACATTCTATATCTAGAATATTTAATGTGACTAACATCATTTTATCTTCCAGCCTTCAATTCAATGTGGAGATGACGTCGAGTCCACCGATGACGATACGGGCCTCTCGGATGCTTCCAGGGAGTGATACATAGCACCAGGGTTTGCAACATACGTAAGGTAGAGCTCATCGTTCACACCATATGTAGGGTTTAGAGACTTCAATGGGCAGAGCTCGTCTGATTTCGCCAGCACGTCGTACAGTCAAGGCCAAATCTCCTCTGCACCACGAGTAGGATTTCTTGAGTCCTTCATTTGGGATTTGATTGCTGGTGGCCCGTAATTTGGCATGTCTCCTCAGTAGAACATCGATGCTTACCGGACCAAGCATGTTGTACCTCAGCCTACTAGACCACCGCAAGCCACTCAACAAACGGAACGGTCTTCATACCTCCTCCGAACCGACACGCAAGCTCTGAATCGACTGATGTACACCATGAGACATGGTCAACACAAGACAAGGCCATGCACGCGGAGGCAGACGTGGCGAGGAGATAGTAGTGGCTCAGATAAGTGAGCCATATCGCATCGCGTGTGATACGTTTTTGTATTATTATATGTACTCCTATAAATATTCATAATGCAAAAAATTCTCAAAAAATAGACAATTACTATGACTACGTCAGGAGGTTGCATGTAAAATTTTGTAACTTGTGGAGCTCATTTGTTATATGTAACAACTCCTACAAATAATATAATCTTACGAATTTTTTAGCAATATTCACAGCGGATAAAATTGTCACAAAATTACACAATCAAGTACATTGTGTTTGAAGGCTGCACGTAAAATTTTATCATTTGTTGAGCTCTTTTGCTATATTTAAAATTTTAAATAATGGTATACAAAAAATAATTAAGGTAGGTAATTAAGGCAGCTAATTAGCCGGCTTAATTATCTGCCGTCTGGTGATAGAGCGGCAGAGCACCTAGTGCCCGATGGCCGGGCGGCAGGCCTTGGCTGCCTGGTGGCTGGGCTCCAGCTCACACGCGTCAGCTCTGCAATGTCGCCGCTCAGCCACCGGGTGGTAAAAATGATATTTTTGACAATGCCGCTAGCATACTGCCATTTCTATAAATACAGGTTACAACAGTGTCAAATATGCCAAAAATTCCTTCATTTGCCATGGTAGAGGTACCACGTACTACTGTTAACATCTGCAGGGTTTTTTTTTCAAATATAATTGGTAGAATCACGATTAAGTGAATAACGCGAGTAGCTTGGCTAGGTATTCCATATTGCGTTTAAGTTTAATTTGTAATGCACTATTTTTACAAGAAACAATTCAATTTGTACAAAAAAAATAAAAATTGTCGTGTTCGAACTTGCAAACGGGGTAGACTTACCGATTGGTAACTTGTCATGTGCAGATAATGATACACGAAACACACTAGTCCAACTTGGCATGTGCAGATAATGATACACGAAACATACTAGTCTAAGTGATATTTCCCCTTTTCTTTTTGTTAAACTTCTGTTGAGTTTGAAGAATCTATCACTTTAAAATTGATAACCTAAAATAAGGTAGAGAATAAACGAATCATAAACAGGGAAAAAGAACAGCATGAGAAAGAAAAGAAGGAAAAACAAAGGGAGAATCAGAAAATGGTTGGGCAGAGATGGAAGGAGTAGTGGGCCAGCAATACTATTCTCTCTCTCCCTCTTGACTCTTTTAACAGTTCACCACCCTACACGAGAGTCCGCTTCATTTGGCTTATACTGTCACTTGATTGGACTGAAATAAATTATCGTATAATTAAAATTACACTATAACTGATTAAAATTATACTATAAATGATGATAGTTTATTTGGCGTAACTAAATTTAAAAAAAATAAAAATAGAAAAAACAGGTTAACCCATCATGATCAATGCAAATGAAGACGGAAAAAAAGAACCGACAAAAAAGCTCAAAAAAACTAAAAAGCCAGAAAAAGACAAAATTTATGAATAGTGAAAAATGAACTAGAAGCTAGAAGTTCAAACCGAAACGAGCGAATCCTATAGTTGCAGCTAGGGATAGTAATCGGACGTGGCGGGCGCGGATAGAGCTCGCCTATACCCATGCCCGTGACCCCGATTTACCTCTACAGGCATGCTCACGAAAGACGACGGGCGAAGAACTTTGCCCATACCTGTCGCCCACAGGTACCCGTCGTCCATAAGCAAGCCTGTATACCCGCGAATAATGCATCATATATTCACATTCACACGTCGACTGTCAACTAATGAAATGCAAATCCACCCTTAACAACTAAAAGTATGCCAACTCATGAAAAGAGAGACCTACTCAACTGAAAGTATGTCAAATAATGAACCAAAAGAACAAAAGGAGATGCCTACTTAAATCAAATCAACAATGCAACACATTCACAAATCAACAGTGCATCACACCTGTCAGTGTATGTCGCAGGTAAACGGGCAAGACGAGTACGGGTGGAACTCACCCATGCCCATGCTCATTTACCCAACGGGCAGAGAGTTTCCCACATTTTCATACCCGTGGGCAAAGAAAGCATCCCAATGCTCAGCTCCATTAAGACACTTACCTGTGAGCACATGGGGTAAATGGGCACAATTGCCATCTCTAACTATGGCTTCTAGGGGTGCAAACGGGTCGGGTTAATCCCGACCGATCCGGCACCGAATCCGATTGGTACTGAATCCGGAGAAAAAAAATGGGTTAGGATATGGTAACAGCAATATCCGTCCGAATCCGATACGTCTTCAAGTTTGATTTCAGGTTAGTGCTACTATTTGACGTTTCATTTTCTTTTGCAATGGTAAAATAAAATCTTTCACATCAGCTATTAAGTAGTAACATCAAGTTCTTGACAGTACGTCCTCCTACTCCTTTTATTGTACTGCATGCATTCCTTACAAAATAAGTAGGGGTGCAAACAGGTCGGGTTAATCCCGACTGACCCGGCACCGAATCCGATTGGTACCGAATCCAATTGGTACCGAATTCGGAGAAAAAAAATATGGGTTAGGATATGGTAACAACAATATCCGTCCGAATCCGACCCGTTCGCACCCCTAATGGCTTCTAACTATTAGCTGAAATTATACTATAACATTTGTTAACTTTTATCTAAATCGTTGTTAATCTTTTCTAAGTCATTTAATTATAAAAAACAAAGAAAAATAATAAAAACAAAAACATTGTTATATCTTTATAGATAATAAAAAAACTAAAAAATAAAAAGTTAAAATTAGGAGCCTTTCCTAGGCCATTGTGAGTGTGGAGGAGAGGGGGAGAGGGCCGTGTGTATGTGCGGAGGGGGAGTGGGGTTGGATAGGCATCTTGGCCAGCTAGGATGTCGAGGGATCGAAGCTTTCTTCTCTGAAAGGGAAAGCAGGGGCAAGAGACGAGAGGAGGCTAGTGAGAGGGGGAGAGGAGCGAGGGTGGTGCCGGGCAGCGTAGTGCAGTCAAAGCTGGCATTTCTCTCTTATTTTCCATCATATTTCCCCACCCATCCCATTTCTTCCCCACTCAAGCCGAGAAAACTTATAAAAATACGCGAGGTGATATATTTGGGAGAGGTAGAAGAGGATCCGTATATATAAACCTCCTCCCTCCTCTTGCCTTCTTGACTAGCCCTTCCCCCCTTTCCTCTCCTCTCTCTCTCTTCCGGCGTGGGGGTGTGTGTCCGGCTTCCCCTAGCTTGGGGATCGATTCGAGCTTCGGTTGGGTTGGGCCGATTGATGCGCGGGAGGCAATGGCGGTGTCCTCGCCTTCTTCTACTCCGGAGAAGAAGAGGAAGTGGCTTCTCAGCAACAGGAAGGTCAGTGCTGGGGCTTGCGCTGTGCTCTCTCGCCGTTCTTGGGTTGGGTTCCACCGGCCGGTTCTCCAATGGTTCATCTGTTCAAGAACAATTTGGTCTTTTGGTATATAGCACAAATGCCGAGAACTTTGGTCCTTTGACTTGTGGAGAAGTTGTTTGGTCGTGGCGTCCAAATGCCAGGACAGCTTCTTTGAGTCAAGAACCATTTGTTTCTTTCGACCTTGCTGTGCGTTTGGTTGATTCGTTCAAGAACTGCTTGATTTGAGCGCCTTCTGTCTAATCGTCCTGTTTCGGTTGTTTTGTCCCCGAATTCTTTTTATCAGAATGGTCAATCTTTCTCTGTTTGTGCAAAAATCCAACTTTGGTGCGGTAAATCTGATGTTGGTGTGGGCAGGTGATCGACAAGTACCTGCGGGAGGCGCGGGCGATTCTTGCTGCGGGGCCGGAATCCGGTGGCGGGGACGCGGTCACGGCGCTCGGCCTGGTGGACATGGCGCTGGAGCTGTCGCCGCGGATGGAGGACGCCCTGGAGCTGCGGGCGCGCGCGCTCCTCGCGCTGCGGCGCTACCGCGAGGTCGCCGACATGCTCCGCGACTACATCCCCAGCTGCGGCAAGTCCTGCTCCAGCGAGGACACCTCGTCCTCCTCGTCGTCCTCCTTGTCGTCCTCCGGCTCCGGTGACCTCGGCACAATCTCTTGTGCCAAACTCCTCTCGCCCGACCGCCACCGCTCTGACGCGGCCGAGCCTGGCGCTGGGACCGCACGCTCCTTTCGATGCTTCGACGTCTCCGAGCTCAAGCGCCGTGTCCTCGCCGGCCTCTCCAAGAACCCTAACACGGACACCCAATGGAGGTATAGAACCTTCACCATTATTGCCTCTTACAAGGGCAGAGTGCTCTGTCCGGTGCTTTCGTCCTAATGGCTAATGTAACATGCGGACGTACAGGTACTTGGTCCTGGGCCAAGCTTGCTTCCACCTGGGCCTCATCGAGGACGCCATGGTGTTGCTCCAAACGGGCCGCCGTCTGGCCTCGGCGGCGTTCCGCCGTGAGAGTGTTTGCTGGTCGGACGACAGCTTCTCATCCTCTGTCGCGCCAGCAGCTGTCTCCTCGGTGCCATCTGGAAACACTTCCAAGTCCGGTTCGGCATTCATCATTCCGGCCATGGAGTCGGAGGCCGTGTCCCAGCTCCTCGCGCACGTGAAGCTCCTGCTCCGCCGCCGGACGGCCGCCATGGCGGCGCTCGACGCAGACCTCCCAGCGGAGGCTGTCCGTCATTTCTCCAAGATCCTGGAGGCACGCCGCGGCGTGCTTCCGCACCCCTTCGCCGCCGCGTGCCTCGTCGGCCGTGCCGCTGCGTTCCAGGCCGACGGCCGCCCGGCCGACGCAATCGCTGACTGCAACCGTGCGCTCGCGCTCGACCCCGCGTACATCCCCGCCCTCCGCGCCCGCGCCGAACTTCTCCAGTGCGTGGGTGCACTCGCCGATTGCCTCCGTGACCTTGACCACCTGAAACTTCTCTACGACGCCGCGCTCCGGGATGGCAAGCTTCCGGGACCCAGATGGCGACCACAGGGTGGTGTGCGTTACCGCGAGATCGCTGGTGCCCACCGCAAGCTGATCGCCCGCATCCAAGGGCTCCGCAGCCGTGTCACCATCGGCGAGGCGTGCCACATTGATTATTACGCGCTGTTGGGCGTGCGGCGCGGATGCACGCGCTCTGAACTGGAACGCGCGCACTTGCTCCTCTCGCTCAAGCTCAAGCCCGACCGTGCCGTGGTGTTCGGCGAACGGCTGGAGCTCGTGGACGAGCACCGCGACCTCGAGGCGGTGCGCGATCAGGCGCGCATGTCTGCGCTGCTGTTGTACAGGATGCTGCAGAAAGGGTACTCGTTCATTATGTCAGCCGTGATGGACGAGGAGGCTGCCGAGAGGCAGAGGGCGAAGGAAGCCGCCGCCGCGGCAGCAGCGTCCAAGCAAGAAGCCACGAAGCAAGAACCGGCAACACCGATGCCGGAGAAGCCCAAGCAGACGGAGAGCGCTCCCAGCACGAACAGCTCCACCGCTCGGAAGGCGAAACCAAAGGCGAAGGCTGTTGCGACCGTGCCAACAATATCCAAGACAGCGGCGACCGCGGCAGCGACGGCACCGGTGTACCAAGGGGTGTTCTGCCGCGACCTGGCAGTGGTGGGCACCCTGCTGTCCCGCGGCGGGTTCGACCGCGCCCTCCCGGTGAAGTGCGAGGCGATGAGCTGCTGATGGGTGCCAGCCATGACACACAGTGACACAGGTGCGCTCTGATGCGAGGTGTACGGACCACGGAGACGGATGGAACAGAAGATCCAGGAAGGTGGCGGGAAAAAGGAGAGGCGTTTGAATTGCTCGATAGAACTTGCTATTGTACAGTTTGGGAATGGGGGCTGGGAGGAGAAAAACAATACTAGAAAAGGTAAAAAGAGAGAGAGAGATGAGAGATCGCTGGGGAAGCAAGTGGATGGTAAATTTTGGTTGCATCTTCTTTAATGTGAGTTGTTACAGTGCAGTTAGTTTTCCTCGAGTTGCCCCGCCTGCTGCTGCTCAACTTGGTGCTGCTGCTCCTTGTGCACAACCTTTTCATTTCCCCGTGTTCACCTCAAGATTCTGGGTTCTGCAACCTGCACTCCACCCCATGGATGCTTCGTCGTAGAGTATGCATGTATGATCAGCTATCTCGCACTTTGTTTTCGGTTTTCACATATCTGCTCGACCGATGGACACTGATTGGTAGTGTAGTACTAGTAGGCATCTTGGCATCGCATCCGGCCAATGCGTTCAGCGGGCGAGGGGGACGACGGCTGGCTCTTAAAGCTGCCTGTAAATGATGCACAGTGACTGATCGCCTGGGGCTCTCTGGTGCTGGCGGTGGCGTGCCCACCCCGGCTGGACGACGCGATCTAGCGGCAGATCATCTCGTCTCTTTGCCTTGGTGCCTAGCTGCTGCGCTGTGTCTCTTGTACCAACCGTGCTGCATCGCACGCACACTGCCCGCTTTTGCAAGCAAGTAAAAGCCACACCTCCCTGCGCCGCGGTGTCCCTCGTACGGTTGTACCAGATCGGAGACCCCCGAAGACGGGATCTGGATCGTCTGACCTTGTGAAGCAAAGTCATAGGTTGGGATCGGTTTGGTGCTGTAACAAAAGAACTGTAAGTACTGTACTGAAAAGCACCGTAGCTGTGGTATTGTACCACCTTCTAGGCTATTCATTTTGCATCCAACGGCTGATGAGATTGAAGTTATGGTTATTTTGGTGTCACTCGGTTAGACTAAAATAAACTGACTTATAACTGAGATTACACTGTAGCTAGCTGAAATTACACTGTAGTTGATAATGACTTATTTAACGTAACTAAATTTAAAAATAGAAGAAAAACATATTAATCTATCACGGATAACGTAAACAAATATGATAAAAAAAACCGGTAAAAAACTAAAAAATAAAAAACAAGATTTAAAAATAAAAAAATAAACTAGAAGTCAAAAAATTAAACCGGAATAAACAAGAGATCTAGCTCTAGCTCTGTCAGACATCTCAATCGCCACATCCTCCTGCAAACTTTCCACCACTTCGGTGTGGGGTGGCCACTGAAAGCCAAGGGTGATGCATCTGTGGCGTCAGCCACAAAATATCTTTGTGTTTAATCACGACGAGTCGCGATCTGCATGATCCGCATCGTAGATAAACTAATCCTGACATGATCTACACCGTTCATTGCATCAGGGTCACGCAAAAAGTTGTCGCGGTGTGGTGGCAACGACACGTGGTTAGTTTAAGTGAATGGCGTCGCGGCCGTATCTCCCCATCCGATTCGTTGGCGCAGGAAGCGATGGACTGATTGATTGGTTGCTGGGTGAGTTGAGGCGAGGTGACGCACGAAACTCGCGACACGGGGTTCGTGAACCCGGCATTGTTTAGCGCTAATCTCATTGGACGCAACGCGAGTTGGGGCTAAGCTAAACAAACGCTCTGATTCTACCTTGATAGGCGTACGTATAATGATACGTATCAGTTATCTATATGTCTACACTATATAAAATTTTAGATAATATAAAGAAGAGAAAAAGATGATATCTAGTATTTAACAGACAATCTGATAAATAGCTTTCTACTATATATATCATTATATAGATAACTTTATAGATAACTTATTAATTATATGATGCCACAACAAATAACTATATAGACAGTAGATGATATAGAGATATATTACAGATAATTACTGTCTATACCATTGTACATAAGCTAAAAAGATAATAAGTGAATATCCATAACTGTACATACATGGCTAGCTTATGCTCGCACCGACCATGTGCCCTCCACGTGATATGATCCATGGGCTCGGCTCGGGTGGCTTCGGGAGGAGGTTTTGAATGATTAGGAGGAGATGCATCCTGCATGGATATACCATGCGTTTAACTTTTAGTAAGTACTAATCCAAACCGTTCTGATCAGGCACGTGGTAAGACGAAGATTTACAGAGTCGATACGTAAGCGCGAGAAATGTGCCCAAATCTAACTTTTCGGCAGTGGTACGTGGCCGATCGAATCACGTGGTACGTATTTCATTCTCATACCACATATATAATTTGCTCGGCATTTGAAAATGTACGTAGGTATTGAAACAACTTGCATATTACCAATGCATAGCGTCAATTTCGTTGATTAGAATGTGATGGCCTGTGGCAGCTTAAACTAATTGGGAAATGCTGGCCGTGATTGCAAATTTTAGACCCTGCTTATTTCGATTTGATTTTGTTTTTTTCCTAATTTTTTAACTTTTTGTAGCTTTTTTCTGATTCTTTTTTCGTATTCGTTTGTATTGTCTGTGATATGTTAACATATATTTTATTTTTTAATTTTTTTAAATTTAATTACGTTAAATAAATCACCATCATATATAATATATATGGTGGTGATCGGTTCGGCTGAAAAGCTCATGGCTTAGGCTGAAAACACTGTAGCTGGCTGAAAAAAAGCACTGTAACTGACAGAGGCTTATTTAGCATAATTAAATTTTAAAAAATTTAAAAATATAAAAATATGTTAGCCCATTACGTATAATACAAAAAAATACGGGGAAAAAAGAACCGGCCAAAAAGCTCAACAAAAAACCAAAAGTTCATAAAAAAAGACGAAACTTATGAATAGTGAAAAATAAGCCAGAAGCCAGAAGCCGAAGCCGAGTTGATCAGGGCCTAATTTTAATTAGTTACAATAAAATTTCAATTATAAACTAAACAATAGTCCAAATAAACGGCACCGTAGACTGTTGTATTAGGCTGCTCGTGACAAGCTGGTACGTCGATGAGCGTGTGATGTGACGGCGCACTCTGCCGCTGCCATGGCGAGAAGGATAGATCAGATGTGAGTAGACGGATGGCTGACGATTGCGTGATAATGTATCAACAAACAGGAGAATTTAGCTGTCAGCGAGGGGAAATCCTACCGGTATACAAAGCCGGGGGTTCCGCGCAGGAGAGGCCCTCACGTCACCGGGCGCTCCCTCGGCCGGCGCGTGGACGCGGGATTCGCGTACGGCCGGGGGAGCCAGTTTCTCTGAGCTTTTCGGAAATTACGTAAAGGTTCTTTTTCCTCGCGAACAGGTCCCTGCAAATTTTTTTTACCCCTCCATTTTGCAGGATTGCGCCCCGCGTTTTCCTAAATTACGTACGGGTCCTCGTTTATTTACGTACAGACCCATTTATTTACGTACAGGCCCTCAATTTTTTACGGAAAGCACCTTTAACTTTTTCGAAAATACACATGTGCCCTCGATTTTTTTTAAAAAAGCTCCTCACGAATTATCGCCTCTTTTACTTCGGTACACACGGTGGCTGGCGCGGCGTGTCGCCGCGCCTATGAGGCTAGTTTATTATAATGCTGGTTTGACCGCACTGCGCAGAGAGGCGCAGAGAGCGCAACGCGAATTTTCGAATGTTGGTCAAGAAAACAAATTTTGAAGGCGCGTTGGAGATTTTTTGTTTTGTTCGAAGGTGCCATCTCAGAGGCATATACCTCCGGCCAGCCGGGCACATGACCGAAGTAAGTGTTGAGGTATGAACAGACTGTACTAAGATAAATTAAAAAATTTATCATATGAATCAAAAATCCTCATAAGATATAAATCATTACCATTAGACACGTAGTGCAGTGAAAGCAGAGTTAAAACAGCTGGTTCAATAAAGAGCGTGTCGATGTTATAGGAGTAGTCGATCGTCTTTTGGCCAACTATCTCCTCGCAATCATCCTAATCAGCGTCGCATTCGCAGTAGCGCATCTACCGAAATCCGCACGTCTAGAGATGGAACGTCGTGCGTTGGTATGCTAGCACCAGCGTACATGACAGGGGCTATGAGACGTGGCAGTTAAGGTTTCGATGGATGTATCATGAGATGCCCCTTCAGCTCACGCACCACTCTTAATATAATTTTCAATTGGATTCTTATCCAATACGATCAGATATCGTATCCAACTCTGAAATTCTCAGATGGGATCTTTATCCAATACAATAAGAGATCATATCCCACTCAGAGACTATCATCCGGACTCTTATCGTTCTAACCCGTTAAGTGTGTGACCCTATGGGTTCATGTATATTTGGCCATGGCCCGAAAACTCTTTTCCAGTCCATAAGTCGATAGCGGCCCATAACAGAATATAACAACTCCCAAACATACATAAAAATCATATCGAACAAACTTATATAGTACTTATGTACCGATCCCTTTGCCTCATGATACCAGATCGAACTAAAGGCAAGAAGCGTGCCATCCTATGATAGCTTGATCTTACACACGAACCTGTAGTGGATTATTCAGTTGTGATTGACTCCTTAACCACATTCGACATGATCATGCACTTCCTTAATCCAACCACATCGAAGGGCTTAAAGATATCTCTCTGTTATATAGGAGAGAAAAATTCCATCTCGATTGTTCATATTTCTCCGCATTTTTCATAGAAAACCCAAAAGCTATTTTTATGACCACCCAGTTACGAAGTAGTGTTTGGCAATCCCTAAATAAGCTATTACATGTATAGGAAACATGAAAATATCAGGTATAAGAATTCTACAAACAATATGTATGAGACCAACTGATGATGCTTAAAAATATAACAATTCTCGCAGTGTCTTATGATGGGTCAATCCAACATCATGTTCTCTAACATGTGTCCATGTTGTTAATTTAATATCTTATATTTATGATCCGTGAAACATGATCATCAATTAATACATGTTCTGATCTATAAATCATAATTGTCCCACATAATAACATAAGATTAGAAATAATTTAGAATAATTTCAAAACATGAATAAAAAGTTCCATGAACAAGTCATATACTTACTGATTAGTATGAAAAATATTTATTCAAAAGATAAAGTAATATATTATTTAAAAATCATAAATATATAAATGATATAATTGTCTTTATAATTATCTCTAAGATATACCACTAACACGGAGATGTGGGCGCCACAAGCGTATGTCTCCCGCGATGAGGCCGAGATGAGATTGGTGTCAGGTCGACTGAGTCCCGTTGCAACACCATAGAAAATGCAATGGAGACAAGGATTCAACATGCTCCGTTTCTTTTCACGCTTGATCACCCCTCACTAGCGTTTGCAGGTTCACATGCATGCAGGGGCGGATCTATAGTAATTCATGGGTATTCAGCTAAATACCCAAAAAATTTGCTAAAAATTTGCTATACATTAGGTATAATATATATATATATATATTAGTAATTGGGTTTAAATGGAAGAATTTATAGTGATGAAGGAGCTCGGGCCAACTGATCCACGGCGAACAACCCACAGCCGGCCTCCCACGCCCGCACGGTCTTGACTCGGAGTCGGACGCCTCACGCCCTCACGCCCGCGCCGTCTTCGGTCTTCCTCAATCGGAATCGGCAATCCTCATCTCTCCTGCTCTCAACCCTAACTCTCTCAGAACCGTTGCCCGGGCGCCGGCGGCTAGCGCGTTGGGCGGCAGGCCCTAGCTCTCCATGACTCCACTCGTCTACTCGCCTCTGTCGGCCTCGCCTCACCACTTCCTGGCCGACGGGCAGAGGCAACCAGTAGGACATTGAGCCACTGAGGAGAGGAGACCAGCAGCAGCCGTCTGGTGTTCACCTCTGTGCTCCGGCGACCGGTGCTCCCCTACTCCGTGCGTCACGGGTGGCCAGGCCACGGCGGCCGCCTCACCTGCGGGCCTGCAGTTGAGCGCCTCCACGCCAGTGTGCCACTGCGCCTCCGCCATTTTACTGTGAGTTCCTCACTTTTCCTCTCTCTCTGCCTAGATCCAGATAGATAGATCCGAAGTGCTAATTGACTGTAGTGTTTAGTGATACCTAGTACTTGCAAACTTTTTTGGTGGTATAAATCAAAATGCCTAAATCTAAAACCTAAAACAGCTCTTGAGATTTCAATCTGAATTTCATCATTTTCTTTGAAAAGGTTGCACAATATCAGCTTAACTGCTAATGTCTTATTAGAATATAGAGGAACCACCTTCAATCTTTACTGACCATACAATTCTAACTGTCAAGTTTTACACATAGAAGTCAGAAATCAGAACTCGGAATTACATGGATTTTCAATTGATTCCCTAGCTAACTTGGTAATGTCATACATACCTGATCAAAATGGAAGTACCTATGAGTGAAGAAATATATGAACAAGATTATATAGCTCTTGTTCTTACTTATTATTGTAGATCTACAGCTCTTGAGTATCACTCACTAAACTGCTTATGACTATACATCATAGTGGCTAGATGTGTTGTTTTGTAGACCTTTGAGGATGTTTTTCCATCTGAAGTAACTACTATTGAGGTGTACCTGCAGCAGGTGAACTACTATTGAGGAGTACCTGCAGCAGGTGAACACTTAATATATCTCTGTTAGTGCATTGCCCCCTGAATTTCATTGAGTGTATCATGAATTATGTGTTTTCAACTTCATGAAATGGCAATTGTCAGATCCATGATCCATCCAAGAAGCACGAAAGGACAACTTAAGGAGTTTTAACAATTTATATGATGCAAGTTCTTGAGGTTGGTTGTTTTTCCTGCTTTTCTATTAAATTTTCTATTTGATCAAGGCTAGTAGCTGTGGTAATGCCTTCTAGATTGCAAGTTCTTGGATCAGCTTGGTATATGTTAAGAGTAGTGTCAAGTTTTTGTACCATCCAAACTTTGTTTGAGATATTCGTCTTAACATGTTGCTCCTTTCAGAAAGCAACATCGTTTGTGAGAGTGTTGTAATTTGGTTTGATCTAACTTTTATATCTGTTCTAACATTTAGGGGACTATTGTCTTTATTTTTCATTGCTACATTTGTCACTTACAATAGTATGCTTGGTGTTGCATGTTTTGAATGATTTTACCATTTAATTCTAAACTTATATAATATTTTTATTGTAGCCTTGTAGGATGACTGGCAGAAGGAGAAGCGAGACTTCTTGCTGATGGGAAAAGAGTAAAAAAGGGCAAAATTAGCAAGATATGCAATTGTCATTAATCTCTATAATTTATTGTTTAATTCGTGCCATTATGAATTTTGTATTATTATTATATCTATATACGCATATATTTGTATCGGTGTTTTGGGAGAAATGGGGTGTCATAGTATCGCGTATCGGTATCGACGTATCCAAACGACCTAGCTCTGAAGTTCGAATACCCATCCTAAATCCTGGGTCCGCCACTGCATGCGTGTTGGGTTCTGACCGGCCGTGCATCCCTGCCATGCACGATACACCGTACCGAACTATGGACCGCACGTGGGGCGAACGATAGGTGCTTAACTTTCAAATTTTTGCAATTTGGACCGCTTCATTGGTACTGCAAATGATGGATAACTCATGCACAACCGATGCAACGCTGCAATGCCGCACGCGCGTCACTGCCGGTATGTGCATACACCTCACTGACCGGAGAACCATGTGAGAAGGTTTAGAAATATATTATGATAAACTATTACAAAGTTTATAGAGCGAAAATTTAAATTTTATAAAGTTTGCATTTTATCAGTTTTTAGTTAGATAGACCGGTCTGACCGTTGGCTTGTTGACAGTCAAATCACTGGTGTATTGCCGGTTTGACCATACCAGGTGGTATGATTGTAGCAGTCAGACCACCAGTCGGTAGTACTGCAGTTTAGTAGCCAGTTATAATTTTCCATAGCGGGTTATTTTCACTGCGTGTGACTAGTCTGATTTCCTCTGATTGGCAGTCAGACCGGCCCAAAAATTTGATTTTGGGATTTTAGTCATGAGATGATTTGAATTATGTTTGGCTAGTGCACTAATGTTGCATGATTTTAGGATTTTGGTCATGAGATGATTTGAATTGTGTTTGGTCAATGCATTAATGTTGCATGATGCTTATTTTAGCTAATATGACTTTAGTTATAAAGAACTTATGTCCAGAAATAACTTCTTAGTCTTTAGATATGCAAGAAACTTTGGAGTCAACCATAATCAATAGTGGAGATCAGAGCTACTCATTTGGAGGAGCTGAGACTAAAAATAGTGAAGGACGCTAAGTGAGAATGTTGAGCTAAACTACAGCATGAGAAAGACGGAAAGTGATAAAGGAAAGGTTCAAGCGACAGGTTGCACCAAGTGGTTTGCTCGGTCCAAGACGTGGTCTAATGGAACCAAAATAGGAGCGACTTGCCGATACGTGATAAACTATTGGCACACCCACACGTGACAAGCATGATGATTGATTGCAATGGAAGATGAAGACTAAGTCACGGCGAGGGTATTTTGGTAAATTTTCAAATATTGAAAATTGTGTTGGTTCAAAACTATAATGCTTGGGAAAGCGGTTTGGGTCAAGGGGATGCTGAGAAAATCAGGTGGATCAAAGACTAAGAACTTAGCAGATAAAGGCTCATGTGATTTGAATAGTGTGCACGAGTTAAGTGTGTGAGTAAAACCCGTGCTGTGTAGGGTTAATATGTTTTCCCAAACTTGCTAGTGGATAGTATCCATTAAGTTTAGATGTGGTCTGGTTGTCTCATCTATTTAATAGGTTGAAATAGAAATTTGCAAGTTAACTATCCAACTATCTCTCATTAAAACCTTGTGTTCTATGGTTAGGATTAGAAGAGTGAGTGTTGTGGTATCTTATTTTCTAGGTGGAGTGGCTGTAAAATCTTCATTCTCAAGTAGCAATACATCAACTTTATTCATCTCTCTTAGTGTCTCCTTGTGTTTAGTGGATTTGCTCTTATTCTTGTAGGGTTTTGATATCTTGTCTCCCCTTTTGATCTTTGTGTGTATCAAGGACGTATAAGCGATGGAGATGACTTATAAAAATCATATCCTATCTATCTGGGCATCAGACCTTGAAGGATTTTGATGTTGCTTGGTTTTGCTTGATTTAGACCTCATTTTAAAGTTTCTTGATCTCAATATTTTTTCTTTGAATTTTTGGGAGTTCATGCTTGCTGTGATATGTGGGAATATATTTAAAGTCAACTTAGCCATCATCTACCCACAAGCAAGTCATATCCTGAGTTTTTTTTGTTTTTTTACCCAGTTTTGGTGCAACTTTACTTATTTTTTCGAAAAATCTAAAGATTGACAAGGATTCAAGTGATCCTTGGATGAAATAGGTTCCTGAAACCCTAAACTAGGTGTGTGCAAAGCTTTATCTCATTGGGCTATGGATTTTTTGGAGTTGCATAAAAAATGGTTTATATTCGGGTTGATTTTCTGTTCTGTGAACAAGGAAGCGATCGTACCACTCAAGTGCTGAGGTTCTCTCTTTAGTTTTTGAGATTGTTGCTATGTGTTTGGCTTTCAACTTTGATCTCCATTCCTTTGTAGTGAAGAGTTTGATAATATCAAGATGCTTCTTTATTCTAGAACTGTATCTTGTGAGAATTGTTCTAATATTTCAGTTGAAATTGGTACTCTTAACAAGACACTTGAGGACAAATATAAAAATAAAAAATCCTTGTCCATTGTTGCATCAAAGAAAGTTATTGATTCTATTTCTTGTGCATTTTATGCTAAAATTAGGATTGATTTAGATGAGATGTATGAGGCGTTTAGAGTCAAGTTCACGGAGCAATTGGATAGGATTAGAAATTTGTCTTTTGTGTCTTATGAGGATTTGAGACTTGAGGTAGTTGTTCACAAAAAGAGATATGCTAGGGCAACCAGGAACACTGAGTGTAACACATGTGAGAATCTATCCCAAGAGAGTGACTACCTTAAAAAGATCCTTGAGAGGTTTTCTAGTAGGAAGAAGAACCTCAATATGATACTTCACCAATCTAGGGTGAATGTGAAGAAGAGAGTTCTAGGTTACAATTCCCTAGAACTTTCCAAGAACCACCTACCTAATATTATGGGAATTGTGGAGAGTGACAAATTTGATGTCAAACCCCCTTAGCCATGCAAGACTATTTTTAGGTTAGTTGAATTTGTTCAAACCCCTTCTAGCAAATCAGGTGCTTCTACTGAGCAGGTCGGACCCCTCAAAAGGTCAAGTACTATTGCACCTTCTACAAGAAGGCTAGCTAGATTGTTGAGTTCTACTTCTCTATGGTCAAGGTTAAGAGAAAAGAAAGGATGCGTGCTTTGAGGGCCATTAGAAGAGTTCCTTCACCCATGAGAGTCTCTAGAGCCAAGCCTCCAGCCGTTGCCCCCTAGATATAATCCTAGGTTAGTAGATGACTTCTTTAACTCCTTTGGTGGTGCTAGGTAGCATCTCAGGTTAGGATATCGTAAGGATAGACCATGGGTAGCTCTAGGTAGGAGGATATCAGTCTTTTAATAGGTCAATTTGAAGAGGTCTAGGTGGTTCTCATGTGCATTCTCATAATTATCTTGTTAAACATTTTATTCCTGCTTCTACTGCTATACCTAGATATCGTGTAACTCAGTATTGGATTTCTATGTCTTTCATTTCTAACCCTAGTACTGAGGTATGGATGTTTTTTCTTTTGTCCTATAGGTCCGACCAGCGAGGAAGAAAGACATGTAGCGTGTTGACCCCGGCTATTCTCAATATATGACCGGAGATTCTCGTTGGTTCTCATTCCTTACTCATGCATCTTGATCATATTCAAGGATGCCTCTACTAGGACCGTGCTTGATAAGGGCACAGTATGCATCAACGACATGTTCATGCTAAAGGACATCGTTTTGGTAAGTAAGCTCAGGTATAATCTGCTATATGTTTCCCAATTTTTTCATGAGTGTCTAGAAGTGAGATTCAAGTGTGGTGAGTGTAGAGTTCTAGACTCCTTGCGTGAGTTTGTGTTTTGGATCTCTAGGTTTGAGAAGATATTTAGTGCTGATTTTAGTATCTCTTCTAGCTCTAGCCCTAAGTACCTTGTACCTTCTGACCCTCATGATCTAGTTTTGTGGCATCGTAGAATAGGTCACATAGGTTTTTACCACCTGTTTAGAGTCAGTAGCCTAGATATCATTAGAAGCTTGCCCAAGCTTAAGAATAGCAAGGACCTAGTTCGAACACCCTATATACATGATAAGATGGTTTTTTCTTATCATCCTTCTCTTACCTTGGTGATAACCGATGCTCCTAGATAGCTCTTGCACTTAGACACAGTTGGTCCTTCAAGAGTCTAGTCTATAGGAGGGAAGCGGTATGTACTTGTTATTTTAGATGACATCTCTAGATATTATTGGGTATATTTTCTTGCTTCTAAGGATGAAGCCTTTGGCTTCTTTAGAAAATTAGCCCTTAGCTTAGTTGTAGATCTCCTATGAGTCTTGAAAGTCATTAGGAGTAGTAATGGCACTGAATTCAAGAACTCACCTTTTACCACCTTCTGTGTTAAGCAAGGTGTAGAGCACCAGTTCTCTCCACCTAGATTGTCCCCCAGTAGAATGGAGTTGTTGAGAGAAAGAATAGAACCCTTGTAAATATGGCTAGAACCATGTTAGGTGAGCATAGCACCTCTAGGAGGTTTTGGGTTAATACAATTTCCGCTGCTTGTTATGTGTCCAATAGGGTGTTTCCGAAATCATTTTTAGGAAAAACTTCCTATGAGTTAAGATTTGAATGTAACCCTAGTGTCTCTTATTTTAAGATATTTGATTGCAAGTACTTCATTTTAAAACATGGCAACTTAGATAAAATTTAAATCCAGATGTTACAATGGCATTTTTCTGGGATATTCTTCTTATTCTCATGGCTTTAATTTGAATACTAACAAAATCATTAAGACTTGTGAAGTCACTTTTGATGAGGCTAGTCTCGATAATAGACCCAATAGTGCAGGTACACAGATACATGATGATCAGCAGAGCATCTTCATCGACGATGATGCTGACTTAGATGATGGGGATACAATCCCACCTCTTGCCTCTCCTGAGTTGTTTGGAGAGCCAGCTTCTACATGTGAGACCATGTGGAGGTCACTCCATGATTGTGATGAGTAATTGACATTTGCTTTAGAGTTGTGTAAAGGCTGAGTTTGGTTCTTGTGATATGTGAAGAAGTTTGCTGGCTTTACGACAACTGTGTTCGTGGTCGTAAGTGGTTTTACGACTTGCTCTTGACGACCACTGTTGTGTGTCTCTGTGATCGGCAATCATCCTTATGACCATGTGATCAACAACCTGTGTTACGACTTGGTGGTCGTAGGCACTGTTACAACTTGGTGGTCGTAGGCGCTATTACGACTCGACAGTCGATTTTACGGCTTGGAGGTCGGCAGCAGAATTTACGACTTGGTGATTGGCAGTAGCTTTTACGACCATGTGGTCGGCAGTGGCATTTACGACCATGTGGTTATCAGACTTTACGACTTTGAAATCGGCAGCCATTTTTACGACTTGGTAATCGGCAGTCGATTTTACGACTTTGTGGTCGACAGTCGGTTTTACGACTTGGTGGTCGGTAGAGGGTTTTACGACTTCATGGTTGATAGTCGTAGCTCTGTCTGGCCGTGGTCGATAGTCATAGCACTGCCTGGCTGTGGTCAATAGTCGTAACTTTGGCTGGCCGCTGTCGATAGTCGTAGCTCTGACTGGCCGTGGTCAATAGTCGTAGCTTCGTCTGGCCATGGTCGATAGTCGTAGCTAGGTCTAACCGTGGTCAATAGTCATAGATCTGACTGGCTGTGGTCGATGGTCATAAATTCTACTGGTCGTGGTCAGTGGTCGTAGACTCTACTGGCTGTGAGTGATGGTCGAAGCGCTCTGTCTGTGTGATCGTAAGTCGTAGCTACCAGCTGCTTGTGTTCGATAGTCGTAAGTCGTAGCGACTGATGCATGGTCGTAGATCTGCCTGATTGTGAATGATAGTCGTAGCATTCTGTGTACCTATGCACTTGATGGTTGTAGCGTCTGCTACATGGTTGTAGCAGATTGCAGTGTGGTTGTAGGCTGCTGGAAGGATCTCGTGGACTATGAGTACCTCTGTCTTGTGCTTTTGAGTACTCATAGGTTGTTTTAGACCAGTGGTTTGCTGAGATTGTTCATGTGGATACATTCTGATTATGCAAATTGATGATTCGTGTGTATTGTGCGGTGCTATGTGATGGTTTGCTTGTTTGTGCTGGTTGCAGGACTTCAGAGCTAAGTCATGGTGAGACGTAGAAGGACAGGGACTAGACACAGGGAGGTGTTGAGGTACAGAATGGTCAAGGAGATGCCGAAGATGATCGAGGCTGGTTAGGTGGTTGCAAACCGGGACGACGAGGAACCGGAGCAGGAGCTATCGAAGATGGACATGACAGGCAACGACAAGGTGGACCGTGTCGGATCCCAGAGTAACAACTCCGAAACCCTCTGTGTAAATCGCACTTGTCCAGGAACAGCTAGTGCACACAGTGACACAAAGATACATATCGAGCACAAATGACCAATAATATTAAACAAAGGAGTACGACCTTATGGCCAAGTCTTACATTAAGTTTATTGACATGCGAATAAAGGAAACAACAGTGGAAACAAATTGATAAATAGCGAAGCCCGGCGACTTGCCCATAGGCAAACAACTGTAATCCCACCAGACGGCAGGCGCTTGCTACCCGCCCACGGGATGGTAGGTGATTAAGCTAGCTAATTAGCCAGCTTAATTACCTACCTAAATTCATAATTTACAATTTTTTAAATTTGTAAATATAGCAAATGAGCTCAAAAAATTATTATATTTTTGGTGGAGCTTCCTGAGATATTGTGGTATGTTGTGTAATTGTTTTACAATTTTTTGAGGCCATTTGCTACCTCTAAAAAATTCTTGGAATGACGCATAATTAACCACGCGATTAAGCAGTTATGCACCGCTCTAAGAATTTTTAGAGATAGTAAATAATCATAAAAAAAATATAAATTTAAAAATATTTTTATGCACCGCTTAAAAATATCATAATTTTTTGAGCTCATTTGCTATATTTACAAATTTAAAAAAATATAAATTATGAATTTAGGCAGGTAGTTAAGCCGGCTAATCAGCTGGCTTAATCTCCTGTTGTCCCGTGGATGGGCGGTAGGTGCCTAACGTCTGCTCACAGGGCGGCAGGTGCTACGCGTCATCTCCTCCGCACTGCCGCCCGTCATCGGACGGTATAAACAATATTTTTATCAATATTGTATGTATACGACTATTTCAGTAAATATAATACGAAACAATGCCAAAACTGGCTTTAACTCGGATTGATCCATCGAGGATTCGAGCGTATGTACGGTCAGCGGGATCCATCCTTCCTTCCGTATGTATGTTGTTGATTTGTGGGGAAGTAAAGCAGGGCTAGAGATTTTTATCCTCCTTAGAGGGTATCAAGTCATCTATTAAATTAACACCACAAGGTATCAAGAGTTTAAGGATGTAGGCCAAGAATTTAAGGATAATTTGTTGAGACTGTACGGGCTCCTTATACTTTTCAAGAATGGTAAAACTCTCACCAGAAAAGCCATTCCAAATCTTAAAAAACATTGGCACTGTTTTTTTTATCTTTTCGAATTTTGGACACATTTGGACCCCTAAACACCCGAAATACCGTTTTTGGCCCCTAAACGAAAAAAAATTCCATTTTTGGACCCCTCCCGACTGCGCGTCCTCCGTGTGCCGCCACGTGTCCCAGTCGTGCGGTCTGGTACCGCACGACCGCACTGTTCACCCGGTCGTGCGGTACCAGACCGCACGACCGGCCTGCCTCCGCACCGAGCGCACGACCCATTCGCCCGAGCACACGTCTGCCGTCGCCCGAGCGCGCGTCTCCTGCCCGACCGCGCGTCTGATTCTCCGAGCGCTCCTTCACACTGTAGATCGAGTGTTAGGGTTTTGGGCTGGTGTTAGGGTTTGAAATTTCCGTGGTTTTTGTAAGTTTTAGCAATTTTGTAGTTGTAATCTGGGAAAGAATCAGATAAAGTTGTAATAAAAGTTTATGTTCATTGTAAGTTGTAGATCCATAAAGACATTTGCTAAAAAATTTTAGGAACGATTGAGCATAGAAATATCGATACATACAGTAGTAAGTGAATTTTAGGGTTTGGTCTGTTGTTAGGGTTTGCAATCTCCGTGATTGGTTTAAGTTTTGGCAATTTTGTAGCTATAAACTAGGTAAAAATCAGATAAAGTTGTAATAAAAGTTTATGTTCATTGTAAGTTGTAGATGCATAAAAAAATTTGGTAAATTTTTTATAGGAACGATTGAACGTAGAACGGTCGATACATAAAGTGGTAAGTGATATTTTGAAGGTTAGTGAGAATTCATGTACGGTTAGGACTGGTATGTTAATATTGTTAAATGAGGTGCTACGTGAATCATGAAATGCAAAAAAACAAGATATTAAACTTCATAATACAGTTGGGAGTAACATGCCGCGTAGATTTTTATTACATGCATAACATATAGCATGATATGCGACTAACCCACCCAACTGCTCGTACGGCCTACTGTGTGGACCGGGGCCACTTTCCCTTCCTTGCCCGCTCGGCGTTGAACTCCTCCGTGGCCTCTTTTGCCTTAGCCGCAATTTCCCTCTTTCTCTCGCGCTCCCTCTTGCGAGCCTCCCGCTCCTTACGCGTGCATTCAAGATGAGCTTGCGTCTCGCGCTGTATACGCAGGGTGTGCTCGTGCTTGCGGCGCTCCTCTTCCAACAACTCGTTGTCCCGTGTGACATTCCACTCCTCGAAGTCGAGGGTCCATCGGTCCGCAGGGTGGATCTCAAGATCGATCCATTTGCGATAGCCACACAGGGGCTCCGGAGACTGTAAATACATGGGAGATATTGTTAGTGCGTGCTGTGAAGGAGAAAAGGTAGGGAAAAATGGTGCATGTGGTCGTTACCGGCTGCCGATAGGTTGCGGTGTCAAAACGGCGGTTGGGGTAGTCACTAGAGTAGTTTACGCAACCCCAGTAACGCATACCTAGGCTGATGCGGTCCTTAGACTTGAAAAACTTGCACACGTCCCCGCACCAACAAATGGGAGGTGTCTCCCCCTCAGGTGGTAGTTGTGGCGAACGCTCGGTGGGGACATCCGGGATGGGGTTGTTGGTACGCGGGCGCTCTTTGGGGGGACCTTTCATTGTAGCACGATGGGCTTGTTCTACCCGGGCCTGTATAGCCCTTATTTTCTCATCACGGGCGGCATCGCGGGTGTCAGCTGACCGTGCTATGTCACGGGTCTCCTCCCAATCCTTCACCATCTTGTCCCATTGCTTCTTCTTGCCTTTGTCCATCCCGGTGGGGTGAGGGAAGCGCGGTGTAGTATGGGGTTTGGATGTGCAATGTTCGCTGGGAAATGGAATGCACACCAATTTATAGGGTCCGTTTTATCTCTACTCCAACATGTAAGCTGGCATCTTTTGTCATCTCACTGAACAAAGCTGTCCCGTTTTGTCATGTCACTGAGCAAAGTTGCCCTCTTTTGTCATCTCACTGAGCAAAGCTGCCCGGTTTTATCATGTCACTGAGCAAAGCTGTCCGGTTTTATCATATCACTACGCAAAACTGGCATCTTTTGTCATCTCATTGAGCAAAGCTGGCCCGTTTTGTCATGTCCCTGCGCAAAGCTGCACTCTATTGTCATGTCACTGAGCAAAGCTGCCCTTTTTTGTCACGTCTCTGTGCAAAGCTGCCCTGTTTTGTCACATCTTAGCGCAAAGCTGGCCCCGTTTTGTCATGTCATTGCGTGACGTCGTCTTATTCTGTGGTCTGTGTGACTGAGCCTGCCCCCCACAGCCTATAAAAGGGAGCCATTCCTCACATAGTCCCTTGCATTGTAATCACTCACCTAGTCTGTGCTAACTCCCCCCGACTAGGCAATGAGTCAGCTCAGCAGCTCTTCGCATACACCCACGGTGATTTGCCCGAAATGCAACACAGTTGTTAGACGTAAGACCTCACAGACGGCCTGGAATCCTGGGCGGCACTACTACAAGTGCCCCTATCACTCGGTGAGTAAGATTGTTTCACGTTCATTCAAATCGTGGTGGCATGTTTAAAAACCTTCTTCTCATTGAATCGCAGGAAGCCCCCGGTGGTTGCCGATTCTGTGTGTGGGAGGATGAAATGGGCACTAGGACAGACATTGTTCGCTAGGAGAGAGTTGTCGTGGGGGGTTGCGACCCCGTCGGGATGCGGCATCGTTTCGACAGACTGGAGTGGAAGATAAATTTAATGTTGTGTGCTATTTTCTTTCTTGTGTTTATTGTTATCCTCAAGTTGTAGTGCTGGAGGTTCTCCTCGTGTATGTTGGTAATGTTTTATGCTATGTTGTCGTCAAGCTATTTTCTTTCTTGTGTTTGTTGTTATCGTGTCTTCTCCCACTGGAGAGTTAATGTATGTATGTGTAATGCATGCTGTGAGGTACAGTGCCCACATACGTGCATACTTGTCATAGTGGAATGAAGCATAAATTGTAGTTCAAATAATTTCATAAGTACAGTACAGTACGAACACAGAAAAAGCTGCCCCGTGTTGTTATCTCTATGTTGGTTGTATGCCCTAGTAAATCAAAGAACTAAGAGCAACCCTTTTATACAGGAAACCATCTTTGAACATCAAACCATCAAGCACTTGAAAAACATCACCAGTCTGACGATCACGCCTCATTTCAATATGAGGTCTGAAGAACCTAATAGGATCAATGAGATTATGGAAACAGTGTCAAAGCCTGGTCAGAAACAAATGATAGCAGAATGAAAATAGGCAATAGGCACCGCAGGGTTTCACGCATGTCATAATTTTTCACTGTAACATCACAGGCCTTCTCAGCTTCAACAAAAACAAATCCTCTTACATGATCAAGTGCAAAAACATGTCCATCACGATTTTTGTCCAAGTAATAAAGCTTGAAACATTACCGTGTCTTGGGAGGTGGTGGTAATTCATGACACAGAAAAAGCTGCCCCGTGTTGTCATCTCTCTGAGCAAAGCTGACCCTATGGTGTCATGTCACTGCGCAAAGCTGGCCTCGTTTGTCATTTCACTCCGCAAAGCTGGCATCTTTGGTCATGTCACTGAGCAAAGCTGCCCCGTTTTGTCATGTCATTGCGCAAAGCTGGCCTCTTTGGTCATGTCACTGAGCAAAGCTGCCCCGTTTTGTGATATCACTACGCAAAGCTGGCATCTTTTGTCATCTCACTGCGGAAAGCTGTCGTCTTTTTCGTTTTTGGTCACTGCAGTAATCTCTCTCGTTTGGTATAAATACCACGGTTGGGGTCCCATGACATTGTACGCAGAGAACCCTGTAAATCGAACAAAGAAGTACCTTATCTTTCGTGGTGAAACATACCATGTCGGAACCCGAGGGGCCATTCGGATTTGGGTCACCGAAGGAAGACCTTCCGTTCGAAAGGAGGGAGATCTTCGGTCCACAGTACCGCTTGATACCAAGCCGGCGTGCTCAACCGGCGTGGCCGAAATGCAGACATAATGATTACGCGGTCGTGCAGGTCCTAGATGGCCCGTTCGATGGCGGACGACGTTTCTTCCGCTGCCCACGCTCCGGGGTACAAATTACTAATAGTACAATTTTTGTTATTGCTTATGGACCCTCCATGTTTATCGGTATTTCCCGCAGATGGCGAAATGCGACTTCTCCCGCTGGATCGACCCTCCTCACAAATGGTATATTGTCCGTTATGTGGATACATTATGGGATCGAATATTGGAGTTGGAGGACCGAATCGAGACTCTCACTGAGGAGAACAATGACCTCTGCCAACAGATGCTACGCGAGACGGGCAACGAGGAGGTCGTGAACATAGGAAGCTCATATGATCCCACATGTTGCTGCGCGAACCCTAGTTGCATATGTGCCTGCCACTACCACAACGGCCAGCCACGTCCGAGGCGGCCCCCTCAGCAATTCTCCAGTTGGGTGGCACGAGGCTCGTTGGCATATAGGCAACGAGGTGTACGGTTGTGTTGTATTTTAGTTGTTGTGTTCGTTGGTGTGTTGATGGTTGTACTACTTGCTACATTTCATGTACGTGCAATGTATGTGTTGTTTCGTGTTGTCATAGCCTGATGCCTTCTTATTCTGTGGTCTTTGTGCGTGAGGCTGCCCCCCCCCCACACAGTCAAGTTGTAGTGCTAGAGGTTCTCCTCGTGTATGTTGGTAATATTTTATGCTATGTTGTACCTTGTGTTTGTTGTTATCGTGTGTTCTCCCGCTGGAGAGTTAATCTATGTCAATGTAATGCGTGTTGTGAGGTACAGTGCCCACATGCGTGCATACTTGTCATATTGCAATGAAGCCTTAATTGTAGAACAAATAATTTCATAAGCCATGCGAAACACAGCAAACCATGCGACGTCACAACAGCACAATTACAAAAATTCATTCATCATCTCGTCGTTGCCGCCTCGGACAGCGTATCTGATGCTCTGAGAAGGTGAACCTACTGAGGGAGTGCGGTGCATCGCGAAGATCGTAGTGTGAGGGCTGCGCCCGAGGCGGTGGTGGGTACAACTCTGTGGAGGGTTGCGACGGCTGGCCAAAAGAGCTCAGCCATTCGGAGGAGGGGTCTACGTCCTGCTTAGATGGTACAGCTGAATTAGGCAATGGAAAATACAAAAAATGTTCATAATGAGTAGTAATATCACAAGGCAATTACCTGGGTACTCTGAAAAGCGGATGACCCACCGTGAACGTCATGGCCCTGTTGCTCCGAGTAAACCTGCATTTTTTGCCAGTGCGATTAGATGGCTTTGAAATAGACATGTTTAGCTTAGTACGTTAGTGCATACCGGGGTATGTGGCTGTCGAAATGACGATGTCGATGGGTAGTCGCGCATGTACTCCTGCAATGTGAAGCCTTGATAGGTCTGCCCAAACCACCTGTCCCGGTCTTCTAGGTTGGACTGCACGCTACGGGTGAACGAGGGCATCCCCCCTCTGGTTGCTGCGGCGAGTCAGGGTCACTCTCTGGAGTGGGCCCCCGTCGGCCTGGAGAGCGCGGTCGCTCCTCCGTCGCCCTCCGTGATGACGATGCCCGTAGCAACGTGCTATCCTGTCGCAATTGCTGTAAGACGAACATGTGGTTAGACATAAATGGTAAATGAGTGGATGAACAAATAGTTGGCAATTGTCCAACCGCCGGTCCGAAGCGCGTGGAGGCCGAGCGAGCGTAGTTGGGCCGACTCTCGGACTACGATGGACGCAACAACGATGGACGTGCTGATGGTGGTGCTGACGGCGGCGCGGAGGGGGGTGGTGGTCCTTGGTCACGTCCGCCACCGCGTGGAGCAACAACGTCATCTCGGTGGCGACCACAACTCAAGGTCCGTATCGCAGCCCTGGCGTCATCAGATACTGCGCATCGAAGTGACCCACCGATCAACCGTATTTGACCTCGCACGGTGTATAGACTATTGTGCCTCATCCTGGATACGATGCAGGTGGTCCAACTGCAGTGAAACAAACAGTCAGTTAAAATGCAATCCTGCACTGTTTAATGACATACTAATCTCGTACTGCCTGGTCGTGCCGTGCCGCTAGATGACGGTCTGGACCTGCCTGTATAGCGGCCTCGTGAACGACCTCAAGTGGACGATGTGGCGGCTCCCCAGTAAGCCTAGTGCGCGTGCGTGGAGCGTACCACTCAAGGTATGTCCTATGCATCACGGGGTCGTCCGGCCGTGTCTCGTCCACAACCATCGTATCCGCCTGGTCACGCCACATGTCTGTCCACGGTCGCTATGTGGCTCTCCAGTCTTCTGTCGCTCGCCCTCTCCTCGATTGCCTGCAAGTTCATTGAGACATTACACAATTAGTAGGGCCACAGACTAATGCATTAATTAAATTTATGGTGTAATGACGTACCGGTGGGTGCTGTCTGCAAGAGGGCGTCCTGGCATGGGGGGACATGCTGGTACAGTCCGAACTGCCTCATGAATCGGTCTGGGTTGTATGGCTCGACGCAGTGTGAGAACACCAAGTGGTAGGTCATCAACCAGTACGTGTGATCCTGCCCGCACTGAGATGACAACGTGTGGGGGGCCGTGTGAAAAATGAACCGTGGAGTCCATGGCCACCAGACTATATCGGCCTGGCCCAGAATCTCGAACCTGTTGTGGAAATCCGTGTACGCACGTCTTGGTCTGTCCCTGGCGCACCTCAACTGACCATGTGTCCAACGTGTACGCATTGTGGGCCCATCTACGGGGTCGTCGCCACCACCGAGGTTGTAGAACTGCAGGCTGAGGTCATAAGGGTGCACAACACGACCAAAGGAAGGCCTGCCAACGGGGAAGTGTTCCCACGACCACAACTGAAGGAGAAGGTAACAAACAGCTAGGACCGGCTCGCTGGCCGCGGTACGCTGCGAGGCGTCACACAAGCCTCGGTATGTGGCACTAAGAACTTCTGATCCCCAGCTATACTGTGGCACCTGACCAGGCCAGCCATCCGCCAATGACTCCGCTAGGTGTATGTAGCTAGGCTGCACGGAGTCTCCAGTGGTGCTAGGGAACAAGACCCACTCGAACAGATATAGCAGGTACGCAACGCAACAAAGTGCGTCGCACCTCCTCCTCATGTGCGAGTGCAGGACAGGTCATGTACCGACGAAGCCATCCATGTGGCACACCGGCTGCGTTGTCTGGGATCAGATGACCGAACCGGTGACCCAGACGGACCTTCCAATCTGCTGCCTTTAGGGGTGGCACTACAGCATCACCACGGGACGGGTAGACCTGTAAGCATCGTCACGTCCTGCAAAGTAACCATCATCTCCCCCCACCGGAAGTGAAAGGTGTGAGTCTCCGGCCTCCATCGATCAACGAGAGCGGACAACAGCGGCGCATCATACTAGAACGCATGCGGTAGATCCAACATGCGGGCAATGGGCAGCAGCCCGGTGTCCCGCAGTAATGGGATGTACCGCTGGTCGAGACGCCGGTTCTCTCGGGGGCCCCTAAGGACGAAGCAAGGAGGCCCTCGTGCGTCTCCCGACGACCACGCATGGCATCGGTGGTGCTCATCCCAACGGGGGTCTAGCAACTCGAACGCCATGTCCTGCCAAAGAAGGATAACAAGTGAGTCTAAATTTATAACAAAATGTGCAACAAATGACAACATAATTAACAACAAATGTAACGGCAGGAAACGTACGGAATGTACCAAAATATACATAAAATGTGCACACGAATATGACCCACACGACAAGGAAACATATGGAATGTATGAAAACATACATAACATGGTAATATGCACGACACGGATACATGGAGCCAACAATGAAGCGTACACCTCCTGAATAATGCAGGGTACATCGCAACGCACAGAACACATGGAAGCAACAATGGGTACAAGAAAACATTGTGGTTGGTACTACGGAGCGTTGCTTGATGCCGGCCTATTTGGGCACTGGCTGAGGGAGTGGCCAATCGTCTTGCATAGCCTACACTTCGGGCGTCGAACACGATCCCCTCGCTGGCTGTCGTCCATGTCATTGCGATGCGACGGCTTTGTCGTCTTCCACGACCGACATGCTTCAGTGCATCGTTGGGCACCCACTTTAACTCCCCTGGCCATAATTCCCTGTAGTGCATGTCGTAGTACTTGGAGATGTACTGTGCCGACGCCTGGTGCCATACAGCGCAGGCCGCGTACACATGGGAGCATGGCTTGTGCAGAAGCTGGGGCTTGTTGCAGGTGCAAGATGCTTTCTCATCAATCATGCATACCTGCTTGCGCTCCCCTCTAATATGACCCATGACATACTTCTGGCTGAGGCGGACCTCAAACTTCCTCCTTAAGCCACAATGGGCTGAGCAATGTGCGATCGACCCTTCTCCATCTTCCTGTCCATGAAGGCCTGCATGACCTCAGAGTATTGCTTGTTTTCATCCAGGTGCTTCTTCGCCATCATTGCTCTATTCACAAAGTACCCGACGGTACGGTTCCAAGTCTCACCCACGATTGCCGTGATCGGCAGGGATCTTACACCCTTCAAGACACCATTGTAAACTTCGGACATGTTGGTTGTCATGATCACATACCTTGCCCCACCGGTGTCGTGCAACAAAGACCATATTTCCAATTCAGGTGTATTGGACTGAACCCATTGTGTGAATACCCCGACTCTTGTGGAGCCACCCTCCACGGCCCCTGCTTCTGTATGCACATGCTTGGTAGGCTCCTGATCGAGCTGCCTCCACAAGGTATCGAACCTCCGCTTCTGGTTCTGCATGCATAGCTTCTTGAACATCTTCATTAGGTCCTTACTACGGAACCTTCTGTGGAAGTTCGCTGCAATATACCTCATGCACCAACGGTTCTTCACATCACTCCACCGGAAGGAGGGCTGCGTCCCATTTTGCAACGTTCGCAACGCAAACAGCAAGCCTGCATTGCGGTCGGAGATAAGGCACACTTCAGGGCGTTCTTGCACTACGGCATGCTTCAAATTGCAAAGGAACCAAAGCCAGCTATCCGTATTCTCGTTCTCCACAATTGCAAATGCCACTAGGAGTAACTGGTCATTTGCATCGGCTGCAACTGCGATGGGGATAGTACCCTTGTACTTACCGGATAGGAACGTCCCATCTATGGTTAGCACTGAACGGCACCACCTGAACCCTTGTATCGCCTGATGGAAGGCCCAGAACACTCTGTCAAGAATGAAACAATTCGGGCCCTCTGTACAATGAACCCTCTCCTGCTTGTTTATGTACGTGCCTGTATTTGATTGTGCAATTTGCTGCAGCATTCTTGGGACCAGGTCGTACGCCTCCTCGTACGTCCCATACATACGGTGCAGCACCTTTCGCTTCGCCCGCCATACCTTCTTGTAGCTCACTTCGAAGCCCGCAATGTTCACTACTTCTGCCATTAAAACCTTCGGGGAAATGGACACATCCGCCTGGATGAGGTGGGTGACCAGCTCCGCAACATACTATGATGTCATGTTACGGTGTCTATGTACTGGCCCCGCAAGCTCGCAACTGTGATTTTGCAGCACCGTTATTCGGAACTTCGTGCCAACGCCCTTGTACCGTTGTGCACGAACTTTGCCAGGACAGGACCCGTCGACACACTTCACAACGTACGTGTCCGGCTTTGACTTGTGGACCCGATATGTCCGGCTTATGTTGACGGCATGTCTAGCAATAGCCTGCTGGACAGCACTCTTATTACGGAAGCACTGCCCCAAAAAGAGTGTGCCCTCGCTGAACCCCCATTCTCCCCCTCCGTCTGTGGCAGAACTAGGGCTGCCGCTGCGTTGTCGTCCAGTCTGGACGACACGTATGCACCGTCCGTGGTCACAACACGACCTACCACCCCTCCAGTTGCACCTTCACCATCCTCGTCCTCTCCAGAACTGCCTGTTTCCACCTCCTCGTCCTCCCGCTACCCTCTTTTTCCACCTGGTCCCCAAGATACTCATGACAGTCAATACGGGCGGCCCACCACCTCTGGTCCACACCTTCGTTGGCCTGCAAATTCTCTGCACGCCTCCTGAGGTCTTCATCACCCACTTCCTCGCCCACATATTCTCCCGCAGAGTCTTCATGACCGCCGGAGATGAACCCAGGCTCTGCATCTCCACCAGCGGCATCAAAACCAACCATGGCTGATGATTCCGCCCTCTCCACGAACTCGACATACACCATTGGCCTGGCATATATCGCAGCATCAGGGTTGCACACGACCTCCATGTAGTTCGCCCATGAGGAGTCATTGGTCACCTTCAGAAGTTGCCATATGCTCTCCCTTCCATCACCCACCATTGAGGCATAGACTGCCTCGATCCGTAACTTCTTCCTTGCGGTGTGCCGATCGAACGCCGAACGGACACACCTCCGTAGTTCAGACAAGCTCATGGTGTTCAGACCGGGTGCCCGGATCACGGTCTGGTCGCAATTTGACAGGTCCGCCCCATACACCCCATCGCGTACGAGACCACTCCCATAAAACACGAACAAGTCTTGAATGCCAGCCATTGCGTACCTAACATAAGTGCATAATCAACCATTTTAGTACACAGCATGTAACAATCGTACCATCAAACACCCACTGCCCCATTTGTAACATTAACAGTGCGACATTTCATACATCTTCCTAATGCCTACAAAATCGCTAAGTATTTTTTTGTATTTGTAAAACTACAATTTATTTCTAACTATTTTACTTCCAAATTCTAACATACATCAAATTACATATTCCTATGACCTACAATTTCGATTACTAATATTTTAATTTCTCAATCTATGCTACTACTTTGTATTCCATGTTTTTTTCTAATTAATGCAAAAAAACCATTTACTAATTTTCCTACATTTGTTTTCTAACTTTTACTTAATACATGCTTTATTGATTTGTTCTATAACTTTGTATTACTGTAATTACATTTTAATTCTAATGTACCAATTTTATTTTCAATTTATTTTTACCACCTACCGCACTGTATGCACTTCCTCCCTAAGTGTACTACTTGTATGTTCCTAATCCTGCTAATATTGTTATCATCTACAAATCCGCTAAGATAAATATGTACTTTCTCAACGTCTACATATCTGCAAGTTCATATTTTCGCACAACATTAAACTACACTACAATACGTATGTTCACAAAAAAAACACAGTACAACATTACATACACTACAATACATCATGCCTAAAATATACAAGATTTGCTACAAATACATACCGTATCAAACATTGACATAAAATAATATTAGCAAAACATGGTTTGCTTAATTATATACTAATGATATACATAAAATTATAGTTGCACGGGCACAAAACTTACCTCTTCTTGGAGCTCACGAGATGATCTACAACTTTTGTATTTGCCAAATCCGCAGATTCCGAACGAAAACAACTCAAACCTTAGTGTTTTCACTCGTCACTTTCCTTCACTGCCTCACTCTCTCGCTCTGTCTTCGCTCGAACCAACTGCAAATGAGCTCCTGGATGACCATACGCGCATAGGAATGAACTCTTATCCATGAGGGAGAGGGGCCATACGAGCGAGCTGTTGACGCGTGTGCTGCTCGGGTGTGAAAAAAGCCAGGGAGACGCTGCTTTCGTCGGGCCGATTAGACAACAGCCGTGACGTGCGGTCGGGAATCAATTCCGCGGTCAGAGCGGCGGGTCGCGCGGCCAGAAAAGGAGACGTGCGGTCGGAGCGGAGAACGTGCAGTCGGGCGGGAGAATTCGCAGTCGGGGCTGCAGGACGTGCGGTCGGAGCGGAGAACGTGCGCTCGGCGCGGAGGCAGGCCGGTCGTGCGGTCTGGTACCGCACGACCGGGTGAACAGTGAGGTCATGCGGTACCAGACCGCACGACCGGGACACGTGGCGGCACACGGAGGAAGCGCAGTCGGGAGGGGTCCAAAATCGGAATTTTTTTTGGTTAGGGGGCCAAAACGGAATTTGGGGTATTTAGGGGTCCACATGTGTCCAAAATTCTATCTTTTCAACAACTTTTATCTCTTAGTTTCTCTTAGCAATCAATATTTATTAGACTAATAAGTCATAGCTATAAATTATAAGTCGCAACTCAAAAAAACATACCTATTGCCCGAGGACTTCCAATGGCTATCAAGCAAGATTTAACAACTACATACCACGATCTTACCAAGCATACGTCACAAGGGCGTCTTCGCGTGTGTGCGTGTGTATATAAATCGACGGCCTCCAACTTGTGAGACAAAAATATTCAATGTCCAAAATGCACGATTGATTGTTTGGGCGTAAGGAGATCAAGAGCATCACGAAGGTTGCAAGTATCTTATCAAAATCATGTTTTTTAGTTTCCTTATGAAACTACTATGCTATCTATTCAAGTCATGCATAGTGCTAGTACAGATAGATGGGGAGATCCCTGCTGCTATTGGCCACCCACAGCCTACAAGCAGCCCCAACATGGAGCACAAGTGTGTAGTTTGTTACTCCTATCTGACTTGTTGAATAAAGAACTGGTTGGTACAATTTTATTTACGGAAATTTGGACCAATAGCAAGAGACCATGCCCCTTACCGGACCACATTACACAAAGTTAATTCCTTACATTAATTGGACTTAATTAACTGTCAGCATCCCGTCCTAGGCTACCCTATGCTCTGTATGATGTTCTTCAGAGCCAGATACTAATTGTAACAGTATTAAAGCCAGTGGGCAGATAGTGGTGGTCACCCCCCACAGCGCCAGTGCCAGCCACTCATTTTGTTGTGAACTCAAAAGTAGACTTTATTTTGAATTCTTATATAATCACCGTAGCATATAATTTTGAGGTAGGCGGCTGGATTAATTCCTTTTCAGGGAAAAAAAAGCCTTTATCCAAACTGTTTCTGAAACTAAAATTTACGAATTCTCACGTGAAAATAAGTGTTCTTGAAAGCGTATTACCGTGTGATTCCTCTGGAAATAAAGGCTGCTCAACAACAATAACCTCTACATAAAGAGCACCATATGAATTCTGCAAGGACCGGCGCCCTGTCCTTGAATCAATGGAAAAGGTAACCCATTGTTAATTTTCCATCCATATGTGCACTCTAAAAGATCAGTACATTGAGGCAGCAACACGTGACAGGAAAGGCACTATGATATTGAGTGCAAAGAAAGAAGCAAACCCTACTATCTTCTAGTAGAAAGTATATATACACCAATCCAAGTTATAGCTGTGTGAGAGAGACTGTTACTTATTACAGTGGTGCCTTGTTATTTTGGGGCAGCAAAGTTTGGCAAGAATCTATGGCGCACGCATTGATGGAAAGCATGAACACAAAGGGGAATATATGCGAGAGATCACAGATAGATATAGAGGTAAGAGGGACAGACATGAAGGGTTTTGTGGGTCCGGGTTATGTGAAGGAGCGTTGTGCTGGCCAATGGCAATGGCCGTGATGGAACTCATGTGAACAGCATCTCTGAACAATGTATGTGCTCACAAAGAGCATATGACTCCACCTACACTTTGCTCCCCAGTCTTTTGTATATTCAATATACACTAGAAGAAGAACTCATGGATATAGCGGAAACTCCGTGCATCAAGTTCAAATATGTAGTTGGGTGGATAATACGGACATCGTACCAATTGAACTACCCACCGATCGGTCCAAATGAAGAATTCCTATGTTCTAATTGTTGTAACCATTTACAAGTCGAAGAAGCACGGCTAAAAAATCACAGGTAGAAAGACGGTCCAAACTCTGTGATCTTGTACAATCTAGTCAGAAGCAGCGGATAGAAACACACTCTTGTACACTGTTAAGATCGTAACCGTACTGCTACTGAAGAGTAGTAGATCATGAGCACATTCTAGCACGTAGTAGATTATATTTACACACAACCAGCATAACCAATGCTAGTAATTAGACAATACTCCGTACGCGCGCTGGCACATGAAATTCTGAGCAAAAACCAATGTTGAGTTGCTTAATTGCCTAAGCATCTTTCGGGCTGGCGAGTACCGCCCATTTTCGCGTGCTTTTGTTTCTTCCGCTTCCTTTTGGGTAGGTTTTTAGACGTAAAGCGCATATTTTTGGTCCCGATTATTTCGACTCAATGTTTTAATTTCTGATTTATTTTTTTCTATTTTTAAATTTTGTCTTTTTTTTAACTTTTTTAGCTTTTTTGAGTTTTTTGTCGGATCTTTTTCTTGTATTCGTTTGCGTTGTTCGTAATGGGCTAATCTATTTTTTATTTTTAAATTTAATTACGTCAAATAAACCACTATTAGTTACAGTGCAATTTTAATCGACTACAGTATAAGTTTAATTATAAATTAGTTTATTACTGTTCAACGAGTGGCACCTTTGTTTTCCCGCTTTCTGGCTGGCAGGACGGCGCCTTGGGTTCCACGGGCGGCCGGAGGCAGTGGCCGCTTGAAGGAGCTGGACGACACGTGCGAGTGAATCGAGCCGCACATGGTGCTTTGACTTAGCACGTAGCCACCACTTTTCCCACCTACGAAGGGTTTGTAGCTTGTACTTGCCCGCAGGCCGCCGTCCGGCTCGGTGATGCCCTGTGGTGAGACGGCTCTTCTTTTCTCACACACACACGCAGCGTTGTGTGGTAAGCACGTTCAGCTGAAGATTGCAGAGGAGCAAGAGTATGCTCGGAATACAGAAATCTTACGGAAGGGGGCGCTTTGGTTTGCGCCCGCACTTTGGTACGCTTTTAAGTTAGGCAGGTTTAATCAACTCTGGCAGGCAGTTGGTTTGCAGCCATTATACGTGAGCGTTGTGCCGTAAGCATGAGGAACTAGCATGTTCGGAACACACAAATTTTACCGAAGAAATGCAAATCCTCCACTTTATATAGCGTTTCTGCTTTCTAAACAGGACCTCGGTTTATCTCGTCGTTGCTTTGCAGCTTGGAGACCTCTTCTTTCCTTGTTTCACTTTTGACGCCATGTATAAGGCATGTGTAGAGCATAGCGAGTAAACTACGTATCCGTTAACCATGGGAGCCAAGGGTAATGGTCCTGATTTGCTCCATGGCCGAAGATAGCCCCACAAGTTTGGTTAAGGTTGATGCAGTTGTTCTTGCATGCAAAGTTATCCATATACACACACAGTTATATATATATAAAATATAACCCATTCTTTCTTTTTTTTTTAGCTCACTGACATCTGTTGGGAGTTTCGGGCTTAGTACCGATATTTTAGCAACAAATTTAATAAATCTAACTGTAGTGGTTGGTGTGTGTTGTTTTTTTTTAGAAAGGGAGTGTGTGTGAGTTGTCTATTTGAAGAATAGATTGAATCTATATGGCTGCACTTTAAAATATTTTTAGTATTTTTCAAATAAATAAGAAAAAGGTGCACAATCTCGATGAATTACTTCTGAATAAATTCAGAAATCATATATATATATATATATATGTGTGTGTGTGTGTGTGTACGTATATGTGTGGGTGTGTATATGTATATATGTGTGTGTATGTGTATATATATACGGCTGCGCTAACGAGCGCATGTGTGCACGCTGCGCATGCGTTGCTGGCTGGATTCCTGGTGCGGTTGGTGGATAACTCGGTTAGTGCGTAACTTCATGAATTATAGATGCTAACTTTTTGCATTACATAATAACTTTTCAAATGTAAGTAACTTGATGAATTACTGATAATAACTTTATGTTCAGGACATAATAACTTTCTGTAGCATTGCAATGTGAAAGTTACCATGTGAGAACTGTAAGTAACTTCGTGAATTGTAGATGATAACTTTTATGTATGAGATAGTAACTATGCGCGGATCTCTTGTGCCAAGTGGTTACGGTCTGACACATGCATGCATGCAGCAGGAGATAGAAGGGAATAAGTGCACTTACTTGTGATTTTTTATTTTATTTACAAACTAAAAAATAAATTAATTCTTTTACCAAAAGTCTAATCTGCGATCCGTTTGCACCGTTGTATTCGAAATTATGAACTTAACAAAACAAGATTCATATTGAATATGTTTTGATACTGTGAAATTCATGTCATATAATATTACTATCGTACATGAGTGGAGTTACTGTCAAATACATGTAGAGTTACTATCAGTTTTATAGTGTTACAACAGACAGCAACTGTACATGTGTTTAGCAGTAACTTTGCTCACACACGGCAGTAATTTTCCATGCAAGTTATTTGCTATTGACATGTATATTTCTTTCTCCTCTCAATGCATGCATATGGCAGTAACTTTGCTCACACACAGCAGTAACTTCATAAATTACAGATGATAATTGTAAGTAACTTCATGAATTATATATAATAACTTGATGTGCATACGATAGTAATTTTACCATAATTAATAAATGCTAGTAACTGTCCATGGGGTGGGATGGTGGGGCGGTTGGTTGGTTGGGTCAGTCAGTATCGCGTGCTTATTCTACATGTAGTTACTGAATAGTGCTTATATATACATACATACACACAGTTCTATTATCATAGGACATGTCATTCCGTACCCATTTCGAGAGTAGGCAAACAAGCGTAATGGATAGGAACGGGCCAGTTCAGCTGAGAAGAGAACAGAACAGATCAATGCGATCCCATTCCGGCCAGGCCCTACCTACGGCTGCAAACTAGTTGCGAGAACATTATGACCTGCCCTTTTTTCCAGTAGGAGAGCATGCCAATGCTTCTGATCTTGGCCAGCCAGAATGTGTTCATCTTTACTGCCTTCTTTTCTGCTTCCTCTTTAATGTGGGGATAGAAAGGAGCTAGAGGTGTGCGTGAGTGAGTACATGTGGAAGGAAGGAAAGGGTCGCGTCACATGGGCTGGGAGGGAGAGCGTGATTGCTGCACTGGCTTTTCCGGACAGTTTCAAGGGGAATCCAAAAGAAGGTACGCTTTGAGTGCAATCGAGGACCAGCTGATCGCTGCGCCGGAAAGTCTCGGGCCAAATTGCCCAATGGCGCACGGAAAGATGAGCAACGTAGTGTAAAATCACCTGCCTGCTTTTCGGAGCTTGCTGTGAAAGGCTTCACTGCTGCTTTTATTATTACTTCCGAGCCAAGCCATTTTGTGTGCCTGGATGGAAGCATGGCCAGGCTCTCCCGAGTTTTCCCAGTTTAAATAGCGGCGTGCCCTTATCCTTGTATGGTCTCATGATGGCATCCTCTGTTGGATGTGGAAGGTATTGAAAGCAAGGAGTTGATCGCAATCATGATATAGCTGATAGCATGACGAACAGCATCTCCTCTATGCAGGGACGTCCCCGTGCTCGGGGCGTAGCACGGACCGTATTGGTGTTACTCTGATTCTCTGAATAAAAAAATGCCAGGTCGAAGTGGCCTAGGCCCAGAAGCCTAAGTTAATCTCCTGGCACTTCGCATAGGCCGAAACCATCCGGTATTGCGCCGTGGCCGCTTGGCCCATCTGACACAGCCGGTTGACGAATGAAGTTGCAAGAAAACACTGTAGGCAGGTTACCACGGTGTCGTTCGATTCACAGGCCTTACAAAAAGAATCACAACACAAAGCCGAGTGAAGCAGGTTAGGGAACAAGAATATGGGCAACTATATCACAAAAGAAATGCTGAGCAGGCATTTCTGTTGCTGTTAAAAATTCACACGTACTGGCGACAATTATTACATTATTTTGTCCAATAAAACAGGGGTGGACACAAGAAAAATCACCTTCGCTTGGATCGTCTCGATTTGCTGCCTGTGCCTCTCGCCGTCTTCTTCGTGACTTTGGATATGTCGCACTTGGGGCACAGCCAGTCATCGTCTGGGACAGCTTCCAGTAGAGGGTCGCAGCAGTCGATGTGCATGCCGACCCCACAGCCGGCAGCGCCGTCCTCGTCGCCGCAGATCAGCATCACCTCTGCCCGGTCCGTGCTCCCGCACACTGAACAACTCAGGTTATCAGGATCGCCGTCTTCCAATGGCTCCGGTTTATCCGTGGCCACCTCTTGGTTTTTCAGCAGTTTGTCGAGGGACTTGTTGGCCAGAAAGTTTGTCTTGAAGAGAACGTGTCTGTCGACGGGACAGCCAGGCTTGCAGACGTACTCGACCAGATAATCGGCGCTGACACAGGGGATATTGTGGCTCATGAATTCTTGAACCCATGCGTCTGCACTTGGCATGCTCGCTGATACCACAGCGAAGTCAACACCAGAGTTCAAGAACCGAGTGTATGGCGGGGAGGTAGCTAAGATGGTGCCATCGCCAGCCCGCACCGCACGCTTCAGCGTATCCTGGTAAGAAAAGCACTCGGAAGTTTAGACGAACCAGTGAATGAAACACAATGGAACCTCCAAATATACAGGTAATAGATGGGTAACCTACAATGTAGCATCGCCTTTTCACAAATACTGTAGCATTGTAATGCTGTTGTCAGGTGGGTTGATTGAAAAAAAATCTTACCAGTGACGGAGAAATGAGCTGTCCATAGACAATTATCTGCATACCATAGAAGGCACCATGGCCCATCTGCTGCCTTAAAATGCGCCATTTCCTGGGAGCCTCAAAGCTGATTGTTTCTCCATCATTAAGGCCTGTACCAAACCATTCAAATGGTTCTTCATCCAAGAACTTGCCAGCCTCATTGCAAGAGATCAAGTAATCACTCTTGAGTATCCACCTAGTTTGGGAGGAAAGTAGCTAACATTCAGATTTGTGAAATGGCACTGTTTAGCAAGATAACATGTAGATAAGATAAAGTGTAAGCTAGATAGATATATGTGTGTGTGTGCGCGCGGGCGTGCATGCGTGTGGGGGGGGGGGGGGTAAAAAATGGTAATTTGTTCAATTAAGCAATACATTTGCTTTCTCATATCTCGTAGCCGATAACAAGTTCTTAACTACTTCAAAATGAATGTGTAGTAAAAAATGGTAATTTGTTCAATTAAGCAATACATTTGCTTTCTCATATCTCGTTGAGAAAGGACCATGCACTAAGTCGATAACAAGTTCTTAACTACTTCAAAATGAAGTCTTTAAGAATCTAGACCGTAGCTTTTACCTGCCTGCAGCAGCAGCTGCAAAGAACTTCTCAGTTCTCCTGAGAGGGCCTGGGGTAAGAAAATGTGTTGCTTGGTATGACCAATGATGTGAATCCCTGCACACTCGTCCCTTCAGGTGTCTAAGTATTGTCCGGTAGTCCCTTCTCTGTTGGCGATGTCCACTTAAAATAAAGCATGCAGGCTCCAGCGTGATCAAGGTTCCAGCTCCATTTCCTTTTATCCTTCGGTGCTGGTTGAGGATATCTGTGCTGTACTGCATTGATTTTGAATCAAATTTGGAATTCAAACTGCCAGTTCTACCATTGGATTTAGAACTGAGATTACCACGGTCTTGTCTGTTCTTTTCATGGTCTGAATCCAGAGCTTTATTTCTTTTTCTGCATCTCAACTTAGAACTGTGCAGTCCTGACTTATCTACGGTGACAGTATCTTTGGAAAACAATCGAGATACATCTCTCGTTCCATCCTTATTGGCCTTCTGGGAGTCTTGATCAGCAGTTGCTTTGTTGATACTGCATGAACTTTCTTCAATTCTCTTTGGTGAGACAGCTTCAGCTGCAGATACAACGGCACTACCAATTTTGTCATGCTTGCTGCCTGACTCGTCTTCTACAGCTTTTATTTTTCTCTTGGCAACCACTTTCCTAACTCTGGCAGTTGATACTTTCTTGGGGGAAAGTGTTTCACACACATCAGCACTTGCACTACTTGAAAGCTTTTTAGGGCAATCTTCAACATTTTCTGAAGAAAACAAGTCATAAAACAGTGGGTCTGCAGCCACCATTTCAGTTTTATCAACTGATGATTCACCAGTCATGTTGGTGTCAGATTTCTGAGACCTCTTGGCAACTGCATTCCTCACTCTTGTATTAGGTAATTTCTTGGGTGAATTTCTTTGATGTTCATCAGCACTCACACTGCTCAAAACCTTCTTAGGGTCTGCTTCAATATTTTCTTGAGAAATCGCCTTACTCAACTCCAAATTTGAAGCTACCTGTGCATTACTTACCTTAGTGTGAACATTGTGTGACCTCTTGGAAATGGTATTCCTCACTACACTGATTGGAACTTTCTTCGGAGAAATTGTTTTGCACTCTGCTGCACTTGCACTACTGGAGCCATTTTTAGAGGTTGCACCAGCATGCTCGTGAGGAATCATTTTGTCAGGCTCTGACTCAGAAACTACTGCCTTACCATTGTTAACCACTGACCCATCAACCTCCATGCTAGTACTTCGGGGCCTCTTAGAACCTGCATTCCTTGCTTTAGGAGTTGCTACTTTCTTTGGATAACTTGTTTCAGATTGAACATTGCTTGAAGCACCCGGAAGCTGTTTAAGGCCTGCTTTCACATTGTCAACAGATACCACCTTCTCAAATTTGAAATTTGAAGCCACTGCTGCTTCATTTCTGTTGACATCAAGTGCATCAGTCATCTCAGTACCATCGTTTCCAGAACAGGAAACAAGTTGCAAATTCTTCGAACCGTGTAGAGATATGTCAGGTGCCCTGTCCTTTGTGTGAGCATTTTCTATCTCATGCATCAGTAGCGCGCCATATTGATTAACTGCATTACTGCTAGCTTGTGCAACTTCCTCATTCTTGTTTTGAAAGGAGAAACCTGGATTTCTCTTTCCATCTTGAACCATAGCTGGACTTGTTGTGCACCTATTTTCCACCATTGCCTTGAGCGATCTTGCTTTCGGCAGAGACTCCACATTCCTATCACTAGTGGAATATTCAGGAAGCTTGACTCCATCAATAGGACCACCATGCTTGACAGAAGTCCTCCTATATCTTGATTGTTTGCTTATAGATGAGCCAGACTGTTGCTTCCCCAAATCAACATTAGTAGCTTCAGTGGGATCTGTTCCCACAGATGAAGTAATTGCTCGTTCAGACGTATCACTCAGCCTACTCACAAATGGAGAATTTAAAGTACCAGTTTCTGATGCCAGATCTCCATTTTGTGGTTTTAAGCTAGCTGGGGAAGTCAAGCACTTCCTTTTGTGAGCATATGCAGCATCCAGTCCATCCACATTCTGTACATTTTCATCACCTTTCAGGTTCTGAATGTCAGCAAACTCAGCACTTTTTTTCTCTCCCTTCCCCAATGAAGAGATATTAGAATCAGTTCTCGATGTGTTTCCCTCAGCCCTCTGACGAATTGAATGTCCTTCAGGTGACAATGACTTCTGCAAGGACTTTCTAGAGCAACTTAGGCTGTTGATGTTGTTGGGCGTGGCATTACCTCCTGACTTTAAATTAACCTCGGGATTGGCAAGCTCGTCAACAACATTTGACCGAAAAGCTTCTGCACTAAGATTACCTGTGGCACCATTCTCCTGACGTTGTCCTCTGTCAACATTAGATGAATCAAGCACGTTTGCAGACCAATTTTCTCTGGAAGGGGTGGTAAAGTAGGCTTTGCTAACATCAATATGACCCTGATTGTCCAAATGTTTTCTAGCAACATTATCCGAATTGCCATTTGCAATAGTGAGGGTTTCATTTAAGGAATGGAAATGATGGTTAGCAGAAACTGCCATCCTGCTTGAGCTTGGAGTGCCTGGTGGACCAGTTGTAATGTCAAGTGTCCTTGTACCAACATATTTGTATTCGGCTTCCCAAATCTGATTTGGACTTTTCAAATTTCTTACTGCAGCCTCCCCTCTATTGCCGCTGAGAATAAATGGAGTTTTAATGGGTGAATCAACATCAGCACTAGCAGAAATTGCCAACCTACTAGTGTTGCCTGCATCTTCTGTCTTCCTGATCTGACCTGGAGTGTTTACATGTCTTTCCACAACCATCTCTCTATTAAAACTGGGAATAATAGGTGATTGAATTGGAGCGTTGACATCAGGATTGGCAGAATTTCCTGCACTATTTTTTTCGGTTGGGAGTGCACTTGACACTAGACCTGCCATTGGATGACTTTTGATCTAAATCTTCTGCTTCATCTTCCGAGTCCTTGGCTTGCGCCTCCATTATCTCTAGTTCCCAACTACTGAATGAAATAAATAGCCAGAATTAGTTTTTGAGACATTCGCCTAACTGCAACAAGCAAATCCCCAACCAGAGTTATAGTGGGATGATAAATTAGAACAGGAACACAGCGCAAGTTGAAAAGAAAACTTCAAACAAGCAAACAATGTATTTTTTTTACTTACCTTTTGCTATAATCATCTACTGGAAGAATTTCCCATGACTTTAAGCTGCAGAATAAAAAAACACAAATCAATAATATAACGATATGGTTAACATGTTAGCTTTCTAGTTAAGGTACTAAAGAAAGGAGGTCATAATACCAGTCTTCCAACCACCGGTGATTAACAAGCTTGATGTTCACCCTTTTAGCAAGTTCATACTTCTCACCTAGTTCATTCGGAAAACTGAGATGATGCATTCAAAAGAACACATAACAAAACTTCTGGCATCACGGTATATGCATATACAAAGAAATGGCCCAAAACAGACATTTGATAAGCATATTGTGATTTATTTTAAATTAGGCGAGAAGTGTATTTTCTTCTATGCTTTCTAATCTACAATATAGAGTAAGTTTGATCATATGTTCGAAAAATCTTGCAACTTTTCATCTGTTCATAACTCTCCAGGCACATACAAGACACCATTCATAACTCCATATTGCATGGTTCACATAAAGACAAAACAAGAGCAAAGGCCCAAAATGCTATGCCATCTATGCATTCAACAACCAAATGCCCAGGTCAACTGCTATAAATGCACAATACTATGTAAGACCTGAGGAATGAAGCTCCCATTTACATCAAGATACCAAATTTGATATAAAATTTTCAGCTAATCTTTAGAATTATTTCTTAAGAACAATACTATATACATCACATCTAAAATGGACGGCTACCAATAACAAGAAGGAATGCAGTTGAAATGTCATATCGCAAATACATGGCACAACTCTAGAGTGTAGAGCAACAGTGATAAAGTTCATGGAGCAACAAACCTTCACATTTATAGCAAATAAGATGAGTGACTACGTGTGCTATCAAAGGCTTGGAGAATTGTGCTCCCATCAAAGATACCATTTTCTGCGTTAAACAATGAGAAAAGAAGACTACCTCATTATATGATTATAAGTCAATAAATATAACTAATGCAACAGAAAATCCATGAACGTAGCTACATTTATACATCTCTAGTATCTGCAACAAGATCCACAGAAATAAGGTACTCAGGCATCTGCATAAGTATCTTCAAGACAACATATATGACACCCAAATGATAGGCACAAAATAACAGGGATTATCTGCTACAGAGAAAAGTAATAGTTTTGTCAGTTGAGGTCTAAAGGAACTCAAGGGCCAGAGAAAATGCCACCATCTAAAGCAATCAATTACCCCCATGATGCTCCAAAGATATCAGAATGATAAAGTATGCAGTACATGATGCTAGTGTATTACTGTAGTTGTTCAAAAGTGGGACACGCTTCTTTCTGCATGAATTGACTCAACTGAGAAAAGATGATGAAATTACCATCTACTCCGAAGCATATTCCCTCACTGTTATATGTTGTAGAAACATTCACTTAAATTTGTATTGCAGTAAGTAAAAATGATTTCAGAGACAACCGACCATGAGGCTAGGAAAGCAAAAGGAAGCTCTAGAATGGACGTCAGAAAGTTTCCAAACAATGTAACAAAAAGTTCACCTTCATATGTTATATTTACAACAAATCAACTAAAGGCTGACATAGCCATTGTTTCAGATTTTTAACTAGGAGATATGAGGATAAGACTAGCAGGCTATTACCATTATGTCTTCGCGGTCATTTCTCTGGTATCCCGTCAAGCAAATGTGCAATGATTCACTACCTGGAATTCCATTCAAATCTCTCACTGGCCAATAAATAACCTGGCAAAAAAACAAAACAGTACTGCTTCACAAAACTAAACTGACGATAGAACTACGGCAACAAAAACAAGTATATGACCGCGACGAATGCAGCAATTTTAAAACGAATTTGTACAAATTTTGGCAACGATGCAAAAATAGGAGCAAGGTACACAAACAATTAGCAGCAAAACGGACCCTATCGGCATCGGCAAGCACCCCCCGATCCAAGCTATCGTCCACCCACAACTCGCTGACGACCTTGCTCCCTTCCGCCCGCGCCGCCACGCACGCCGGGTCATCCTGCCCAAAAAACCAAATCACACCAGGCCCCCAACGAAGCCGCCTAAACAGCAACACACCGAATCGCAAAACCAACTCACGTAGACGCGGCCGCACGCGACGACGTGGGTGCACCCGTTGCCGAACCGCCCGTCGTCGGCGCCGGCGCGCCGCACCATTTCCGACCGGTACTGCAGGAACGCCACCGAGAGTCAGGCCGGGGACCGACGCGAACCGAAGCAGAACTGAGCTCGCGAGACGAAATGAGAGGAGGCGGCGGAGCCGCGCGCGCGCACCTGGGACTCGGAAACGTGGTCGAAGCCGACGAGGACGAAGCGGACGCCGGCGAAAAGGTGCTCGTCGTCGTCGCCGCCGGGCGAGGCCATGGCAAGCGGGCCGCGGAAACCACGATGCGTTTGGATCGGAGGAGGGGCTAGGGTTTGGGGATTGTTCGTGTTCGCGCTCTAGTGTGTTTGTGTGTCTTACCGGGAAGATGGATTCATGGATTTCGGTTTGGGAGGGAAATTAAACGAAAATTTTCAGTTTCGAGCTTCCTTTTGGGCCTCTGTTTTTTTTCTCGTTCTCTTTAGAGTTGTGTGGACTAGGTGTATGGGCCGTGACCTATAGGTCGATGTCGGGCGGTGCAATTTGTTTGAGTGGTTTATGGAGCCGATCTATGAATGGTTTGGCGAGACGGTGACACATGGACCTGGGTTTCTCGTCGTAGGTCTATTCAAAAGTACTTTTAGCTGACACTTGTATTAAAAAATTATTTTATTTAAAGAGTTTTATAGTAATTTCTATAAATAGTTACAAACAGTCTATAGAAATTATTTTAAAAAATCATTTTATTTAAAAATCAGGTTCTAAAAATCAAAAGGCGAAAACTATTTAGAACAGGGCGGCAGTGGGTTGGGCTGTGTCATCTGTTACTGGGCTAATTTTTTGTGTGCATTTTACTCGAGGCCCATGTTGTTTTGCGTTTTGTACAATTTCGGGATGATATACCACAGCACCTTCAGGCTTAACTTCATCATCCCTGTACAACTTGCTAGTGTTTGTACGTACCTTTAATGTTATCTACGAGGACACATCAAAATTTATTTCGTGAAATATGAATCCTAAATACGGATTCGGTCAGAAAAAGATGGCGCTCTTTTGAAAGTAAAATCTGTACATAAATAGTTCTTCACAGACGGGAATGTAGCTCAGATGGAAGAGCGCTCGCTTAGCATGCGAATCAAAGCCATTTTTGGCATTATTTTGCAACGTATTTATAAAATAACAATATACCAAGCGTATTGACAAAAATATCGTTTCTACCATCCAGTTGCTGGGTGGCAGTGCCGCGAGGTGACACACAGCGCCGGCGGCGGCAGTAGGTAATTAAGCCAGCTAATTACTAATTAGCCTGTCCTAATTTTTTGTTTAGTGTTTGTTTGAATTTTTAAATATATCAAATGAGCTCAAAAAATTACAAAAATTTATGAGTTTTTACATATAACAGACAAGCTCCAAAAATTATGAAATTTTATGTGAAACCTTTCGATATAGTAATAGTTTATTGTATAATTTTTTTTGAGAATTTTATGTGGTCTGAATTTGCCACGTTTATTCAGGTTAACTTAATCATGAATTTACGAATATTGCATGTTTTTTACAAGTTTATACATTAGGAATTTATACAATTAAAAAGTAATTACAGTAGTACAAAAAATACATCATACTGAATGTATATGGCTTACTCATCTGACCCGCTGCTATCTACTCGCCGCGCTTGTTGCCCGTATGTCCTTATCTTCCGTCGTGCACAAGCATGTCCCGTTGGGTACATCAATCGGTCTGAAGATTGCGCTCGGGTGAAGGAGGTATGGAGACTGTTTTGTCTGCTCAGTGGCCGACGGTGGTCCAGTAGGCTGATGTACAGTAGGCTGGGTCCGGTAAAGTCAAAGTCGTCCAGCCGAGACATGCCAAACTGCAAGCCGCCCACAATAATTGTATACGAAGGACTCTTGAAATCCCCTTATGTGTGAAGGATCTCTCGCCCTGACGTATGACGTGGCATGAAGCCGGAGGAGCTCTGCCCACCGAAGTGTCCAAACCCTGGGTATGCCGAGAACGCAGAGCTTTGCCCTGCGTACACTGCAAACCCTAGCGTCTGTACTGCTCCCTGGAAGCATTTGGGAGGCATGTGTCGTCATCAGTGGACTCGTCGTCACCCCCATGTTGAATTGGAGGCTGCAAGATGAAACGATATTAGCTACAATAAATATTTCGGATGTACAATGCAAATCTCGTACCTCCCAAATGTGCAGCGAAGATGAACGATGGGGAGCGGTAGTCCGTGCAGGTGGTGCGGACGGTAAAAGGGATGCATCTCGACGACAGACCTGCGGCGGGAGAACGCCATGATGTTAGTGGAACGCAAGGCGTAATAGAAAAAATGTAGGTTCGTACGTAAGTTACCTCCTCGTCGGTACGGCGCACGGATAATCGGCGGCTAGTACTACAACGCATGCAAACTCAATAGATTGCGATGGCTGGCTGGACTCACTAGGTCACGATGACCTGGCGGGTGAGCATGGTGCCCCAACTGGATAACTCATGTGCACACTGAGATCC